>JADNRX010000021.1:0-339583 GCA_015501595.1 Hymenopellis radicata | reverse complement strand
GTACCTAATGAAGGAGACCACGCCAGCTGCAAACTTGCCCGCCCAATTCATCTTCTAAAACCATGTATATTGCTTTACGAATTTTCTGACAGATCTGCATACCAAGATAGAACTTATCAGTACGGTGAGTACGTTGTAAAAATACATTGTCAATATCGCTGGCTGCTTAGTGCGCACAACGTCGACGCCCGTGACCTTTAATTTTCCTCTTCAGAAGAGGAATTGTCATCGTAGAGCATGACATATTCGAGCGCATTGGATCTTGGCGCACCCCCCTGAGCCGGCGTCGACGAGGCCGGAAGAGGAGCGTTCACGCGTCCTTCCTCCCAATCCTCAGACGACGGAGCACTGACCAACGACGCTCCAGAGAAAGAGTCCTCGGACCCATCAAGGGAGATGACATCGGAGCTAGTTGACCTAGAAGCAGCAGTGACGGCGGCAGTGGTCGACAAGGACAGAGTCTGCATCTGCGTGGTCATGTTGCGCATGTCTGGCGCCGCAGGCATGACAATGACGGAAGACGACGACATCGAAGACGGTGGGTTTGGATCACTACTGCCAACATTGTGGTGTTCAGCGACGGTAATACTTGCACTCTCATTAGACAACTTTCAATTAGGAAAAGAAAATGAACTCACTCGATCCAGATGCTTGCACCAAACAGGTGGCAAATCGAGTTCTTCAAGCGCCAGTATCCGACATAGCGTCCAGGAGCATCGGGCGCCTAAACAGACTGAGTACGGAGAAGCCTGGAGAAGAAATCGAAAACTAACCTTCAGTTCGCCCGTGTACAAATCAATCTCTTCTCCATGCTTAAGAATCCAATTGGGAGAGCGACAGATCCTTTGTCCTGACTGAACGATTCACCGGCAACGAAGACAAGCTCGGTAGATTCGTCCCAATCCCTTCCCGAATTCTTCACCCTCCAAGACTTCACGAACTCAGCACCAGGAGGAAACACCTGACCATCAGCAACTGTTATGTCCTCAAGAAAGTCCGCATTGAAAGGCGCGTCCTCAATCTCGGCCCTCCAAGAGTTCACGATATCTTTACCTTGCACCTCAGACGGAGTGGCAATTTCAACCTTGTGCGTCGACACACCGACGGGAGTCTCTAAAACTCGAGTGAACTCGCTAGATTGGTTGTCTCTGGAAACGTCGGACACTGAGAACCGGCTTCGGGGAGGAAATTCGTTGAGAAGTTCAGCCAAAGTGTGAGTGCGGTATGACGTGGTCGACGAGTTGGTGCTCTGCGTGTATTGTTTGGCGAGCTCAGACTCGGGAAGAGGCAACTGCGTATTTTCGCTGATAGGCGTCAGAAATGTTTCCTCTTGACCGACCGGGCTTGGCGGGTGGAAGGGAGGCATCATCAAGCTAGCAAGATCAGAAATGTGTGTGGAGAAGTCAAGTCGCGGAACGGTTGGAGCTGTTTCAGCAATGGCAGACTTCGTAGGGGTAGTCAATTTCGCGGAGGGCGAAGAGCGTCCGAATGGCAAAAACTTGGGCGCCTCCGGAAGAACAAGGTCATTGCGAGGTTCAAATTCGTCTACAGAGAGCCTCCTTTGGAATTGACTACGCCAGGACGAGTTGGGAACCACAGGGGGGTACTGGACAATGGCTCGTTCCACTAAGTCATCAGCCGCAGGTGGTGCTGGCGATGCGGTTAAGGTCGGCGACGCAGTGATACTGGGTTCCGCCCAATCCTGTCGGAAGGTGAGGTCTGGAAAAGGGGCAGGCGTGACCATCTGGGCGGGTGGTGCAGTATCCGAAGCCGCATTCTTCTCCTTCCTTGAAGGTGCTGTATGCCAAGCCGGTCGTGTGGCAGACACCTCAGGAAGCGCGGGCGGAGCCTGTTGTGGCCCAAGGGGACGAGCCGGCACAAACGGCAGGTACGGGTTCTCCAAGTAAACAGGTCTGTACAATGGCTCCGCAGCGGGAGGTGGAGGAGGCCTACGGATCACCGGAGGGGGAGGAGAAGGCGACCTAAGCTCGGGAACAGGGGAGGGGGACCTGGCGCTAAAGCTCTGATTACTCATATAACTCGGGTTGTATGTGGGCTTAGAGGAAAGGTTGTAGTTGTGGGGGTTAGGTCCCGGAGTCCAAACAGGGCCCGCATTATTGAGATATGAGAAATTGGGAATACCGGACTTGGGAGGAAGAGGAGGAGGCGAAGGAGAGAGGGCGGCCATAGGCGGTGGTGGAAGAGGAATAGCCGGTGGCGTTGGTGTCCTTAACCCAAATGGAAATTGACCTGGGATTCTCTGCTGCTCAGGATGGTGAGATGCGTAAAACCATGGCAAAGGCTGCGGCGACCGCGACCGCGACCTCGAAGGCGACTTGTATGAAAGCGGGGTGCTCAGGCGTGTCGATGGGCGACCTCGGTCCTCCACATCAATCAAGGTCGTAGTCCCGACTCGGTAGACTGTTGGAATGACGGTCTCCGGCGCCTTCATCTTCAAGAGAGGGTGATTGCCGGGGTGGACCGAGATCGGGTGGGCCTCGCAGCGCTCGCACAGATCAAAGTCCGGGCAAGTAGGATGCATGCACTGTGTTGTTGATTAAATATTGACGACAATCAGCAAAGAATATGATTTACCTTGTATCGAACGCCAATAATGGTTTGTTCGCAGATGTTGCAGGACGCATGATGGACAGGACGAGCCTTATGGGTCGACTGCTAAGCAATTCTATCGGCATACAATCAGGACATGCGAGGGAGGAACTCACGACGAGGTCAGTAGGCGCCGTCATTCTGACAAAGGAGTGACGAGGGTGTTGTTCAGATACGATCCTAGATAGAATATGAGCTGCATAACTTTCCTACACAAAAACCCTTACGCGAAGCAAGAGCCGCAAGTATCAAAGTCTGGGCAGTCCACGCATTTCTATTGGCAAAGTTGAGTCGGAATTAGGGCAAAGAAAGGTTAAAACGCACATAGCGGTCTCCACGAATCCGAGAGTCGCACAGATCACAGGTCGCATTGTGAACGGCAGGAATCGTGTTCATTGATACTGGAGCAGGTGCCGGTGCCGGTGCCGACCTAGGCGCCTGGATGAAGTTGGCGGCATCGCGTTCACCAATAGTGTGAACGACAACCCGTCCAGGCTCATCGAGGTCGAAAAACTCATGGAACGGATCATGCCTCTCGGCAGCTCCTCCTCCAATACACTTGGAGCACAAATCGTAGTCTAACAAATGGGTAAGCGACACTTGAAAATGTTTGGAGCAGGGCGCATACCGGGACAGTCCAAACACTTGTGGCGAACACCTTCAATCGTAGCCTCGCAGGAGTCGCAGGTAACACCAGTGTGGATGACCTTGGGAGGTGCTTGAGCTTCCGCATTGACTCGCGGCGGAGCCTCGTTGAAAGGATGAGTACTGGGAAATGGATTTCCCCAACCATTCATGTGGACGACCTTGGGAGGTGCTTGAGCTTCCTCGTTGAAGGGATGAGTACTGGGAAATGTATTCCAACCATTCATCCTAGGGATGACTGGCGGATGGTGCATCGGTGGCGGTGGCGGCGGTGCAGGAATAAACGGCGTGATGGGGGTCTGCACAACGTTGGAGAAGATGGACGGAGGGAAAGGCATGCCCACGATGTCCACGGGGCAGCGCGGGCACTTCTGTTCGTACCAGCTGTGAGGGAACGTTGTCACACCGCAGTACAAAGGTGAGGACCACCTGCAAGATCGACACTAATGAGGCAATGTAAGTAATAAGCAAAAGATGATTATATATAGAACGACGAACCATCACTGTTTGACATCCCAAACACGAATACCAGGGCCCACTGAATACTTGACCGCAACGCGCGCAGTCATGCAAAGCGCACGACGAAGCCAATGGCCCATTCGGAAGCGGCGCGGCTTCAGAAGGACCAAGGCTCTGGATGATCCGATCGAGGTCCTTCTTGAAGTCATCAATAACATTACGCACATCCTCCTTTGCCTCAGTCACGGCGCAGCAAGGAGTGCGCTGTGGTGTTTGAGGGATGCGCTGCGGCTGCTGGTAAAACTGATTGAATGCATTCCTCGGTTGCTGCGGCGGCGTCATCGTCGGAGGCGGCGATGGTGACCGTGCGTACCACGGAGACGAAATGCCAGTCGTAGCGGTGGGCGGGGAGAAGATGATGGGCGGAGGCGGGACGAAACCCTGTGGCGTATACTGGTTCGACGGCGGCAAAGCAATGTTGTCGACGGGGCCGAGGGCGGGTGGCGAGGGGATACCCCAGGGCACCTGTGCCCATGGTGTATGCGGCGCAGGTAAGGCAGAGAAAGCAGCCTTGTGGGGGGTCTCATCAAAGACGGTAAACTTGAGCATGGGATTCGGCCAGGGCCCAGTCAGACTTGGATTAGACACAGCCCGCCTGTACTCGTCGACATTATGGGCTTCTTTGGCAATGAGAATGCGGGCCTCTGACGAGTCTGGAGAGAACAACAGCCTGGAAAGGTAGTAGCTGTGGCCAAGATGAGGGAAAACACGATATAGCTGTGAAACGTGAGATAAGGGCCAGGCTGCGTCAGAGCGAGCAACTTGCCTGGTTGTACAATTCAACAAAAGAAGGAAAAGAGTTCGACTCTGGAAACGAAAACTTGCGTGTCTCGCCACGATATGTGGCCTTGACGGTGAACATGGTTACTCTATGCTGTTACTGTAGGAGGTAACCAGTGATAATAGGGTCATCGCTGCCGAACTATGACTTTATACTATATCCCGGCATAGCACGTGTCTTCCCGCGTCCGCCGCCTGTGCCCTTTTTGGGTCTACACCGCCCATTTAGATACGAGAAGGGCCACAGCATACAGCAGTACTCGATACAGTCTGCACTGGCATAAGTCTCCACCGCCGGCATCCATGAAAGGCGCTGACCCCACAAAGGATCGGAGTCATGCCAGACTGTGGGTACTGGCGTTTGGGTGGGACTGCCGAAAGGGTATCGCTCAGAGTCATGTCAGCGCCGCTCAATAACAGCAGTAGCAGAACTGGGGTGAAGAGTATTGAGCTTAAAGATGCGGGGATGTGGGATGTCAAGTCTTCACCATTTCACACCTTGATGTAGATGGGCTAACATGCCCGAGTACTTGTAAAGACACGGGATTACGAGACATGGATAAGCGTACTAGTACCAGTTGTGGAACGAGGTTGATCAATGGGACAACTTCAAGTAAGAGTATCCCAGCAACGATCCATATCACAAGAAGAAAAGTGTGAATTAGAACAGAACAGGAACGATGTCCGAAGAATGAAATCAACTTGTGGATGCGGGACTTCAGCCAGTGGCGGCCATCGGTGTGGTGATGAGTGGGCGCCAGTTTATAAAGACCGTCAGACGGTGGTCCGTCAGACACCTATCTCCGACGCATTATAAAATTGCTTGATACGCTGTCTAGATTCCGTGTCAATCCCGTTATTCAGATTGGGGATAAATGGACCCAGAGGAGGATACCAGGACCTGCCGAACGGACTCACAGGTCACAGCCGGCCAACTATATACAAGGGAATGAGAGTATGGGGCAATGTAGAAATGACTTGCTCCATGGGTGCATTGTACTTTGCGGGAGTACTAGATCGCAAGGATCGATTGGCCGTGTGGACTATGTATGAACCGTATATGTTTCTCGAGACACCGCCGATGAAAGAAATTAATTTCCGAGTTGAAAGGGGGGGCCCTTTTGGTAACCACGCCTCGCAAGTAACGCGTGACCGATGGCGGCTTCGATGAATCCACAATTCGAGCTACTCACGTCAACGCGGTACGACCGCCAGTTGGAGCATCTGTCCTGGAATAAGGACTCGTTCGATGCATACAAACGCTCGCCCTTCCTCGTTCTCCCCTACCACTACGAGCGCCTCAGAAAGGCCGCCGAGGATCATCGCTGGACGGAGGCGCTCGCCGCTTTTCCCTCCTACGAATCCTTCAAATCCGCCGCCCTCGACGCCGTCGCGAACGCCGCCGAGCCCGCCGCAGACGCGTACAAGGTTGGCCAGCCTCCCGATTGCATTCTGCACTGATTCTCAGATTGTGTGCATATCACTCCAGGTCCGATTCACACTCGGCCAGTCGGGGACCCTCCGCGTCTCTGCCTC
The DNA here is from genome assembly GCA_015501595.1 of Hymenopellis radicata. NCBI lineage: Eukaryota > Fungi > Basidiomycota > Agaricomycetes > Agaricales > Physalacriaceae > Hymenopellis > Hymenopellis radicata. Next base: position 333,493 of record JADNRX010000021.1, on the reverse strand, counting down.
CCCCACCCCTCCCTGGCTAGTGCCACCAAAGACCCAACAGCCGCCACCTTCTTCAATCCGGACACAGATACCGGCAAACAGTACGGCACCATCTTTGATGTCCGCATAGACACCCAGCCCACTCCTCCCTCCATATTCACCTACACAAAGACCACACATCGCAAACACTACGACGATGCCCGCGCCCGTGCAGGTCTGCCAATTCTACCCTCTCCCGATCTCACATCCGAAGTCATCATCTATAATAACGACCGCTGCTTAACAGAAGGCTCTATATCAAATATAGCCTTCTACAAGTCGGGCTACTGGTATACACCACACGAGAGAACCGGTTGTCTACCTGGTGTCCTTCGGCGGTGGCTCGTAGAGCAGGGGCGGCTCAGGGAGACCAAGCCCGGCCATGACTATACACCAGAAAACCTTGCCGCTGGAAGCTGGGTCTTGATAATAAACAGCGTTCTGGGTTGTCGGGTGGGCAAGATACAAAAGGGTTGAAACGGTGGTGGCTACTAGATCCTTCTCTTGGTCTTGAACAGTTGTATTCTTGGTGGAGGAACGATATTAACAGATATATTTACTTGTTACCTTAAATATATAAAGTACTTTTCAGCGACTCGTACGAGTAATAGCTATAGACCATCCACATCCATTTCTTCATCGCCCCCATCGAACATGCCATCGTCCATCTCGCTCAGAACGTAATCGATCATGTAGCTTTCCTGCACAAGCTTGTCCATGCGCGACAGATGCCGCTCCGTATAGGGCAGCAAGGCGTCGACGAGTTCCTTTAATGCCGTGCTGGCCTTGGCCGTATCGACACCATCGTCTCCGATCTGCACATGGAACGCCTTACTGACATCTTCCGCTGTGCGCATCTTGACGACCGTGTACAGCACCTGTTGAGCAACCGCGCTTGTTTTGGCGTTGGCATTCCAGTCCCTGACATACCGCAGAAGCTTTGCGAGATCAGGGCCATAGAGTGTTCTGATCACCTCGTCGACTGACGTGCTGCCTGAGATTGACGCAGGATCCTGAGATGCGTGTAAATCACGGAACAACGACAAAAGACGGCCAGGTTGCTCCATCGCCAATGCTAGAGAGATGGCGCGTCGGTAGTCTCGCAGAGACATATAGTTTTGGAAATCTTGCTCTCTAGAAATGGCATTTAATCGAGACGTTCGGAACGAAAAACAGACTCTTACTTCGAGACAAGGTCCGCACGTTGAGTTTCCTTCGCGCTCTGCTCTTCGATTGTGTTGTCTTGCCAGAACGTTATCACAGAGTCTGCAGCGCCAGAAACGATGGTCGAGTCGTCCGCACTGACGGCCAATGCCCACACCTATATAACGCTATAAGTCACCGACGCGAACCACAAGAAATAGAGTTTACCTTGTCCTCGTGGTTGTCCATGGTGACCATGCACTCTTCGTCTTTCACGTTCCAGACCTTGACAAGTCCATCCGAGCCTGCGCTGACCAGCTGCATCCCGAAATTAATGAAATCAACCCGCAGAACGGAATTGGTGTGGCCCTCGAACGTCTTCACACACGAAAAGTCCTCCAAATTCCACAACTTCACCGTCTTGTCCCCGCTGCCCGTAGCCAACACCCTCTCCGCACGCCCAAACTTGACGCTCCACACGCCACGCTTGTGCCCCTTGCAGGTCCCGATATGTTTGAGAGACCCAGAAACACCGCGTGCTCCATTCACATACTCGATCTCGAATATCTTCGCCGTGCGATCTTGCGAACCGGAGACGAGATACCTATCATTCGGAGCGACATCCAACGAGTTGATGTCCTTGTCGTGCGCCTTCAGTGTCGTCAGACTTTTACAGCGCTCCACGTCGACGCCATCTGACGCAGTGGTAGCAACCGAAGATACATCCCACATCTTTATAGTCCGGTCCTGACTGCCGGTAAACAGGAACCGTGGCGTGGCGGATGACGACTCTTCCTCCAATTTCCTTGACATGGCAATGGCTCCCACACTCTCCGCGTGGCCTTCGCAGACTGCGACGCAGCCATAGCCCCAATCTGACGAGGATTCTATTGGCGCCCATATTCTGGCTGTGCGGTCCTTGCTGCCACTCGCCAAAAGCCGGCCATCAGCGCTATGGTCGACGCAGAGCACAATTTCCTTGTGGCCCTCTAGTAAACGCGCATCAAATGTCGAAGATGAATAGACGCGGATAAGAGAAGAATTTGTCGCGATGGCAATGTGAGAGTCCTTGCTCTGTGAGGACAGGAAAGTGGCGTCAACGATTTCATCATTGTACCCGATCAGTTGCCTCGTCAGAGCATGCGAGGTGAGAGAATGGAAGAGAATATTTTGGTCCGCGTGAACGGATATCAGCCCCGAAGTCGCAGGATTGTATCTAACAAACCGAGTCAGCTCGGAACATCCTGGAGTGGGATGAAAGATGGCTTACAAAACGTCTACGATCTGGCGTTGCTCCTCCTGATCATCAGAAATCTGAGAACCCTCTGTGCCGAGCGTGAACAGGACCGTTCCCTCGCGGACGCTCCATATTTTTATCACCCCGTTCTCTCCGCCGGTGTAGAAGCGAAGGTTAGTGGGGTCTGAAGGGGAACCTGTCAGATCTTCGTCGTATTCCAACAGTCCCGCTGCCTCCACGCGCTCAAGAATGGGAATAGTCTTCAACAGACGGGGAACGGCTTCCCTGTCTTTCCCTTTTCGCTTCGATCCAGTTTGCAGGTTCATAGATGACAAGTCCCATACGAGCACGACGGAATCGCGGCCGCCGCTAATGAGCCATTTCCCGTCTGAAGACACGTCGAGAGCTCGCGGAACGGATACATGGCCTTCGAGAACTGCTCCAGGCTTGCTTGTAGCTCTCGAAGCTTCCGAAAGCTCAAATATTCGTATCCGAGTATCAACAGACGCGGTGATGAGCTGCATTTGTGCGCGCTGGCTAACTGAAGACGGATCTTGAGGATAGTTAAACGTGATTGCACTGACGACACCCCCATGTCCCTTGAAGACATGGGTAACGTATCCGCGGATGATGTCCCAGACTTTTACGACGCCGTCTGCCGAGCCAGATGCCAGGTAAGTGGAAGTAGGATCTGTTGTACAGACGTGCACGGGTGCCTCGTGGGCTTTGGCTATGACACGGATCGGCTGTACGGGCTTTGATACAACATCAAGAGACCGAGGGAGCTCAAAAATTCGTAAGGACAGAGATGAACTGAAGACCAGCAGATGGGACGACGACGGGGAGACACAGATTGATGTGATGGATTGAGTATCCTGTCTGAGGAGTGAGTTTCAGGCAACTGAGACAATTTGGAAAACTCACACCAGCAAAAGATGCTATCTGAGTTCCGGTGGAGGTATCTGTGAGCAAAAGTTCTTCCCCGACACAAGTGATCAGTCTCTGTCCGTCCGAAGTAATTGCGACCGGTCCGCCTGTGTACAGTGGGGGTATTGTACGCGCTTTCTTGAACCTATGGAGAGTCAAAGCTCATCATTTTACCTGGAGACTATCACGTACGCGGTCTTGAGTGACTTTCCAGCTATAGCCATCTTAATGGCAGTTTCCAAAAAGGAATTGAAAAACTTGAGGCGTGACGTGTGACCGAGAACTGTTTGGTCTCCGTCTGCTCCGTCCATCAGAAATGCCAACCCCATTGAGCGACAATGTCTATTGTCCAAAAAAAGACATGCTCGGGCGTGTAATTCCAGACAAGCCCCGGTTTGTTGTTCCCATGTCGGTATTACCCCCAAGCATACAAGAAGCACTTTATTGTGTCAAGTTTGGTTTTTTTCCGTGGGTATTCGGGGACTTGCTTGACATTCTTAGATGCTCGGCGCGGGCGTCGCATGCCTTTCCGAGTCACAATGAACATCTTACCTGCCATACAATCAACACTAACGTGATTCTCCCGCTCTATCGGTTCATCATTGTCATTCAGACCACCATTGTCACCGAAAACAGCTGGAAGAGCACAGGGTACTGAGAATCAAGAATACAAGTATACGTTGAAAAGTAAATACGATCTACAGATATAGCGTTATCAGAGCTATGTACATGCTGCTAGGGGCTTTCCCCGTCGAATTCCATAGGAGGAGTCTTCCTGGTTTACACAGGTGATAACATGTCAGGGATACTGGGACGTGCGTCGTGTATCGTTGCACCCCAGAAACCAGATGAAAAAGTTGCATAATCGACTTGGAAAAACTTGAAAACCAGAGGCGTGTATAGACAACTTGCTCAGACGCGTAAAGTCGAGAACCAACAGTCGAAGTAAAGGCGTACATATCAACAGAAATCACGGCGGTCGAGAGGCAGTAGACAGGCGCATACGCAGCTCCTTCAACTGCTCCTCCATCCCGCGTCTGAGATCCGCCTCTTCGTCGGCGTCTCTCTCGGCTTCACGACGCTTTCTGGATTCTTCCTCGAGCAGGAACTCGAGAGTGCGAAGACTGGCCTTTGCGCGAGATTCTGCACCCTGCGCCTGCGCAAGTTGGTCCGTGAGACGTATAGACAGAGAAACTGCCTCCGCGGATTGACGTCGAAGTCCCGCGACCTCGATCTGCAAGCGCTCAATCAGATTATTTTTCGCGTCGTCGCTAGGGTCGATTGGGAATGGGTTCCGAACCATGGATGAGGATGCGGCGGGAGGGGGATACTGTGACTGAGTCTGATGCGGATGCGACTGTGATGAATGAGGTGGACGACGGTCGAGTTGCATCGACGCGTCTTCTTCACTTTCGAATTCATCCTCCTCTGTTCCTTGGCCCTCGTCATCAAAATCCTCTTCGTCGTGCATGGATCGGTCGGTCGTGGGCGAGCCATACGGCCCTTCCTTGTTCCGTGGACGGCCTCGCTTCTTGGCCTGGAGGGCTGCCTCCTTCTCCTTGTTAGGGCGCCCACGCTTGCGCGGACGTTTGGTCCCAGGTGGAGCCAAAAGGTTTACCGTCCAGTACGACCCAAAGCCTGGATCAGTAACTGGCCGTGGCTGGCGCTCAAACAGACGATTCAGCGAGAGATGGTGTCGGACGGATTGCTACGATACATATCCGTTAGATATTCGCGAAAATTTGAAAGAATTACTCACTTTCCATGTCGGTCCTGCAGAACGGTAGTATGCGTACTTGCCCTCCATGGCGGCGTATATTTCACGGATAGTGAGGCGTTTTCGAGGACTGCCCAGTATGGCGCAGCGGAGAATGACGGGCAGCGTGTGCTGGGGCCGGCCATCAGTGTCTGGGAGGCAGTCAAGCGTGTCAGGGCAATTTGGGTGTGGTTCGTGATCCTGGTACTGCCATGGCTGCACTTCAGGCTCCATGGGCTCCGGATCCAGCTGGTCCACGTCCTGCATGGCGTCGAGCGTGTGGTTACTGTTTGCAGAGGCGGGCGACGCTGGGAGCTCGACGGCGGAGGCGATAGGGTGTCGGCGTTGATTTGTAGTCTCCTGGGGACTGTCAGCGACGACGACAAGCACGACAACGATAACATACCGGGCAGCGAGGTGGCGCGAGTCGTCTGGATTGAGTATGTTACGGAGGCTTGACATCGCGGGGTGGGTAGCCACGGTGGCGAGGCTCATAAAGGTTCGCCTACACAGTGTAGGCGCTTATGTATAAGTAATGGCAGAATGCGCTGATGACCAACCACCGATCAGATTAGAGCATATTTAGGACTTTCCAAAAAAGAGTTGAGTGACATCCCGATTGGGACAGGTACGCTCACTTGGAAGGTTCAGCATTGCTTGCCTCTCAGATTATTCTCCGACGTGTTGTTTCAATGCATCCGCGGCTCTGAAAATGCAGCAGCACTAGGTTGTTCTCCGACTTTCTCCCAAAAGGATGGGCCAAGTAACACCGAGTCACAGTCCCGATTGGGAACGGCAACGGCTCGGCAAAAAATGTATTCAGATCTCACGGCGACAACGTTACTCAAACAAATAAAAACACGTCGGTGGATCCGGCTCCATCAGAATCAGAGAACAAAGTATCCCCCATATCGGGCCAAATCAATTAGCAGACTGACCTCGGCAGATTTGAGCCCACAACAAAAAACATCCCCCATCAAAACCGGAAGCAGATGATACATATCTCCTACGACTCGTACTGTACATGTGGACTGTCTATAGTGTCTATCAGAGTCCATACTGATTAAAGTTATACGGATACTGCATCCCCGCAACCGCCCCATTGGGCTGTAGCCATTCTTCCCCCGCTCGCCCATTAGGATACCCCATGCCCGTCATGCTCATTGGAGGGGGAAGCGTGCTCGCGTCTATGGGTCCTGGTACAACGGGGGAAAGAGGCTGGGATCCTCCCTGACCCTGTCCATTGCGCGGCCACCATTCGTATCCCGGATAGAACGAAGTTGATGGTTCGATACCCGGAATATCGAGCCCAAGCATGTGAGCCATAATCCGCGTGCTCAAGTCCTGGACCCCTGGCTCCGGTGGTTGCATTTGTTCAGCTGGCGGTGTGTTGTTGTTGAGACCCCCAAACGCCTCACGCTGCAGGTAATCCGAAGATTTCTCCGGCGCAAAAGCTACTTCTGCCTGGCGTTTCTGCCCTCCGGGAGAAGTACTGTGCTCCTTTGGAGGAGCATCGCACTTGAGCTGCACTCCGCTCAAAAGATCCCAGGCACGAGACGCACTAGGCCAAACCACCTATTTCTATTAGTCGTATCTGGTTCTTCTGATGAGGTATCAATTGACTGACCTCCATCTCTTTCAATGCTGCCAGACACTGACGCAGGCCCAGAGACGCCTGCACGTTCGACGGCCGAAGAGTTACTGGAAATAGGAATCAGTATTAGCGTTCCGGCGAAAAGGAACCACCACGGACATGTCAGGATATGCATGATGCTGTAAATCATGATATCAATTGAATTGAACACAGCATTACGCAGGCGTTATGCTCACCCAGCACTGAGAATATAGGACGTAATGAACGGGGAAGTGCGCCGGAGAGTAAACGTCTCGCGGTAAGCAGTGACTGTGAACAGATTTAGGCTTCTTCTAGTGCCGTCAGGCAAGGTCGGCAAATCTTACTTATCGCGGCGATGTGACTAGCGGCTCCTTGCGCAAGATCAAAGCACTTGAGCTCCTGTGTGGTCTGCTTCGTTGTGAACTCGACGCTGAATTCAATGACCCGTCAGAGGTGGGAGGCTAATAACAAAAGGAATTACCCTTTCCAGTTGGGAATGCTGACAGGCGATCATGAGCGCTATTTTAGACATAACAACCGTAAATCACTTACAATGCTCGATTCAGGAGAAGGACAGTGCCCCAGTACCTGATATGAAGGAAGAGCACATGCGGCGGTGGAACTTTCCGCTTGTTCGCGGAATCATAACGAAGATGCTCAGGTAAACTGATGTACCATTGGTCCAGCTGGGTTTCGAAGCTCGCCAGAAGTGCTCGACGGGAGACACCTGGTGTCGGACGGACCGGATAAATTTTTGATATGATAGCACCTAGAATGACACCTGGAGAGATTCGTGAATAAGGTTACTGATACTGATACAATCATATCAGCGAGAACAACTCACAGAGTGTTGCAGTACCTCGGAAGCAGCTCATAACTACATTAGGCGTAGGTGGGTAGGTCACACTGGTAGCATCCGATGACAATGGACGCCAAGGTTGCTGTTCGTCCGCCTACAATCGGAGTCAGCGGGAAGCCACAAAGCGCCGCGGTTCGACGTACCAGAGTGACGGTTGGGATGGGGGTATCAAAATCATCGTCTCGAATGATGATGGGCCTTCCTGAATACAATGTTGGTTAGTTCGCAAAGATTTCATCACTCTAGGTCGCACCCATGTATATAGAGCTGTATCTATCAAGCAGTCATGTGTCAACTTGGGTTCAACAATAAATGACAGGCCACCAACCTGTCGGCGAGTGTACAAACCCACCAAATCTGTCGCCGCGTCTGGGTCTCATCAGCCGTAAACATAGGTTCATCATGTATTTGCCAATTATCCGAATTCCGATTCAGACCCAAGTCAATAGCCTGATGGGTGATGCTTTAGCGAGTGGAAGCACCAAACATCATCATTCAATTTACCATGCGAATAGCCATGCCTGAGAATGTGTGTCCAGGTTATGAGGAATCAGTCGGAAGCGAGCGAATAATCTCTCACCAATATAGATCCATCCCTGTTCCATGCTTCCTATCCCAAATTCTCGGTAGCCCAGAAGAAGAAGTGCCTGTACGGTCGACGGTCGAGACCGATGAAATATTTTTGCTAGAGACCTATTAAGCTCACGTTCAAAGATGGTATCAGGACTTACTGAGTATTCCTCTGGCAGTTTCCTGATAGTTGCGACCCGCTTCCCACATCTTGCCCGGGGCTGGTAGCGGTAACTCGAGGTCGGAAAATCGGGCAGTGATGGCGAACATGGACAGAAGTAGAAGTGGTGATAATCGTTGTGAAGCCTCTGGCTTCGGGCTGGCATCTCGAGGGGGGCTGTCACGCTGTAGCTGCATGTCCCTGGAAATCAGATAAACAGATGAGTGCCCCGTTCGTCAATCCGTCGACGCCACATACCCTTGACGCCTACAAAGAAGGAATGAATTTAAATAAACACACCGAAATAGATGCGTACCATGAGCGGTAGTCGGACAAAAATCTGGCTTTATGAATAACAGGGTAAACGGGGTGTATGTATACGAAGTAGAGCTCGATTAAATGGTCTTGAATATGTGTTGGTGGTAGTTGCACGTCGACGTCTTCTTCTTGCATCACGTGAAGGATATGGTCTTTCGATGGGGGCCAGACTCTAGCCATCGGTAATCGCCTGTGAGAAGTGAGCCAACGCCACTGGAAGGCTTCGAAACGCTTACCACACCCCTCCTTCATTACGATCATCCGTGCGGCTGTTTCTGCTCAATAAATGCAGGCCGCTCACTCGGCCATGGTACCGAACCTATCTCACATTACTGAAGGTCGTACATCTTTGGTGTGCTGCGCTTACCTCTTGGTTCTCGTCCAAAGATAGCGCTCCAATGTGCTCGGTTGCACTATTAACTCCATCCTGCTCCTCATTTTCTACCGTACGAATGTCAACGGAATGGAGCGGACATGTTTGGTAATGCTCACCAGATACGGGATCCATCGTGTACATGCTATTCCAATCGGGGTTTGGTGGAACATCGTTTGAACTAAGTCGTCGTCTTTGAGCTGCCGGTTCGCTATGAATAGAGCTGTTGGACGAAGAGGGCAACCGATATAAAGAGGAGGGTGTCGAGGAAGATGATGATGCAGACCCAGATGATAGACGAGCAGCTAAATTGTCTTGCCACTCTTGAGTAGGAACGACGGCGAGCCCTCGATCTGGAATAAAATGATCAGCAGCCTGCTTAACGGATCATATTAGCCCTTACCTTGGGCGGAGGAAACTTTTTCGCGCGATACTCTTGATTGTCGTCGTGAACGCGACGGGTCTCGCGTCGGGGATGCTTCATTACTTCGTAAGACCGAGGCAAAAAAGTCTTCTTTGGTAGCGCCTAACCGCTTACTACGCCCAGACGGACCCTGCGAAAGACATCACCTGGTTTGAGGTTTAATTCAATGCTTCTTGGTCATGAGCTCACGTATGGTCCTGTGTCAACTCGCCCTAGTATCTCCCGCGCCAGTTCATCCTGCCGTAACTCTTGGACGATATTTTGGACACGAGGGTCTGTGCACTGCATGATAGCGCCCAGAAGAGATTCGACCTGATGCCAACGCTGTTCTATGGCATGTATGTAGCCTTTAGGCGGACCGCGTTTGTAACTGGGGCCTGATAACTGATGAGAAATGTACCACCAAAGGATATGGCGGCATACCAAGAAATGTACATGCTGCTCATAACCTAACATCAGTATGAATTCAACAAGCAGAATAGCACAATGATTGACCTGTGCCAGTCTGAGAGCAACTCTTGCATTGTGGTGAGTCACCGGGTCCGCGTTCACACTTGCTCTTGGTTTTCCTACATTGGTCGCAGGCTGCGGGGCTGGAAGTTAAAAATGCGCCAGAACCGGAAAACGACGACGGACCTCGGCTACTCCTTTTTCTGTTGTTTGCCTGAGGTTCCTGGTTGGTCTCGTCTTCAGAACTTTCATGCCACTGATCCATGGTGCAAAATGTAGAGGAGGGAAGGGTCCACCGAGGACGAGGACGGAAGTCGAGTGAAGGTAGTCGTCCAAGTTAAAGATGACAGAGATGCCGATCGACCTGTATCGGGCATATAACTGAGCTCGCGACGTTTCGCGTGGAATAGGGCGATTCAATTCTTATCGAATAGAATAGAATAGCATAGAACTGGATTTGAAATTCCACTTTTGGCTGACCGTCTCCATTTGGGTAAGGGCATGCTTCCCACTCGTCGCCTGCTTGCGCGATGACGCCTCCTGCCCGCTCGTTGTCGGCTCGGCAGCGGGCCAGTCATAATTGCCTTGCAGCAGTGTTGAGCAGAAATTTTACGGTGTTCAAGATAATAAATTGAAGTATTAGAGACAACGTAAGTAAAGACAGTGGTTAGAAGGCTTTCCGACAGCAATGAGCCGACAATGAGCGGGCGACGCGCAATAGGCGCCGTGGCGCAAGGAAACGACGAGCGGGACTCTGAGGGAAGCATGACCTGACCCAAATGGAGACGGTCAGCCAAAAGTGGAATTTCAAATCCAGTTCTATGCTATTCGATAAGAATTGAATCGCCCTAATGAGGCCTGAGTAAGGTCGTCTTATCCCCTGACCCTGATCGTGCCCACGAAGCTCGCGGAGCTACGGAAATCGACTCCGACGAGCTCTAAATCCGACAATCGCCGCCCAAAGTCTAGATCCCTGCACGTGAGCTTTTCCTTTTCGCCGACAGCCCGGCCAGCCTCCAGAAGCGACCGAGTTGCGTCCACCTAACTGTCAAGTGTTACTACGCATATCTCTTATTCATTCCTGTCTTTTAAGCAAACCTGAATTTGCTGCCCCAGAAAACGCGTCGTGATCCGGATGCGTGACACAAACGCGTGCTGGGCACTAGTGGGCAGGCTCGATAATTGTTTCTCTCATACCATCACTGTCACACTCTCCTCACCCTCGTCGTTAAGCAGGGAGCAGGTCGGCGCCGACCGCTATCATGCCCAACGGTGAGCCCTTCTTTCATCTTATGCGCCCGCTCGCTTTAGCCTGCACCCATAGCTGTCGATGGCGGGCCGACCTTGAGCCTACCTCTAGAAATGGTGATTGGCTAAAGCTTACGGGCGCGCGAGATGTTTCGTTAATTTACAACTGACAAAACTCCGGGGGAAATGGCGCTGCTGTTGTTACGTGGCTTTGGTATGTTTTGTGATATATGCTCATTGTTGTGCAGGCTAGATGGCGGACAATATATGTGCTCCCCTCGAAGGACTGAATTGGTTTAAATAATTATCTTGTTAGATGTGGCTACAGGCTGAAGCTTGCGATCCTAGACCCTTTGATCTCAGAAACAATGGGACCTCGAACGCGGCGAACGCTGACACCTTCTATTCACGAGGTGCACTGTCTTATCCCGGCGACGTCTATGTTAAGTCACTATCTACTAGTTAGTTCTAGCTTCAATTACCTTCCCGACGCGTTCGTCCACGCAGTATGACCAACTAAGAGACGACGCCTGATGATACATGTGGGGTACATTGTTCTTGCTTTCTGTGTCTACTGACCGCTTTGTTTCCTCCAGCTTCTGAAAAACACGCAGACTCGGAGCGACATGACGGTCGTCGCCGGCACCATCGGGTTCTGCCACGAGAAACCGCGGAGTGAAACTGGGCCTCATCGTATGGAAGCGACAGGGAAGGAGCTCCAACAGGTGCGACTAGCGCATGCTGTAGAGCAGGAGCTGGGTAACCCAATAGCAGACCTGTGAAGATAGCTGGTAGAAACGAGACAGAAGAATGTCTCATTAGAGAGCCGCAAGGTCACGACCTGGCAGATGAGTTGTAGAAGGATTTGTAGACAGCGAAGATTCTCTAATCGCTTGACCTTCTTGTCTATTGAAGTTATTAGCAAACTAATGTGTTGCTCGTTTACCGGTGATTGCCTGGACGTGTCGCCCAAAAGAGGTACAATGATTGGTGTGGTTCGACCGTAAAGAAGAGGTGACAATGATCTGCTTCCCAGCAATAACCCGTCTGCACGGTGTGGAACGTGATGAGCCACGAACGATGCTCTTGAGTTTGGAGGCTTTAGTCGCTGCAGCCCATTAAATCCACGGAACGGGATCATCATTACCAAGGACAATAAGCGCCATGCGATATGCGATGATGACGGGCACAGACTCGGATCTTTACCTTTGATTTTGCTAAGCTTTTGTTCAACAGTGGGGTTTTTGTTCTCACCGTTAACCTTTTAGCCTTTCACCCTCAATTCGCACCCATCCGGACTGGATGATTGAAGGCGCAGTCCACGACGACGGAAAACGTTCGTTGAGCACGATTAATGCTGCCCTCGAGATAAACGAGGAGGTTACTGTGATCTCGAATCGAAGAACATTTCCGAGGCCACTGATCCCAAATTCGCATGTACCCGCAAACAGAATTCGAACCCCGCAACGGTTCCTGGTTCCTCGTACCGTCGTTCGTCTTGAAAGGAAAGGGCTTGAAATGAGTGAAGTGCTGATATTGTGAACGGAACCCAGCTTGGTTAGAAATTGTGCTCGCCAGTTCAGATCGAATGAAATGGAGACCTTACACTAGTCGAGGCGACGGTCTTCATGACCCGGGCTTCAGTGCGTAAGTCGAGGCTGAGGGCTGCTTGCGACACTGAATGAATGCGAGGTGATGGAGTCAACGCCGAAGGCATTCCATGGTTATGTTGAACAGATCGCGGTCATGGAGGATCTGGTGGCTCGTAAGAACAGGAAGCGGAAGCGGAATCACGATGAACGTACTGCGTTCTTGAGAGTCGCACTTTGAATCGAGGATCTGGGACCTCTAAATGAAAGGTACGAATGAAAGGAATTAAGCTTACCGTGACTCGGATGGTTGTTCAAATCCGAACGGGGAGGAAACTAGAAACATTGACAATGGAGCTGTCAATGTTTTTTTCGAAGCTCCCAGAATGAAGCGAGAAGCATTGAGCTAAGCCTACTGAATGCCCGCGCAGTTCAGAAGTGTAATAGTAATACATTTGCCTTGAGGATTCACAGATGAAGACTTGGGCATCGATGTTCCGGGAATCTAGGGATCGTATTGAGATAACATATACGTTAATGCTGGCATTCGACGTCTGGATAGAAGCCTTAATATCGGAGATGTTAACATGGGTGGAATTCGACTTGATGAGATTGAAATACATCTGAGGCGCATGCTACGGCTCACGATCTGAAAGAGGTCAGTTAACCGGAGAGAGAGAGAATAGGGAACGTACATCGCGACGGAGACCATCCCCGGTGTTTCATCTAAGATCCTAATCCTCCCCTCCTTCCACCCGTCTTCACCTCAGCACCTTTATCCCACGTCGCCTCCCGCCGCGCTTCCGCGCCCCTCTTGTCACCTCTCCCCATTGTATGTCCGGCCTGGTTCTTGTTCAAATCGCCAGATCTACGGTCACTACGCCAGAAGACTTTGTGACCCACTATATCCTCAGCGACGCTACAAGCATCATCCGTAGATTTGGCGACAACTGCCTTCAGGTACGAATCATAAGTCGCGGTTTTGTCTTCGATATCAGAGTTATTGATGGCCTTCTCGACCGCTGAACCCCGTCAGAAATGGACTGGCGAAGGAGTACATCCGCACTCACCCTCATTAAATGTGACGTCCAAATAGCCTGTAATTCTACGATATCCGCAACCCTCAACTTCCGATAGAGCCTGCGTGAGGGCTTTGCTGTCTTCATTCGTTGTCCCAAGGATGAATTCCTGATCCGCGACATCCACTGTGCACATTCGAAGAGAGCAGTTTGCCGGATTCAGAATTTGTCAATGAGAAGCATCGTCGACTTCATCAGGTCAAAGTGGAATCAGGCGAGAAATATGAGTCGATGTTGGTACGAGAACTTTGCCGCCTAGATGTCCGCACTTCTTCCCTTCATGAAGTTGGTCTTCCATATGGATACCGGTTGCACCCTGTCAAGGGTATTAGCGGGAAGTATGAGAAAAGAGGAAATGCAGTACAGATTCGGCAAAGAGTTTGACAAGTTTCATCACAGCGGATAGACCACCGTGTCTAAACCACGTAGATTAGCTTCATGCCGCGTCGTTCCCGACGAGGCGTACCCGGTATCCGCGACGATAGGCGGTAGATAATATTCCATGAGGGTGGGTGACACTAGAAGGAGCGTGGGGGGATTGGGGTGTTGGCGGGAGGGGTCGTAGTGGAAGGGGAGTCATATCCCTCACATCGCCCTCCCTATTGCCCATTCCGCCCCCACTCCACACCCCGTTTCCTCATTGGATCGCTTATCACGAGTTCTGGGCCGTGCGCCACAGCGCGTACTAGGTTGGCTCCGAAAATGGCTGAGGAGCTGGCAGAGCAGAGTAAGAGGGATTAGGAATCAAGTTCACAGTTCATTCGTCGCGACGTAGTTTACGCGCGCGTATTACGCGCCGCCAGTAAAGGCGCCCGACACAGTAAAAGCCAAGTATGCTGAAGCAAACATACCAGTATCCCTCTCTATTCCTCCCCAGATTCATCTTCTCTCAATGCCGTTCGACTCGCAGCCCCAATGCCACGAGTCTGAATCCTGTCAAGCATAGTAGTTTAGACCTGCAAAAAAAAATCTGAGATGAGTTATGCACTTCTCAATTTCAGCGCCACCTTTAGTGACAGCTTAGGCTGCAAGACGCCTACCGAGTTGTCCTGCAGGTCTCCGGAGGCGCACAACCAAGAGCCACTGGCCGCGATAATTATCTTCTTCCTGGGAGTCGTAAAAGCGGGTTCTTGAGGATCCATGGTGTGTCTTGACCTGGTCTTAACATTTCGAAAGGATAGGTGCTGTTAAGGCGAGGGCCCAGGCGCCGATAATTATTTTTGCAAGGCCGGGATCACGTGCCCCGAATGTTCGGGAGCTGGTTGCCGTCGGTTTCTGAGCAGATCGGGATCGTTATCAGCGTCTTCGCTGTCACCGTCAGGCCCAGGGGAAAAGACGACCTTAGTATAGCCTCGCGTGGAATTCAATATGTCGTAATGCGCGAACCAATCCGGATGCGGTCCGATGCCCCGATATAGCGATATCCGCGCTTTGCGTCCGATAGGTCCGACGATTGGACAACGGCCCTGACCTTAGGATACAAATGCAAGTCCCAGCACCACCACTTCTCGCCTTTCCTTGTCATTTGAAGCAGCCATAACCAGTACGGCAGACCGTTAACGAACTACAACTCATCAAGTGGCATCAAACCATTTTCATTCAAAATCGTAAATAGCTTCACACCAGCAGCTCACCCGATTCGACGCGACTTGTCCTACCTGCTCCGCAACACTCCGTCCTCTATTTCAAGGGACTGTACGGGAGAGGACTCAGTACGAAAGCGTCCATAAATTTGGCCAATTGGGCAGTCTAATCCCACCGTCACTACTCCGCGCAGCATCCAAATGATCCAGAAAACTTACTTTATCGACGGTTTCCGCCCATCCATCAAGCTGCCAAGCTTTCTCCCTCGTTTCCTTGCGAGCTTCGAGATTACTATCAAATGGGGTGAAGAAGTGGTGGTGGCATTCAGGGCATGGACAAAGCAAGACACAATTAACTCACGGATACTGCCACATATGATGGACCTGGTGCAGACGGCCAACTTGTGAGAACCAGGCGCCTACAGGAGCAACGAATTTACGGCGAGCATCGATTCCTCTCCGCCTGGAAACCTAGATCAGCACTCCATGGACGTTCAACGGGGCAAGTCACACCAGGCATTCTCCCACTCGAGAAGTGTTCCAGGCTTCAGTTGGTAGCTCCGGAGTTCAAAGATACCACCCTGTGCACGGGGTGGAGCCGAAGGGAAGAATGCAAACTCCTGGTTAAGTTGGCTGGACCGCGAATTTATGAATGGAAGCATGGCTCGGTACGCCTCCAGGTGCTACGAGAATGTCAACGGGCAATCTGATGGCGACGAGCATTTGTAACCGACCGCCGATGTCTTGAGTAATTGCGTGGTTTTGTCGTAGCCCCCATAGTTCTCGTATTCCAAAATGTGGAAGAATGTATCCTGTTCGCCGACGAGTGTCTCCCAACTCCCTGTCAGTTTGACGTTGAGACCAGCATCGTCCTTTACGCCAGTATAGTAGCGCTCCCTGATGGTTGTGAAGCGACGCCAACAACATGAAAGCGCAAGACTTACGCTGCCTTCTTGTACTCGTCAGTCTTGTCGGGCTTGACCTTGTGGACTGCGAGACATCAGTGACGACACGCCGTCGACACGATGTGCACCTACTCTCAAAGCCGTGGATGTACTTTCCGCGTCCTACGAGACGCGAATGTTGTAGAACGTCGGCCTCGCCCGCCTTCTTGGCCTCTGGCGATCCGTGTAACAGCGACTAAGGGAGGACACTTTGAGTCGGCAGCACTGAGTAAATAAACCCTCGCAACCTGTACCGATATAGAGCGACGTGTACCTCCTAGCGATGCAGCGAGATTAGTAGCAGGCTTGCGTAACATTATACGAGGTCGAGGTAGAAGGAAAGCAAGCCCAAGTTAGACATGCTCGTCCACCCCCAGTGACGTAAGGCGGGGTAACGTTAGGGTCTCAAATTCGAAAAAATATTTTCTCAAGTACTGTATACACCGCGCATCCAAATCTCATAGATACGCCAACGAACATCCACATCGTGCTCTAGTCTCACACTAAACAATCGCGCAGAAGGATCGACGATGGAATCGCCTGATAACATCTGAACGCTGCATTCCTTCAAGTTGTGCCATACCGAAAACAAGGACGACCTGACGGACGAGCAACGAACGGTGCTAGACGTCGCGACCTACGAGAGCTTGTCAATCTCTGTATGAAGAGGTGATAAGCCATGAAGGTGTACCGGCTCATCACTATCATGCGAACGCATTTGAAAATTGCTTTGTTGGAAGATCTGTGCCGTTCCGGCGTCAACGAGAGCGACAAGCTCAACATTGTACCACTCGGCACCTAGTGGTTCGAGTGTGTCCAGCGTGATGAAGTCTCCTTGGCTACCCTCTGCAAAGAAAATTCAAGATATTGTCAGAATAAATATAGGCTACGCACTGTACAGGCTTTGAAAGGCGGTATTAGGAAGCCCATCCACAGCACGCGACAGCGGATGGTCCAAATAATGCTGAAGGATGTGATGAGGGGTCTTTAACATGAACTCGTCCTCTTTCGTGAGGATTTGCTGAAGGGACGACGCTTGCAGCTCAAGGGCCTCCGTCGGTAGATTCGAAATAGAGGTCTCCAAAATACACGGTACGCCACGGCAGACCGAGCGAGAAGGTCTATAGCCCACATGAACGCTGCCAAGGCTCGTATCGACAAATGGAATCTCCGAACAATCACTGTCTTGGCAATCAAGAACTGACTGTAGGAACTCAGTCGCTCGTATCTACAAATCTGTGAGAATGGCGAGGCAATAAAATTCAGTCGAAGCGTACAAAATGCTTCTTGTTTCGCTCGTCTCCTTCTGTCCCGACTGTAAAAGCCTGTCCCCGCCAAGCTCGATTCCTTGACCAAACCACGCCTCGGGACGACATTTCGCATGATAGAAAAATAATTGTCGGCCATCTTTTGTTCTACATCTGTCATATTCAGATGCTGCATAAGAGCCAAGAAGTCGACGGCGAGTGAACGAGGGAACATCGCGCCATGGCCTAACCACGCCACAGAGGTATGTACAACAGGGTCCGCCGTGTCAACTTTAGTTGGGTAGAAAGCATCTCGTGTGGCGGCAGGACATATACAGGATCCGATTGAGAGTCAAGTGCGAACGCATTGAGATTATTACTTCCGGAAGGACAAAATAATCATCATCCTGAACGATTGAGTTCAGCAAGAAAAAAGCAGGGAGAGTTTGCGCACTACAGACCTGAATGAAACAGTATGGCGTAGATGCCTGCGCGCACGCCGTGAAACGCGCCTTGAAGTATTCATTTGAAGGCGAGTTGATTATGCTTAGCCTCTCCCTAATACATTCCGAGAAATCCTAGGGCGGGGTCGTTCATAGTAGTCGGACAGGAGTACAATTTATACAAACTGATTTCGACAACGGCTTGGGGTTGTTATTCCAGACAACAACTGTATGCAATGTGTGTTCGAGTGACGGGTCGCAGAAGAGCGCGGTTATCTCAACTACGTTCTGAAAACGCGACCAATTCAATACAACAGCAGTAGTATCGGCTGTCCTGTTGGTAGTGTGACCTCCGACGCGTCGGTATAGGCTGTCATCGCCAGGGGAGAAGAGAAAAGAAGTGGGGAATACGTGAAGTTGCGTATAGCCGAGTCCAAACCAGTTCAAGGTGGTTCGCAGATCCCCAGTATACCGATAGCATCCTACAATCACGGACACAGGAGCACCAGAGATGATACAAAGGTGCGTTCTCGTCGTCCCATAGGGTCAGCGGGACTCCGACGAGAGCCGAAGTCAAGAACAGAATGGACGGAAGCAATGCCACACGGCGTTCGTGACCTAATCGGTTCGGGCATGCTGACTCATGCGAGTCCATTCATCACGCCACCACCGTGCTTGCCCGTTCACGTCGTATAACGAACGAATCATCTCTTTCATGGGGGTCTAGATTACACTTTAACCATCAGTATTCGGAGCCATGCGAATGTACCTATCGCGAGGACCGCACAGGATAACCGGATTCTCAGTAGTGCGAACATATGCCACAACCGGGCAGCAGGCACACGCCAGAGTGAGAGCATCAATCCCCTTGGCCCGGGTCTAGAACTGAACAAATTGGTAGGCCAAGATTGCACAGATTGACTCTTCGCGGCCGTTTGCGCCTGCGCTGATCGACACTTTTCAACGGCGACATGACTATCTACGAATCTCGCTAACGGAGCGATGCAACTTGCGGTGTACATCCCACATCTACTCATTGAATGAGTAGAGTATTGATAGAGAACTCCAGGTTTCTATTGTATGCCAGAAGAAGGCATCGAACTTTCTCCCCAGGGCAAACTCTTGACAAACCCTGAGATTCTTCGTCTTGCTTCCCTCTTCGTGAAGAGCGGGGTCACCAAGATCCGGCTTACAGGAGGAGAGCCCACCATTCGTAAAGGTATCGATGAGATTATTGGTTTGTTGTTCCAGCATAGTCGCTCCCGTAGCCTAATTGGGGTGTAGGTGGTTTAGACGCACTTCGTCCACTCGGCTTGAAGTCCATTGCTATGACAAGCAATGGGATAGTTCTACCTAGAAAACTACCGACGCTTGTTCAGAATGGCTTGACTCATCTGAATCTAAGGTGGGTGACTTGTCGCTCATGTCGTCGGTCGCATTGAAAGAGTTAGTCTGGACACGTTAGATCCCTTCAAATTTGAGTTCATGACGCGTCGTAGAGGACACGAGGCGGTATTGAAATCCTTATATGCCGCCCTCGCGTCTCCTGAGCTCGTCTCTGTTAAATTGAATGTCGTCGTTATCCAGGGTCTCAACGACGCAGAAGTTGTCGACTTTGTGGAGCTAACCAAGGATGAGGACCTCTCCGTACGCTTCATTGAATTCATGCCGTTTACAGGTGAAACCTTCGTGTCACTCATTCGGCTAATGTTGACTCAAACTTTCATTAGGGAATTCTTGGGACAAGAAGAAAATGGTGCCCTCTGAGGAACTTCTGGACCGGATACGGCAGCATTATAGCTTCGTAGAACGGACTGCCGACGAAGTCAACGATACAGCACGCTCATGGCACGTCCCAGGATACAAGGGACCTTTGGCTTCATTAGCAGCATGTCAGATCACTTCTGTTCGTCTTGTAATCGCTTACGGATAACAGCAGACGGCCAGATCAAGGTAGGTTCTCGTTCGAACATACGTACGTTTAAAGTAACGTTCATACCAGGTCTGTCTATTCGATGCCAAAGAGGTCTCTTTGCGGGATGAGATGCGTCAAGGAGCCTCCGACGATGATCTTCTGAAGATCGTTGGTCGTGCAGTCACCGGAAAAGAGGAAAAACACGCTCATATGGAAGACATTGACGTCGTCACGAATCGGCCAATGATTCTCATCGGTGGTTGAGTGTCCATTTCCTGTACATATCACCCTGGATACGTTGTAACAGTTCCTCATTTTTTCTTCGGCAGGCTACCGTCGTTCTCCTCGCCGTTCTTCAACACGCTATCTTCAAACACGTTCATACAGTACACCCGCGAAACTGACGCATCTCGACGAGACCGGACGTGCTAACATGGTCGATGTCTCTTCGAAGGACGAAACACACCGTACTGCAACTGCCAGTGGACGCATCTTCATTCCTGCCATCGCGTACCAGCTCATAACTGGCACTTACCCATCTTCCACCACATCCGGTGAATTGAACAAGGTCGTGGAGAAGGCTCGCCGCAAAGGCGACGCTCTAACGGTAGCGCAGCTTGCTGCTATCATGGGCTCCAAGCGGACGTCAGATTTGATCCCTCTGTGTCATCCTCTCGCGCTATCTAACGTTCAAGTCCATCTCACACCAGAAGCTCCTTCCGACTCAGAAACTCGACATAGTGTTGTTTGTACTGCTACCGTGTCATGTCAAGGAAAGACTGGGGTCGAAATGGAGGCTCTGACCGCTGTTTCGGTGGGCCTCTTGACCGTATGGGACATGCTGAAGGCTGTGGCGGGCAAGGAGATGGTGATTGGCGAGATCATGGTGACCGAGAAATCAGGCGGAAGAAGTGGTGACTTTTCCAGGCAATCATAGTTGTAGATAGCTTAGCCTACGAAACAAACACCGTTTCTCATACCGCCGCATGGCTGTACAATTGTTCTCATGGAGGTCTTCTCAATCTTTCGTCAGCTTCGCAAGCTCATCGCGAATTTCGTCGTCCACGAAACGTCCTATTTCCTTTCCCTAACAATGCGGATCAGAACCTGCGTTCACTCGGCTTTTGATATACTGGACAGACCTCCTTCACTTTCAACATGGTCGGGATTCCGTGGATCTTCCATGGATCGCCTCTACATTAAGACAATATATCAGGCTCCACCGTCGCTGATACGGGGGCGCCAAAATACACTCACCTATACGCGTTATCCTTGCTCTTCCACCTGATATCATGACAGCAATTTCACGTCAAGAAACCATCATGATCTGTGAGTCATCGAACGCTCTCACGTAGGTCGGTCGCCAACGTAGATCAGAAGGGCCCGTGGTGTGCCCGGATTGGACGGCTCAAATGTGTCCTTCACGAAGGCATCCACTACTCGGCAGTCCTATCAGAATACACACATGCGCGCGCGTGTCGCATCAGTCACAGCCGCACAGAATGATAAAGATCGGATCTTACGGGACACCAGAGCTGACCATCAACAACGGACGAGTAGAATATCACATAGTCTGTGTTGGAAGGATCGGGCAGAGCGCGAACGAAGGATTCATCAGAGATGTATTCTAGCGGCATTATGGAAGTTTCAGAGAACGTTGAAGATGGTGCGGCGCGAATGAGCTGATGTCATCCACGAAAATGGGATTAGCAATCCGAGGCACTGGATATACAAATGCCAAGAGAAAGTCCTTCACGACCCACATCAAACCGGTACCGAATCGACGATGATCTTCAACTTGACAACTTCAGTCCTTGAACGGATGCTTAAACAGCTGCATTTTCCTCTGAGAGCAAAGGAAACGATTGTAGGCGCTACAGAAAGGCAAGTATAGAACAAAGCAGACGAGATGACCCCCCCAAAACACGAATTAAACACAGGATAAATAGCAGCAATCTGAAGTCAAAGGTATAGTCTGTCCATAGTAATTGTAAACGGTCCGTGGCCTTGCGATGTGGAAATTGAAACTCTACAGGCATGAATTTATGACGTGACAAGCAAACCTCAATCCAACATCTAATAGCCTTTTCCAGAACTCGAATCGTAGCTCGAGCCACAGCTGGAGCCACTGCAGCTGGAGCCACTGCTGCTGGAGTCACAGCTTGAGCCGCTGCAGCTCGAGCCGTAGGACGAAGCAGTTGTTGTGGCGGCGGCAGAAGCATAGGTGTTGTACGAGTTGCTGTTGCCAGAGTTCCAACCCCACGTAGACTTGCAACGGCCGAGGCAGTCGTAAAGACTAGTCTGAACGACCTCGGTCGTTTCAGTCTTCGTGGCGGTCTCTGTGGCGGTCGCAGTGGAAGTGGCGAGATGTGTCGTCGTGAAAGTCTGTTGTTCAACCATGGTCGAGGTGACCGTGTTTTCGATGGTCTCAGTCTAGACGTAGGAATGAGTATAAGTGTCTCGAGTAAAACCGAGAAGCTTACCTGGTCCTTGATGCTAGTTGATACCCAGACAGACACAATCGTCGTGGGTTGGACGTAAGTGCTGACCTGGGTAACGGTCATCAAGTCGGTCACTGTGTGGTCGACGGTGGCCGTTTGAAGAACGGTCATTTGGTCAGTTACTGTAGCAGTCTGAGTTTCCATGATGGTTTGAGTCTGCAAGAGAGGGTCAGAAAATTAAAGCAAGGTGAAGGGAACTACCACATACGTTATCGATGACCTTGGTGCTAACCCAGACGCTGGTGTACGTCGTGGGATAAACAACAGTACTTACGACGGTCTGGGTGACTTGCTGCGTCTCAGTCTGCTTGAGAGTTTCGGTGGCAGTATCCGTCTTGACCTGAGTGTAGATGCTGGTCTGGGTCGAGGTCTCAGTTGCAGTGAGAGTATGCTCGATGACATGCGTCTGGTCGACCGTCTCGGTTGACACCCAAACGCGAGTTGTTGGCACCTCCATAATGGAGGTAACGACAGCGGTCTTGGTCACCTCCTCCTTCTGCGTCTGGGTCTCAGTAGAATGTTCAGTAACAGTGGTGGGAACGGTTTCTGTCGCCGTCTGATGGATCAAAAGATCATGAGTTCATGCGCACACGAAACACGGAAATTGACATACAGCGGTGTAAGTGACAGTGTTGTAGACCGTCGAAACCTCTGGTCTTGGTCTCGGTGACGGTTTGCGTATACTCATACTGATTCTGATCACAGTAGCTTTGACCATGACCCGAGCTGACAGATAGCGTGAGAAAGTGTTGGCGGATGAGCGGTGTGAACTCACTTGATAATGATGATGGTAGCGTAGCATCCCCCGAAGCTCGTATCGTACTAAAGTGGAGGTTGGTATTGGTTCTGAAGAGGTTGCAAGTGTACGCACCCAGCTCTCGGCTTGGCAGGAGCCATCATCCGACTTCTTGTATCCATAACCACATTCGAGGTCCTTATAACCACCGTTTTTGTAGTCATCGTAGGGCATGGCGTCGTAGATGGAAGGGGACGAGGAGTAAGAGGGAGCGGCGGAGACAGAGGCACTAGGAGCATAACCACTGTTGCCGTTATTCTGAGGATCGGGAGTGGGCGCTGGGGTAGCCGCGGGAACCATGGTCACACCGCCATTCGCAACCTGGGCGAGTGCAACGCTTGCCAGGGAAAGACCAAAGATTATTGACTTCATGATTTGAAAAGAATGATTGCTATCGAGCAAGTTGTGTTGTGCAGAGTCAAAGAATGAAGAATGTGCGGTCTACGCGGCGTGAACTGTCTTGCAGTAAAAAGCAAAAGTGGCGAACAAGCGCTGGAGAACAGTGAGCACGACGGCGGGAACAGCACCTAACAGACTTACCGCAAACGAAACGAAGGGAGGGTTAACGAAAACGAAAAGAACGAAAAAGATGGGAGAAGAAGGTGAAGAACCGCTGCCGGAATTCTGCGCGTATTTGAGGCGCGCGATTTCTGTATGGAGTCCCATTTGATCGGGCACAACGATCAAATATTCTATGGCAGGTCATCTCGGCGTATCCAGGGTCCTCTACCCTCACATGCTATCCAGCTAGTTGATTGGTGTGCCCTTGTACTGGGTCGGTCCGTTTTGATTGGTTATACGGATGATCCAAGCCAAATCTCATTGTCTGTAGTAGGGTCTATCTACCACCGTTCACCTTGAGAGCTGCCGCGCGCCGTCCAAAATCGCCATGTACATCCAGCAAAATCTTCAGCGCATTGCGCGCCCGTATTCTCGACATCTCATCACGGCGCGAGGTCAGTGCGGTCTCTACCTTTGGGGGTGCCTCTGCCCAGGGGTACTGAGGAACGTGGTCAGCGAATCAGAACTGTCATGTCATAATGAATACGCACAGGTAACTAAATGGAATCAAAACCGCGTCAAAACGTGTTCAGATTACAGCCGCGGAATTGACTCACCGCCTTCTTCAACTCCTCATACGCTAGGAGTGTAAACCCAAACTGGGGACTACTCCTTAGAACCCGTGCGGGACCTCCTTTGTATAGTGCGCGGAATCCCTCTTCACGATCTTCGTAACCAACATCAGTTCGATCTAGTCCAGAGAAGACTGAAGTGACAAACAGATCTTGACGAATGCATCCCGCAGACCCTTGTAATGGGTTTGACCTTTGCGTGCTTCGACTTGCAGACGAGTCTTCACAACATCTTTCAGATTGATTAGCTTGGCTTGAGACGTGTGGCTGAAGCATGCTTGCCTGCTGGAGTGGTCAAGTATGCGGCCGGCATGCCACTGTTTCATGGAGGTCAGCGTGGATCCATACATTCATCAACATTGTGTCAATCAAGAAAGATGGACGTACGCTATTCCCGCCGCACCCAATGTCTCCAAGAAACTCAACTGTTTGCCGTTGTAACCCTCCTGAAACACGTCTTTCTTCAAGTGACTGTACGCTGGGAAGTAGATGGCAGAAAAGGGGATATCACGCATTAAACAAGCGCTTGCCCCTCTGTAAAGTCCAAGCACGCCAAGTTGTCGAATGATATGAACAGCACCCTTCGGAACAGCACCTTCAATCTTGGCGGTCTCGCCTTGAACCTGTAGACGGATTTTCCTGAAAGTACGCTTTAGACTCCATCAATCCATCCATCATGAGTGGACATACACAATTTCCAGAGGATTAGTGAACACCTGGTTTGACAGTTTGGATCAATACTCGACGCGACCATGAATCGCCGACTTACGACTTGGCATCCTCCCGCCATGCCACCCGCAAAGAGCTCCCATACCAACTTGATGCGGCCGGTTTCGGGGTCCATCGCTCTTCCGCGGATTAGATCATTGACCGTCAATTTGATCGCCTTCTCTGGTGCAACACCCTGCGTGGTGATCAGCAATTGCGGTGCAGAAAGTTATGGATCGCTCGGCCATACCACTAGTTGAGGCCCAAGACCACGGTAGAATCCCAAGAAACCCTCATTGCGAAAGATTTTCTGAGCGCAGTCTAAGCTGTTCTTGTATAGTAGCTGTCCAACGACTGTGCTCCGTTGATTTTGCATGCTACATGTTCCTGTATGAGAAAGCAGATCACACAAAGAAGCGTGTGGACGTACCGCGTCTAGAGGAAATATCATTGATACGCCATGTCAGTTGTAAGATTGACAGATTGACCATACCTTAACTGCAATGATATATAAGTAGATGCCATGATAGAAGAGATGTGTACGCACCCATATCAATAGGGTATACAATGGTAGCACCGAATGCGCCAGCGACGCCTAAATAACAACGTTACGCACATTCCACATTACGGGTGGTGTACCGACCTCCGAGGCCAAAGTTGAAGGTAGAATGTGCAAAAGAATTGAGAAACGACTCCTTGTGTGGCTTCGCATCGACGTGGTCGATGGGTGCTTTCCATCGTGCGTCCAGCAATTGCGCGAAGTCGATCAAGGCCAAGCGTTGACCACCATTGCCTCGCCCAGCGAAGTGAAAGATAATAGAAGCTTCCATAGGCGTGAATAGTGAATAGCGAGAATGAGCGGCAGCATAATTTAGAAAGTCGGATTGATCTATGCGCCCGTCTTTACTCGTGGCGGTGACCTCACGAATAATCCTAGAATGTACGCGTTATTCACGGACCTACTCGACGCCATCGTTTGCCGCGTACCTCTCAATCATGTCCATATCTAGACAATTGTCTCAGCGAGGCAAACGTGACAGGCGGAAAGACTAACCTCGGACTACATTATGGAAGGCAATGACCTCCGAATAAGATATCCTTTGCCCTGGGGTAAGTGTGCAAAGTGTCGGGAGACGCTCTATGACCGCGTCCGATAGTTTGTGTCCCGCGATTTCCTGGAGGCGGGAGTAAAAATTTACACTGAAGGTACAAGACATCGGACATACTAGGATGATCTGTTTGAATTCATCAGGACGAATAAAACCGTCCTGGTCCGTGTCTAGGTATCTAAAGGCCTGGCGGAGGCGCTCTCCTTGCAGGCCTTTCATGAGTTGTGTGAATTCATTGTCTGAAAGAAGGTCAGCAGAGAACGGGCTATATCGGAGACAAATACCGACATCCAAGGACGTGTGCGCCGTTCTTTTTTCCAAGATACAACTTAACCCAATCGCTACGATGAAATGAGCGTGAATGTTGCGCGACTACAGACGCGCGACGCACCAGTTGAAGTCAAATGGAATCGCATCCGGCCCAATGTTGGCACTAAAGACAGTCTTGAATTCGTCGTACGAGATAAAGCCAGAGTTGTCTCTGCACAAGTAGATTAGATGAATCTCAACAAGAGCGATTTCATTGGTACTAACACGTCGAAATACTGGAACGCCATCCAGTAGTCGGCATCTGGCCGTTTTAGCCCGGTCTGGAACACGACAAAATCCTCCCAAGACACATGTCCCCGTTTTGAGGCATCTGCAACGCGGAAAAGAATGGAAAATTGAGCAAGGGCGATCTTGGAGGAGTCTTCTCTCGGTGCGATGGCCGTAACGAAACTCTCCGGGTCAAGATACCTGGTAAGGGTAGGCGCGCAATTAAGCCAATGTTGTCCCGGATAATGAAGCACGATAAAACCTACTTTTCGCCATTGATGACCTTGGCGTTCGCATCGAATGTCCGTCGCCATCGCTTAAGCTCGCTCTCTGGTACGGCTACCGTGGTTCGAATGCTCTGCAAAGCGCTGGCAGTGAGCGAGGTAGTGTTGGAGTCGCAGTGCACCGTCGGAATAAGCGGTAAGACCATTGCTCGTAGTTGTGATGTCTAAGAGTCTAGTAAGAGGGGTATAGAAAGAGGGACTGAATGGAGGAAGAGAGGAGGCAAATTCTACGATCGTCAGTACGGCGCGGGTTTGTTTGCGGGGTTAATGACTAATAAGTCAATGTCCCTCTCGGAAGAATCGGAACAATAGGCTATGCGGAATTTGGCCCGCAAAATTTTAATTCGAAAGAGCTATACAGTAGTGTATGTAGGTCCAGCGGGCGAACTACCCATCCAGTGCCACCTCGCGAGGCAGTCTGAAGCTAATGCAGTACATTTCCTTACCCGGTGCGACTGAGCGGACGTGGAACAGTGACACATCGTTCGCGGGACGACGCCCCAATTTCAACGCGACTCTCTGTAAAGAAAGATCAGAATAGATTACCCCAGTCAAACCAAACACTCACCTCCAGAATGTCCGCACCAGCCTTCTCCTCCTCCGCTTCACGAGAAAAGCAATGGCAATGCACCATTGGCATTTTCGTGTACTTCTCTCTCAACTCTGGTGCAGCTAAAACACCACGGAATGCGTCGAGGAATTCGATCGCAGTGTTAGGCAAGTTCATCACCAAGTGGGTGATCTGGTCTCGGGGTGGAATGTGGTCAGATGCCGTCTCTGCGCCCTTCCGTTCCTTCCGCGCGCGATTCTTGCTTATCCTGGGTCCGCTATACCCAGGGAAGGGTTTCTTGATAGGTCTGCGAAAGACGTCGCGAATGAAGTCTCGACCATCCTCGCAAGTGGCTCTCACGAGATCGGAAACCTGGCCAATCAAGACAGTCAGCCTCTTACACTAATGACCATAAACTACGCACTTCGTTTTCCATGATGTTCTGGACTAGATACTGGTAGCTATTAGGATTTAGATCGTTCGCTAGGACACCACAGCCGTACTTGGCAGCAGGAATAGCGAAAGGGCCGACACCCGCGAAGACATCTGCGAGTACATCGTCTGGACTCAACAGCTTTACTATCCTCTCGTGTTCGGTATGCAGACGCGAATTCCAATAGACTTTGGAGAAATCAAAGGTGAAACGACAATTAGATTCCGACTACACATATATTAGCCCACAAGACAAAAGATCAGCGAATACAACATACGTGAGTAACGACATAATCGGGTTTCCCGGCGAGTAGTTCCATCTGAAAGACACGAAATTGGGTCTCTATGTTGTGCAGTTTGTTAACAACCGTCGAGATCGAATGGTTTTTCTGCAGCCCGTTAGTATCGAAGAAGCTCAAATTCTTAAGGACTGACATCCAGGAAGACTTCGCCTATCATGTACTTGTAAGGGAGGTATTCGTCGTTGAGGTTGAGATGTGCTGAAGAGGGATGAATTTCGAGAACGCGAAGGACCGTGTGCTCATACCGATGTGGCCAGTTGCGGCGAAGCCAACAGGTGCACCTTCTATGAGTTCCTCTGGGAGAACAGCACCCAGAATATCAGCTGCAGTGATGTGAGGACATCGAGAGACAGGACACATCATGGAGCACGCGTACAGGCAGACCAAAAGTTGTAGTCCAGCTTGATGGTATAATCAACAAATCCTTCGCCATCGCGTTCCAAAAGTTCGGACGCCTCGGGTGAGAGTTCAGCTAGCTTCTGTTGAATAAATCACAGGTTTCTCATAATGCCAAGGATGTGTACCTTTATCGGATATGTCCAGCAACACTAGACGATTTTCTTGATTTGACGGATCTCGGACAATTGGGCTGAGCTTTGGGAAGCGGACGACGTAACTAGAACCATTCGTCAGTAAGTCAATATCGTTGAATGGTAATAATCACACTTTTTGAGGAGAGGTGATTTTGCGATGGAAGCTGTTTTAGCGGGAAGCACGCGAATGGCAATAACAGGTATGTCTTTGTGAAACGCAGACTTGTCCAAAGGATGAATCGCTCCGTTGTAGCGAGGCGGAGACACGTCGATAGAGCGAGGCATTTGCGTTTTGAAGTAAAACCGTCTGAAAGAGACCAAATAAGGCGCGTGTCGGCCTTGTGTAGGCAGCAATAATTTGTTGAGAATGGTTGTCGCTGAAAACATGTACTGATCGACCCTGACTCAAAGTCCCGTGCGAACCAAACAGAACCAACAACTACTTATGCGTCACCAATCTTGACTTCGACATAACCATGTCTACTGAAGTGAGTTGCGCTCCTGTTTTTCCTGTGCTGGACATTGAACCTCTAAGACCTACCCTCTCCCGGCCGAAAGTGTTCTCAATCACATCGTTGATGTACATTGCCATCCCACCGATGCTGAATCTATTTCGCCGGAGTCCATGGACAACTTGAAAATCACCGTATGCGCCATGTCGTCCAGACAATCTGATCAGCCTCTCGTGCGTGCGCTTGCGACGGCCTACCCTGAAAAAGTTATCCCATGTTTCGGTCAGCACGTCCCTTGTGGCGTTCAACTCCGTATCTATGGAATAACGGAATTTATCAGGGTATCACCCATGGTTTTCGCACTGGATATCGTTAGTTCCTCGCATATCAAAGGAAGAGCATTACCGCTCTCTCTTCCCGGATGGCGACGCAGATACACTCCAACAGCTATTGCGATCTTTCCCTGATCCCATTCCTTTGGATGAGGTTATCGCTGAACTGAGGCAGAACCTTGAGGCTTTTCCCAACGCTATGCTTGGGGAAGTCGGGCTTGATCGCGCGTTTCGCGTACCGTACGACTACTTTGCTTCTCCTCGACAACTAACGCCGTTCGTTGTGCCCCTCAACCATCAACTGGCCATCCTGGAGGCGCAAATAGATCTGGCTGTCGATCTCCGTCGAAATGTCAGCATGCATAGCGTCAAGGCGCAGATGAACACGAAGGATCTACTCGATACGATGAAGAAGAAACACGGTGCCAACTGGAATAGGATTAGCGTGGATTTGCACAGTTGTGGATTGAGTGCACAGATGTGGCGCGACATAGAGGTAGCTCTCTCGTTTCCTTTTCGTCTAGCGGGAATTCAAGATAGTCTCAGAAGAAGCATAATAACACCTTTCTATCTCTTTCTACGGTCATCAACTCTCGGTCTTCGAACCACATCGCACTGATCAAGGAGTGTTCGCCAGACAGAATTCTCGTGGAATCGGACTACAATGACATCAACTTCTGCACGCAGCAGACATTCAACATCCTAAAGGTTGTCGCGCAGACTAAGGGTTGGCACGTTGAAGAATCGTGGGATGACGAAATGGATAAGCTTCTTGGGGAGCAGTGCGCAGACTAGAGGAAAACTGGAAGGTTTTTAAATCAGGGAACCATTCTTCGCCAGAGTCTCGAGCATCAAAGGAGAAGAAAAGGCACGAAGAGTGGCTTTCAGATTCTGATACATGAGTAGATTCCGATGAACCAAGGGGAAAGGGAGCCAGAAATACAGCTAAATGTTAATACAGTTCTAAGGTATATGCGCCACTTATTCAATCTTGCTAAGCCAATCAAGAACCAAAGTTTTGGTCTTTGCAAGTTTCTATGAACAAGATTAGTATTAGTCTTCAACGCTAGAACAAGGCCTCGTAACCTACCTCTGGCGTGCAGGGCGGTTCGTCATCTTTGTAAGTAGATTCTATGTCCGCAGATTGTATAGTGCCGGTTGAAAATGAAGCCTGCAAAAAATGAGCTGAATATAATGGGTATTAGCCAGAAGAGGCCTCACAAGGTTCCACATCAATTTTATAGGCCCCACGAATTCGGTTTGCACAAAGACGGACTGCAGCATCCTATCCTCGATGCCTGTGCACGTATCTCGATGATCAATCCAACCATAGCTATCCGCTTCGATGGACAGCCCACAACCTAAACACCTTGAATCTGACGATAACCAGGGTTCGGACTGAAGAAAGTTGTGTTCGGTATCATCTTCGCGAAGAGAGGAGAATAGTTTGGTGACAACGAAGAAGAGATCATTAGACACGAGGGCCTTGTAGTGCGTGTAGGAAAATGTCGAGAGTTGTGCCCGCGTCAGTGGCTCGTCGCACAGGGTCGCCTCGTCGGTGTCAGTGACGTCAAACGAGGACCTGCATCGGCAAGTCAGCTCACCCTGAAGAACACAGACTGGGAAAGGGGAGAACGCACAAACGGTCACTGTCCAGAGCAGCGCTGGCAAGTTCGTGGTACGAGAGTGCACGTAAAATTGATACAGAGAGTGTTACTTTGTCGTGGAAGAAGAGATGAAATTGGGAAAAGAGAGGGCGTGCAGAGTACTTTGGAATCGCCATGGGGACTCGATGAGCGCAGGAACAAAGAGCCTCGGGGACTTGACAACAGACTTCAAATTTAAGGTGGTCGGAGCACATGATCCCGTCGCGACCATGAACAATGGCCGGTAACGTCCACCGATGTCCACAGTGGCTCCGATCCCAATTGCCTAAGAGTTTAACTTGACGCAGTCCAAATTGGAAACCTATATCATAATCCGAAGTCCAAAGTAGTAGCACAGCGAATACCCTCTACCAGAGATACCAAAGCAGGAGGAATATACACGTCCCGATGAGCACTCCCATGATGATAGAATCTCGACGACGACGTGATTTTATCATCCCAACAATGTTGTTTATGCCCGGCATAGTGTCTATGGAACATCGTAAGCCAGGTAGAGGAACAGACAGGAGGGCACGCACTTAGTACACCAGCCATACGCGTATTTATGCTCGAAATGTCTACTCGCTGTCGACCAAACTCTGCTCGCGTTTCATATGCCTGCCTAAACACAATGAACAAGGCTGAAGACTTGAGAGAAATGCAGTACGTACTCAATAATGGTGTCGGTCATATGGTGGGAGCTGTCGATACGACCTCGCTCTGCAAGAAGTGAATCGGCAGCCGTGGATCTGTACGCACTGTGGTAGATGGTAAGTATACCGGATGAAGCCGTTTATGTTGGAATCCGTACTCAATGTCGTTTCGAACACCACTCAAAAGGTTGGCTTGATCCATGGCATTCTTGACGCTAGCCTATACACTCGTTCATTTGTGTATGGCCATATAGTCTGGATCTAAACGCACCTTTGTCCGCTTTACTTCTCTGACATTGTCCTGGAACAGCTCTCGATGCCGTTGTATTGCGCGTAGCATGGATTGTGACACTGTTTCCGGTTTGCTCGACAGTTCCGCTAATTTCTCGTTGTTCTCCTCTAGCTGGAAAGAGTCAGTTTGGCGTTCTGTAGAGAGCCACGTACACACCTTCTCCAATAAGTCGTCTACTTCGAGCTCCAGATCCTTCCAGCGTTCCGCGAACCATTAGCCTCGACATCGTCGCTGCCCTTTGAGAATGTCGAGACTAGCTGAGAGTACGAATTAAGCTTGGTGTCGAGGAGATTTTCGAGTGTGCGACATTGCCGATGGAGTTGCTCGTAAGAGGACATGTTGTGGATGCGGCACAGCAGCCGAAAGCCGACTGCACTATATCGGGAACCACGATCCTTCCCGCTGAATACTCACAATGACCGCCAGAATGACGCGTCCAAGACCTCACATGAAAGCTTTAAAGAGCGGCGTGCACTCATGTTCTACTCCCTACGCGTCCTGCCCAAACGCCATCTCATTGCAACCATGTCCTCCAAAGTCAATTCCTCTGGCCTCACTCCCAACGCATCCAAGCAGTTGAAGGAGCGCAGTGCCCACTCTCATGAGGAACCCATCGTCACTGCTCTGAAAGAGGTAGTATCAGTCCCATCGTTAACCGATATCTTCTCATGTACTTTTAGATGTACTCTGTTCTCCCAAGGACGTCAGTACACGTCGCTAAGCCCTTCTGAACAGCAACTGAGCTCTTTCTAGTCGACCTTTGGCATCTACACCAAAGACGCCGTGTTTCACGACCCCGTTGGCATTGCCAATGGCGTTTCGTCCATCAGTGCTCAGTTCATTGGGCTCATCAAGGTGCAGCACATCTCGCTCACAATGAATAGCATTCCAATATATCTTCAGCTCTTTCCTCGTGCGGATATTACCAAGTTCCGCATTTTAGAGAACCCACCGTCCCTCCCACCCCCGACGATGTTGATTGACCAAGATGTCGCCTACTATTGGAATGCATCGTCTTCGTCACCAACCAAGGTATGAACTTGGCTGCCCGTAAGTCCAGCCCATCTAATATCATCTTCAGGTTGTCAACTCTCTGTTGACCTTGGACCTGGACTCGAATTATAAAGTCACGCGCCACACGGAAGAGTGGGACCACGAGAAGTCTTCCACTTCAGACGATGGCTTCTTTGGCATGTTGAATGAGTATAGAAAGAAGCTCACTGCTAGCGTGACGGCTAAAGTCGTCGGAGACAAGATGTAAACGGCGATTGTACGAACGATGCATCACATGGGATGTTTTCTGTTCGTCAAGTATGTATACGTCGCAAGATTGTCAGTTAAGTAGCAAACAATTATCGATTCAACGGTGGTAATGGGCATTATCTGAGGTTTTAATAGTATTTAAACGATGTGCCTAGAGGAATACTGAGCATTCACTGGCAGCAAGGCAGTCGGAAGTTAGTGTTTGTCCTGGTTTCTACGTCGTCCATTGATTCTGATGTCTGCGGCGTCAGTACTTCAGTATCTGAGGTCGAGTTCGTATGAAATATGGTCTTTTCTGAGACGCGCCACACAAGTGCGCCGCATACAAAATCTGCAAGCTGTTGTTATATTCTATATGTCTATAATGCTAAATATTAATACATTACATAGATATTTGAGGTGTATATGCGAGTAGTGGTATCGTGAAGCCCATTAATAAGGATGGTAAAGTAAAATTAACTGAACAGCGTCTAAGTTGCCCAGAATTGCCACGCCATGTCGACACTTGTAAGCTCTGGACGAGCAGGAGAAGACTTCTCGGAAATAATAGGACGGCCCCTCGAGCGCGACCGTGATGAGGACCTGTGTGAATCCGACAATCGCCTTAGGCCTTTCGAAAGCACATCGGCGTCCGGGCCTGGTGTGGACGGAGAAGAGGGTGGCACAACGGAAATCTTCACCTCGGGTTCATCTGGGTGGTGCTGCTCTAGCGACCACGTCTTCCCATGCCCACACCCTGTACAGTGATCGTCGTCAGAGTCATAGACGGTACTGTTCCCGTCCGAATCGTCCTCTAAGCCCTTGACACCCACTGACGCGACGCGCCCATCAGCGCTGACGGCCATCGAGGTGTGGTTGTCCATTTCCGTCTCCATGAAGCGCTCAGCCTTCTCTGAGAAGAGCTTAGGCATAGCCCGTTGAAGGTGTGGAAGGTTGTCCTGTACAAAGGTACGCATCGACATGAACGCGACGTGCCATATCTTGAGGAAGGGGAAGGTCTGGAAGACATGAACCTAGATGGAATTCCTCATTTAGCAATCCAGAACACGCTGAAAATAATGAGAAAACACGTACGCCATCCTGGTATTCTTCATGCCGGACCTTGACCCCGGCCAGCTCCGCTCGGTTTGCTAAAAGTGTGATCTCGTCCTGGAGGACTTCAGAGTCGCCGGACTGAATAAGCAGAGGAGGAAGATCTTTGAAATCTCCAAATATCGGGCTCGCATATGGGTGCATGAGATACTTCTCCATGCCCGCGCCAAGATAGTTAGCGATGGGGTTCATATGGTCGTCAGGCGAAAACACCGGGATAACATCGTAAGCCGCATTGGAGTCCCACGACGCGCCGCTCATCGTCATGTCTACATTGAAAATAAGAAAGTGACCGGGAAGCTCGGGAACGGCGTTATACTCACCGACCCATGGAGACATCAAGATACCACCGGCTGGGAGCGGGTAGTGGTTGTCGCGGAGGTACATCAACAAGGCTAGAGATAGTCCTCCACCTGCACTGTCACCAGAGACGAGGATGTTTTCTGGGGGGATGTGCAAGTCTTCTGTCAGCCTGAAGTACGCACTAACCGCGTCGTGAAGAGGTCCGGGGAACGTGCATTCCGGCGCCAATCGATAGTTTAAAGCTACATGGAACGCGTCAGAGTGAGGAAGTAGGCGCATAATAGTTAGACATACAGAATACACGGGCGTCCGTGTACTGCGCCAATGGCACTGAGATAATTCTCTTCTCTTCTGCACTTCCAACGTAGTAGGCTCCTGCGATGAAAAAAGTCATTATCGGAATGAGATACTTGAAACGCGGACATGCCTCCGTGTATGTATAAGATAACTCGCTCAGTCGGCTTATGCGGGTTGTGTCGTCGCTGTTGACCGACCTGAGCAGCTTTCCACTCGGTTTGCAAACGTTGCCAAGTACGCTTGCCGACGATCCACTCCCCAGAGAGCTCGCGAGTCCCAGTCTCTTGTGCGTCCAAGGACTCCAGTATACCGCGCAGACGTCTACGCTTGACTTGGAAGGTGACAGGCGTGAGGAGAGCGTCGGCGGGCGGAGGACCGAATCCACCCATGCCCATGAAGGTACGAATCGAAGGCTGAAGCAAGATCAACACGTTTGACTTTGTTTGAGGAAGAAAAGACGCACCACATCCATAAGCTCAGTGTGCTGACCAGCACCGCGCATTAAACTTGACATCAGAGTCATCTGAATACCCCATGACTTTTTGCGCGGACCCCAGATGGTGTGAGATAGGGCGTCACCAGTCATTTGAGTAGCTGATAAGTATAACGCGTCAGATAGTGTCACGCTGTAGAGGCGACGATCGCGTACCTTTGGTGGCCACAAACCAAGCATATTTCCACGCGTACCACGACTTCCACTCGGGCTGCTCGTGTATCTTTAAGCTCGGGGTCATACGAGCAGAGGGTGGGGCGACTCCCGGGGTCGAGTAATGGTGAACGAGAGCTTCCAACCGCTTCAGCTCTTTGCAACATGTTTCTTGGTCGTCGTGGTGTTCCTCGTTGTGTGCGGGATGTCCAGTTGGGCAGGAGATGACAATCATCGGAATGAAAGAGGGATTTGGAGAAGTGTGTGTGTGTGTGTGTTGTTCTTCGTTTAAACGAATCGTGAGGAATTGTAGCCAAGCCTCTGCTGTATTTAAAGGATGTTGCTACGCCTCCGATGCATGACTAAACGAGTCGACAGCCGCTATGTTTTGGATCACTGGCTTCAGTGTGCAGAGGATGGGCCCGTTATCGGAACGGCTCCACCTCGGCGCGCCAGGCGCGTGTTGCCCCATCCAGCTCGCCCGCTGTTTTGTCCGGAAAATCGTGATGATCGGAAGTAGAAGGAACTTAGCAAGTTCAGCGCGTGTGTTGAGTGAAACAAGTGTGGGGCCCACTACAGACATAACTAGTGTAGGGAGGTCGCAGGAAAGTAAAGATGAAGCGAAGCCGTCGATAGGAAAGAGTCATTGCCAAATTTGCCTATTGTGGGGCGGCACAATGTTAAAATGTTACATGTGATTTTCCTCTTGATGTCAGCTGTCAGAGCTGTCAGAAAACAATGCACCGAGACGAGGTCTGTGACATCGTTCGGTATGGTCTTCATCACGGGCGCAGAGATCCAATCCGTGTCGGCCAGTGAATGCACTGGACCAGGGTGCGCGCCATGTTTTTCCATTCAGTTCGAGTGACTCGACTCCATAATTCCTTGTTTCCAGGCGCCCAGCATCAAGATAAGCCTCGACTCTGTCCTAGATGTCCTAGTTTCGCAGCGTCTAGTCAAATACGGTCACTACGCTGACCCGCCTTCGCGAATGGGTAAGCCAGAGTATTCGTATTTGAGTGTTCGAAGGACTAAGTACGTTATCTGGTCCAAATTGAAGCTTCATAGCACAGCACAGGTAGCATCACTGATTGTGTTTTGACCTTCCATTGCTTGAGCATCGGGGTCGGGGGACGGTAAATAGCATCACTCATCATCCTCCGCTCACGGACTAAAATTGGGACACTGGAAAGACGCCGACCCTAAGGATTAGGAGTGTGAGGATGGCCATGATGTTGATAAGGCACGGATAGAATACCAGTAAGAGAAGCGGTTAAGATACGCGGAAGAGCATGTAGCAGGCCTAGTTCAGTCCAATATGTTCCATGCGTAGGGACTAGTAGGTTCGCAGAGACTACCAGCGCTAGGCGTAAGGAAAAAAAGCATTGCAGCACATTTCGCAGCGCCGTATTTCCGTCACGACGACCAGCAACTCTGAGGCTGTGATGCATGTCATGGTTGAGAGTGGCTAGTAGGAGGAACAAACAGTTTTGCGGTTACGAACGGCAGGCTGACCCTGTTTCGGCATGATGTCATGCCAATACGACCTCTGCTTCAAGCCTTCATCCAGTCGCCTTTGCGATTGTCCCGATTTCAGCCCGGAGAGGCGTCCTATAACTCTTCGTGATACCATCTCTGCCATATATCAGCTGCGCCAAGCGCGATGAGCAAGTATATCAAGCGCTACGATTCCACCTACCCAGACCTCTCATCGGATCTCCACGACGGGGAAGACTGGATCATTGGCGAGCTCAGCCATTTTGAATTCACACAGGACCTTGCTGCCGTCGCCGTAGATCCCGTTTCAGGATTGCTTGCTGCTGGTGAGCGAAACTCGCTCCTGAAGAACCTTCAATGAACGAATTTGCAAGGCACACTTCGCGGCACGATTCAAATATTTGGCAGGCCAGGCGTATATGTCCTCCTCAGCGTACCGGATCGCGCTGCAGTGAAATTTTTGCAAATATCCACGTCCACTTTCAGTCTGGTCTGCGTTGGTATGTGCTGGTCTGCTCATGAACGTCCTTTTCCTCATCCTAAGCCAGATGAACACAGTCGCCTTCATCTATGGGACCTATCTAATTACGGAAGACCGAAATACATCACCTCTGCTTCATTTGACAATGTGAAGTTCGTTATGCGGCTGTGTCGCGTTGCCCAGTTACTAAACAGTTTGAATAGCTCCTTAACTCTGTCTCCATCTCATTCACACGTTGGACCATCCACAATATCTCTCATCGCACTCTCACGTTCCAATAGGCTCTGTTATCTCTGAACTCGGGGAAGTGCGGACTTACGATCTAGTTTGCCGCAGAAAGTCAGCCTACACCGCACCTAATATGTGGAAATTATATGCCGATAAGATGGCCAAGAGCGGAATGTTCGATGCTTCTTCATCTACAGCGTCAGTATTCGAGCTTGCTGCCAGATATGTTGCTAACTCGCCTACAGCGGGACCGCTATAGACGCGGTAATACATCCAAGGAATCTAAATCTACTTTTTGTAGTATATGGTGGTAAGTCTGTTATCTTTTAGTGCCTCGTCATCTCAGCGCTTTCCCAGGAGGAGTGATTTTATGTGATCTTGTCTGTGTGTTGTCACTCCTCGATGTATCCCGTCAACTCATACAGCATTCCGTAGACTGAGCGAAATACTCTACGGGTGTACGAATTGATCATCCTTCCTGGGGCTCCTGGGGGTCGTGGATTTGGAGACCCCGTCAGTGTTCTTCCGGGCTCCTTAATGCTTATGTTCATTCTCTCTTAGGATATTCTTATGCCAAGAAAGCCAGAGGTTACCAGCATCGCCGTTCATCCAGCAGGCCACTTTTTTGCGGTTGGTTATACGGATGGTATAATAGCCTACTGGGCTCTGGAGGATGAGGATCAACCACTCTTGGTTAGAACGTTGGACGAAACTGATGTCCACGTCATAGACGCAGACGCTCTCGAGGCTCACATCTCAAAGACCGCTGATGCTAAACCACCTCCAATCGACAGGGAACCTATATTCAAGATGTCCTGGAGTTCATTTTCCGACTCCACGGATCCCCGTGGTGGTTTTACATCCCTTGTTGTCCTTGGTGGTCTTCGTGCAAGTGATGCCCCTGGTGTCACCGTCCAGTGGTTTCCTGCTTTCAATCCTCCTGAACCGCCTACACCTGTTCTTCCGGGGTCTCTACATCCATTTTTCCGGTCAGCTATGCGTGACTCTGTTGATCCAGTCAACGCACATTTTTATGCAACGGATCAAGTTGTTCAGGACTATGTCCTTGTTCCAAAGTCAAGCCCGCATTTCAACAATGCTTTTGATCCTGTATCCATCCTTATCATGACGGAAGCAGCGGGTGGAACACGGGCAATGAAAGCTCAGCAGTTTCCTCCACCCTCGTTTACATCTCCCCAGTCTGAACCAGGACCTATATCGTCTTCGGACGAGGATGAGGATGCTATTGACGAACTGTCTTCAACGTTGACGATGGTGGAGCTGAGCAGCGACCCAAAGCTGCAAGTACTCCCATGGACTTTGTCCTCAAATATCATGAATGGGCAGCTGAGAGTGGTCGAGCGAGATGCACAACAGAATTTGGTCTCTGGTGGAGGTCCAGGTGTGGCAGAAGGACTTCCACTGCGCGGTGGATGTGCCTGGAATGAGGAGCTTGACGCAAAAGGTTCCAAGGTATGATCTCTCATGCCGCCGACGTTACCCGATTCAAACACTCGAGCCTAGTTTCAACCCAACCGTATCCTCATAACCCACACAAACGAC
This sequence comes from Hymenopellis radicata, assembly GCA_015501595.1. Lineage (NCBI taxonomy): Eukaryota > Fungi > Basidiomycota > Agaricomycetes > Agaricales > Physalacriaceae > Hymenopellis > Hymenopellis radicata. Next base: position 293,965 of record JADNRX010000021.1, on the reverse strand, counting down.
CTCACCGTCCATTTCTACGACATGAGCACCCAGCTTCTTCTGACTGTGCGACCGGATCCTGTGGACTTCGATTTCCCTAATCCCTTACCACACTTGACTATCGACTTGAATCTCCTTGTGTACGACCCAGCGGTGGCTGAACGGATCGTTCCTCGGTCGGACCTACCTGTTGCTATACATTCAGTGCATTTCGCTAGTGAATCTCTTGAAGTGGTGGTCACTCTGTCTACTGGTGATCTGTTCGTATTCCGGCTCTATTCTGGGCAACACGATCCTGGCGCATATAGGAAGTCGACAAACCCAGAATTCGTGTACCTAGACCATTTGACGCTTGGAAGGGGTTACAGGTACTCTCCATTCGTCATGTTCTCGCCAGCGAAGGGTTCAATAACTGCATGCGCGAATTGTGATGTCGGTGAGTGACACGGCCGGAATTTTGCAAGTCACAGCTGATTGCTTTGTAGGTTTCATGGCGGTGGGCTACAGCGACGGCTCTCTATACGTGATTGACTTGCGTGGACCAACTATTCTCCTACGCCAAGGACCGGAGAGCAAAGCGAAAAGGCATTCCATTGTGCCTTTAGGCCATCGCTCCGTTGACCCAATAACGTCCTTGACGTGGACCGTCAGTCCGCTTTCGACAGGTAGACTCTTTTGTTGGCACCGTCGTCTTTCCTGACATCCTCTTGTAGACAAAAATCCCGGACTTCGACTCATCGCTATCAGGAACTCAGGTCCTGGGGAAGTATACACGTTACAGCGTGGCGCTAATTCCGCCTGGACGTGTTCTCCTAGCTTTAAGCCGGTGGATGCTATAGCCGATCCCTTACCAGAGGGAACATTTGTAGTCGATCGGAAGTCCGGAGTCGACTGTCGTGCAACTCGACTCCGGCTGTCGAACGTCCTGGATCCGATTTCTACTGCGCCTACTTACCTCATCGTGGCGAGTACGAAAGGCGTCAAGACATTTGATGCCATTGACGGAGATAGAATTGGGCGTGTAGATTGGGGGACAAAGACGGGCAACCTGAAGACCGCGAAACTCGTTGGAAGGCTTGGTCAGTTCCTTTCAAGATTGTTGTTCAATTAAATAATGTCTCATTGAACGTCCTAGGTTCTGTGCTCTAGTAGCATTAACTGATAGGCATGAAGGACTAGTCTACTCTGTACCACATCTCGAGTTAATATGTACCGTTTCAATGCCCCCAACGGTATCGTGCGTAGCCATGCTCCCTGAGGTGTTATCAAGTTTACATATCTTTTTCCAGGTCATTGTCCGTCGACAAATCAGGAGACTTTGTCGGGTGGAACTTCCATCCGCGTTCTGGGATGGTACAAAGCGCTGTTTATGGCACGGTTTTTAACATGCGACGTGCCTTGCCTATGCCAGATTTTGACTTGACTGCCACTAAAGGCAGTGTGCCTGCCCAACCTCAGCCGGTGTCGATGGCACCTGCTTCGTTGTTGGGAACTTGGTTCGCATTCGGCAACCAGTCCGTCAGTGGGGCCCAAATCGATGAACTCTGTGAGTACTGATGCTCTAATTGAACCGGCTTGGTCTAAATTCGTCGTACTAGTTGGTGGTCCAAATCGACCTATTCCTCAACCCAAACCGGAGGTTACTGGAAATTCGTCGTTCAGTGGTGTGTCCCAGGGCGCAGCATCGCTCGCAGCATCTGCATCAGCCACTCAGAGCAGTTTGTACAACCGGCTCACGTCCGCCTTGAATGATCGGGGACAAATGTTGGGGAATCTGGAAGATCAGTTCAACTCGTTGGAGCAAGGGAGCAGGAGTATGGCGGAACAGGTGAGTCTGGAATAAAGTCGCCCCAACACCTTCCTAAAAAGAGTCTTTCTTCAGGCGAAGCGTCTGGCAGCTGAACAGACGGCGAAACAGTGGTTCAAGTTCGGGTAAGACTCGAGGGTTAAGGTCGACTGCATCTCCTACGTGTACCATCAATACGGTGTATATCTAATCCCATTTCGTTGCGCAAGATCCTGGACAGTCCCTGGCGATGCTATTATTTAGTAAATTGTCACGGCTCGCTCGGCAATAAGCCTGATAACGCGTTTCTGTTGTATTTTCTCTCCTACGATCTAGTATGTGCAGTCCTTTATTTCTTCCCCTCCGAGCCACCGATGAGGAGGACAATTGCTGTGACCGCGTGTAACGAGTAAATCAGCACATGGTTATCTTTGACTCGTAACATACACACCACCTGAAAAGCAGCCTGTAGAGATGACCATGTCCTGGAAGTCGGCCACGACGACTATGGAGACCTCAGAGCCCACCAACGATTCGTTCCGCCCGCTCTTGAAGCGACTTGTAGAGACGCCCGAATATTTTTCCGCCGAAGATCTCAAGCAAGCGCTGAATCACCTATTCACGCCAGGCGTCGTCAAACCGGAACAGATTGGCGCTTTTCTCAGTGCACTACATATTCATCGTGTCGAACGACGGCCAGAGTCATTGGCGGCCGCGGCATCGGTGCTGAGAGAGCGGTCATTGAAGGCAGCTGTGCAAGACACGGAGAATGACTTTGTGGTGGACATCGTCGGGACTGGTACATGCTCTATATCGTTATCAAAGCAGATCTAACGCTCCCCAGGCGGCGATGGCTACAATCTGTTCAACGTGTCAACAACGGCGGGCATAGTCGCAGCAGGCGCCGGGGCGCGAGTCATAAAACACGGCAGCCGCGCCTCGACGTCGTCGTCGGGATCAGCGGATCTGCTCGAATCACTAGACTGCCTGTTCGTCGCACCGACGCCCGGGACGCCGATGCCCATTCCTCGCGTCCCGTTCACCTTTATTCTCGCGCCGCACTATCATCCCGCGCTTGCTTTCCTGGCTCCTTACCGAAAAGCACTGCCGTTTCGCACCATGTTCAATATCCTCGGGCCCTCATCAATCCCGCCAGACCTCGCGGAATGGTTCTCGGCATTGCAGAAAAAGAGATCGGATCGACATTTGCGAAATCTTTGCGGGACGGAGGTGTTGAGCGCGCGCTCGTCGTCTGCGGGTACGAGGGTCTCGATGAGATTAGTTGTGCTGGACCGACGCACGCGTGGGAGCTCAAGGACGGCGTCATAACACAACAGACACTCCATCCAGACCTGTTTGGGCTCGAGGTTCATCCGTTGTCCACCGTCGCAGGCGGGTCTCCGACAGAGAACGCGGAAATCTTCAAAAAACTGCTCACATCCGGGGCGGATATTCCAAAGATCTGATTCCTCAGTTGCATTTCGTTCTCTTGAACGCGTCTGCATTACTCGTCGTGGCAGGATTAGCCAGCGACTACGTGGAAGGAACAAAGTTGGCGATGGAGAGCGTCACGTCGGGGGCCGCTTGGAAAGCTTTGGAGACGTTCCGAGAGGCGGGCAGGGCTGCGTCTTCTGGATTATAGGCTTTACTCAAATGCCAACAAATATTGTACGTTTACTTGAGCCACTGGTATCACTACGTGCTCTCCACGAAAGCCCCGAGTACAGGAGACCTTCGAGATTTCCCATCTGTATGCCATAGTGCACTACGTCCGCCTGCTGTTCCGGTGTATCATCTGGGTTGGCCAACGGAAGCTGCAAAGGCGACATGAGATTCTAAAACGTCGCGAATTCACAGGTTTCCTCACCTTGAGAATTCCAAAGTGGAAGTCGCCCTGTACTCCGTTGCCGGCACTGAGATTGGGAACCACACCAGTTACGCTCTTCAGTTTGTCCCCGTCCGTCGAATATGACACTTGAAGTGTCAAGGCATCCCAATCGACGTCGACAGCGAAATTGTGCCACGCGCCGAGGCTGAATGGAGTCGCATACAGAACGTTGAGATTGTGATCCAGAATCTTGAAAGACGTGGCGTTCACTGCTGGGAGAAGTTCCGCGGTAGGGATTGTGAACGGAGAACCTGTACATCGCGCTTAGTATAAGAAGAGGTTTTCAGACTCGGAGTGGCGGAAGGGTACCCACCCAGCTGCACCCCAAACACATGAGATCCGTCGCTGGCTCGATGAAGACAACTTGGTATTCATGCGTGTAGTCCAGCGGATGCTCCTCGTCCGCTTTGATTGAAAAGTGGAATCGCGTCGTGCCGATCTCCATGGCGGGGTTGAAGGACGACGGCGCGATGAGCTCTGTGCGCCGGAAGCCATACTGCGGCCCGCCGCTTCCTGGCACGAATATGGAGGACCAGTCGATGGTGATTCCGACGGTCTGCTCTTGAGGCAAGATGTGGGGAGGATTGCACAGGGCAGTAGGCGCGGATGATGAACCGAGGAAAGAGGTGTACTATCAGTTGTGCATTAGCTGTTTGAACGGTTTACTTCACGTGAGTATACAGAGAACATACTACATGGCTTGCGTCCTCAAATCCCTTCACGGCACTATGGGGCGCTTGAACCACGAATGTCAGAAATTAGAGACAAAACGCACGTATTGAATGGCTCCGAGGACGCGTCAAGGACGCTACTGTCCATGCTGAGAGGAACGCGTCCATCGTAGATGATCGACGCGGCAACGCCAAACACCAAAGTCGCTGGAAAGAGAAGACGGAGGGCCATGTGTGGATGTTGCGTGTTCCCGAAGCTTCAGCTTTTGAAGAAATTTCGAGCGCGGGTATCCATCGGGCTAGGAAATATCTCGGGAACCACAATGGATCGGCTGAGCGTTGCCCTTACCATATCCCGTGTAAAACTTCAACCCTCGTCGTCACCACGGCCAAGACTCTCCGTCATCTGTGCAATCCAGTATTGGAGAAGTCTATCAGGTCTTTCGGTATGTCCGTGTACCTTTCCACTTGGTGGTCGAAACCCGCTCTTCGTTCTAAAAGGTATACCTACTGTACACTCGTCTCTATACGTTTGGCCTACGCGAATTGTACAGTTCTAGAGAACTATCAGAAAGACGTTCAAACCCAAAACCTCATGGACGCACCCATTCAATCTACAAGAACGAGGGAGTCCAGGACAGAGAATCCGGTGGCCACGCCACCTTCGTTGCTGTCCTTCCCTTTCGTCCTCACTAACCAGCCTATCTCCTTCTCCTTCACGACATCCTTCCCTCCAAACAGCGAGTACCCAAAGATCCCGAGCTCGCTCACCACCTCAGCCTTGACACTCCCAGTCTGCTCTGCTCTAACCAAGTGCCCTTGCAGCCCTTCCGGAGGAACAATCAGCTCCATCGCAATCCACGCATGACGCTCATCTCCTTTCAACGTCTCTAGGAACGGGGGATAGCTTCTTTGTAAACGTTGTTCCCGCCTCCTTCTCTCTGCGGCTTCAGCACTAGCGCGTGGTGTCTCCGCAATGCTTCCTGTATACCATCATCCTCATCCAGTCCCCACATCCCCATCCAGCTAGCACGCAATTCCTCTGCTCCGGTGGCGTCGATGAACCGCTCGAGAACCCCCGGCTGGGCGAGCACCTGCTGCACCTTCTTTCCCCCAGCGAGCTGAAGAGGGATGGACGGACACTTGATGGCCTTTGAACGCTCAAGAAGGAAACGAGTGTCGTAGTTTGATTGCACCGGATAATCAGTGGGCGTGTAACCGGCGCGATAGTACACGGTCGAGATTTCCGTCTGCTTGACAGTTAACACAGATGTTTGTGAGTTCACCGAGGCCGACTGTGCGAGTTGATCGAAAGTTTGTCTTATGACTTTGATAGAGTATCTAGGAAATTGCTTAGAACAGAAAGAGAGGGGAGTTAGAGACGAATCGTACTTGTCAAGGAGCTCGTATTCAAGCCACCGTTGGTCGAAAACGTTGCGTTCACCAGGCTGCACAACGAATAGAATCTGAGCCCTATCCGAATGAGAAACGGACCCATCGCAAGAAACGTGAAATGCCGTACTGAGGAACACCGTAAGCCTTATGTGCCTCTGCCAATCCTTCAGCTAAGCCTGAGATTGTATTGTTTGGAGGAAGATTGTCGGGCGTTAACCAAGGCGAGACATCAAAGTACCCGGTCGACGAGTGCAGATATCTAACACCCGATGCCATAAGTTGATATACACGAACGACAGTTGACGAGCTGACCTGTGCATACCGGCAACCTTTTCCGATAATGTTCCAAACGACGCGGAAATGGTGTTGAATTCGACCTGCCGTAAGGAAAGCTGGGCCTGCCCCGATTCATGTAAGAGATAGTCGGATCGAAAGAGGCCCAGTTGTAGATGCTATTTCAATGGACATTGATGCGCTGGATCCATGGTACAACCAAAGTAGCATACCTGTGCAACATCGCCGTGATCTCTGAGCGCTTTCCAGCCCGTCCAAAGCTGTCCTACAAAGTCATCCACCTTTCCAACACCGACTTCGGTTCCCATGACGCGATCCAAGAACTCTTCGTCCATGGCTATTTTGGAATACAGAACATTGTATGTTGATTGTATTCTCTGTGAGAACTCGAAGAGCCGACGAGGGAATGGAGAAGGGAGTAGTGACAGAGGAGCATGTATCGCAGACGTAGGCAAAGGCGGCCGCGGGCTTACTGGGAGATAAAGCAGACCATGTGCGAGAGCATAAGTGGTCGCCTTGAGATGTAGATCTTCGAGCTGATCCTCTGTTAGCTGAGGAGGCCAAGCAGCAAAATCGAACTTGGAGGCATTAGGCATTCAAGAACCTGGGCGATGGTGGCCGTACAACAACGAATAATAGTACGAGCTAGCTTGGTAAGGGGAGTTGGTCACGATCGCGCAAGAGGCGGAAAATCGGCCCGTACAACCCTCTTGAAGTTGAAAACGAAATAAAGCTCTAATAATTTCATACAACAATGATAGTACTACAAACACATTTCTAGACAGTCATCTCACGCAAAACGGACTTTTTCTCCAGGACGACCTTCAGAAAGGAGGACAACAGCCTAGAGAAATGGTTAGACAATGTCATAGAACCACGATACCAGACACATACGTATTTCCCACTAATCTTCCAACCAGGTTCTTCCTTGTCGAGTTTCTCCGCCATCGTATCTCCATCGTCGCCGAGACCAACAACCACATCACTCTTGATTGTTCGCAAACTCGCAACCTTCGGGGCACCGGCAGAGCTTGCCATGGGGCCAATCGCGATATCGAAAGGTGTGCTAGCAGGGGCGGCGCAGTCATAGGTCAATTTACGGTGGTTCAGGTCTCCCTTGAAGAAAACTAAATCCGAACGCGATAGATGGAGGAAGAGATCAGGCGCCTCAGAGTGAAGATCCCAAAAGGTGTAGCCTGTACACCAGAATGGATGCTGCTCATAGACCCACTTGCCCTCCTTTTCGTATTGCTGAGTACAAGTCAGTCAACAAAAACCGATGCTATATACGACATTGACGCATACCTTCCAGCGTTGGCCGAGACGGCGAAGAGATTCGCGCTCCTGCTCCGTGGCTTTCGGGAACAATTGCCCGTACACCATGGTGTTCAAGAGCCATTCCCAATCCTTCTTTGTGACATCCGATACGAACCATGGGTACCGCTTGCCATGGAAGCGAATTTGTGTAGCCAAACCACTTTGGAGAAGGAAGTCGGCTGAAATGCGTGTGAGACAGGTAGGTGATTGCGCTCGATAATGATACCTTACCGTAAACACAATCGCAGTACAATTCAAATCCGGCATTGTCGAGGACAAAGTCGATCCTTCGCTCCTTCTTGTCTCCGAGATCCTTAACGGCATTCCAGAGATCATTCAGGTGGTTTCCGAGGATGTTCTTTTCGGTTGCAGCGAGATGATCTCCACCCGTCGACTGGAGAGCCTTGATTTGGTCTTCGGTCATGTTGATGAGGAGAGACAGGTCCGTCGAGTTACCCCAGAGACAAACTTGCGTAAGCTCGAGGAACATAAGACGCTCTGTTTCCAGCCTCTTGTCGCTCGTGAGATTGTCCGACAGGGTGAAAGGTTCGGCGAAGCGCATCGACAACTCAAACACTGCTTCAGCTGACCTGGAGAAAGTGTCACACTGAAGGATGTTAGAGAGCTGCTAAGAGTAGGGAAGTGCAGGTTACACACCTTTTGTCTATAAAAGACGTCGTAATCATGCCAGAACTTGCTGACGCTGAAACACTCGCGCAGTCTACGGTACTTGTATGCTTCGGCAAACAACCAAGGGGCGTTCATGAAGTCCTTGCCTGGCTTGGAAATCAGTGAAAGCCCAAAGAAGGATTTTGATATGCACCTTGGAAGAACTTTGCAATCTCCTTGTTCCAGAGAGCCACGTCAGCCTCATTATCATCGACAATGGGCCTGAGCTTCTTGTTACCGCTGAGATCTTCCATAAGTGCCTCCATGCGTTCTATGGACGCGAGCAAATCGAGGATGAGCTCTTCAGACGACTGGTCGTTGAGAGTGCGAGTAGCGTCTTCGATGGCTTTACCCAGGATGGTGGGCAGACGCGCCTGCATTGTGGCGTGAGCGAATGAGTATTCATGGTAGCCGCGGTACGCAGGCCACGGCGGATTGTTGGGGTCGACCTGGAGAGAGATATATGAGCAAGGGTCTGGAGCAGAACGCTGTTAACTTACGCGCGTCGGGGTCCTTGGCCACGGTGCTTTGATGTCTTTCTTGCTGGGCAGATGGCCGAGCGAGAGGGTTACACGAGACGGCGCGGCCGACATGGATGGATTCGCAGTTGCAGCGGACATGGCTGGTAGAAAGGGAGGTGGCGGTGGTAAACACGGGCCCACTGATATATATAGTGGTCGGATATGACGACGACGGGTGATGGCTACTGGCCGGCGTTGTCTACGGGGGCTGAGCAGAGATGATGGTGGTACGAGATCAAGAGGCAACACCGAACTCCTAAGGTTTTATAGCTTCGTAGGCCTTCCCAGTTGGGAACATGAGCGTAAAAACTCAGTATCTTTGGCGATACCATCGTGACGTCACCGAACCCTCTTTCATTTCCGATATCTGTTTGCGATGAGTTTTTCCAGTCGTATTCAAGCCGTGTTGAACTACATTAGGACAGCTGCGCCATGAAAAGACCTGGATACGTACTGGAACGATGAGCCTTGGCGGACGATGTGCCGGTGGAGCATCGATAGGCACCGTTAGGGTAAATGTCGCTAGGTTCAGCAACCGTTCAGCTTTAATTAACGTGTACATTGACCCATAGTTCCGACTAGAGCGTACCAACCCACGTTTGAGTCTTCCTGTACACTCTAGTGATGTCAGTCGTGACGACGCGTCGATCGAGCCAGCCCTAACCCTAACCTACGCACGAGCACGTGATCAACTCTGTTTGTTTACCTGGGACCCGGGTTACAAGCTATGGCCAGCCATTGTTAGCGGATCAATCCCTCCGACGACCATCATGTCGGATTGGAATATAGGCGTCAACGACGTCTCAGAGGAGGCTCAGGCCAGAAAAGACAAGGTCGCCAGCAAAGGTCCGTCGCCAGCGTATTGCTCGTTAACCAGTCACTGACCAGCGCATATAGACACCCAGATCGCCGCTCAACAGACACAACTATTGAGGCAAGCCAACGAGCTAGAAGAGATACGAAACTCGCTCAACGATGCGCTACACAAAGTGCGTGATTTGCTGTCCTTTCCATCCACCAGAAGAACTCAACTGTCTCCAGCTAACATCAGAAACCAACCGCGGCCTACGTCTAGAAAAGGACCTCGCGAAATCCAACGACGACCTACGGAATGAAAAGATATCCCTTCAGAATACCACCGTCGCCCTCGACTCTGCCCGTCTCCAACTCAAGGAGAAGGATCTCGAAAACAGAGAACTATCATCCCACATTGTCACTCTCTCACACCAATCGGAGGAGCAGAAGGGGCGCACTGCACAGCTGGAGAAGGAGAAATCCAAGCTTTCCAATCGTGTGCAAGAGCTCGAGGCCAATTTAAAGCATTTAAGCTCACAACCAGCCCCATCATCCAAGCTACCTCGCGCTTTGAGCCGGGCACGCTCGTCATCATTGTCCAACATGCGAATCACAAATCTCGAGATCGAACTTGAAGATGCGCGCCGTCAAGTAACAGTCAAGGAGCAGGATCTCCGAACCGTCACCCAGAAGCTCAACATGGAGGTCACGCGAGCAGAGAACGAGAAGAGTTCCATAGAGCGTACTCTGCATAAACGTGTTGGGGAACTGGAGATGCACCTCGAAGAAAAAGAGGACGAGCTTCAGTATCTGCGGAACGGCGCCGGAGGTAGTGGCGATAGGGAGGCAGAGCTCATGCAGCGGATAGACGAGGATGAAGCCAAGATACACGCGCTGGAGATGCTTATTGGCGATGCGGAGGACGTCAAGGCCGTTCGTAACACCCTGAGGAAGACAGAAAAACAGCTTCAAGGCGAGAGGGAGAGGCTCGCTCAGTGCACTCGTCGACAGGTTGAACTAGTCCAGGACAAGGAAGAAGCACTGGACGAACTTGAAGACTCTCGAGACAGAATAAAGTCGCTCGAACGCGAAGTAGAAGAGCGAGAGACGCTTATTTCCGCCTTGAAACGGTGCGTGTTCATTGGTTCTGTCAACGACATCTAACTTCATTGCATGACAGGAACGTCACCGACCTACGAGCGAGTCAAAGCTCATCGGATTCTTCGCGTTTTCCGCCTCCGAATCAACAGACAGTAGAAGACATTGAGCGTCTGCTTTCCGCTATTCATCGGCTACGCCACGAGCGCGATGAACTTCGCCGGCAGTTTAAATTTTTGGAAATGGAGCACAAATTCAACCTTGAAGAGCTGGAGAGGTTGCGCTCCACGACACCCATTACTCCCGCCTCTCCTCGTTCTGAATCTTCCGACGACTACCGCGCTCTTGACCTTACCGTCACTGCATTAGGCGTCGTGATCAACCATCTTACTTTGGAAGCGGACCACACTGTCGATCTGCTCGCACAGCGAGACGCTACTCTGGAACGAACAGAGCTAGATCTACAAGAGCTTCGTCGTCAAATGGGAGCACACCAACAGTCTTCGGAGGAAATCATGAAGGATCGTGATCAAGTTCAAAGGCAGCTGGAGGACAAGGAGGCTGTTTGGGCTAAACAGCTTGAAGAGGTGACGGCAGCTTCTGAAGAAGCTGTAACCCAACTCGACGCCCAACTCACCGATATGTCTCATGCTCTTGAGGACGCTGAATCCGAGCGGGACTCCCTGAGGCTACAGGTTGAGAATCTCAGTACGGATTTGGCAACCGCTCAGGACGAACTTGAAGACGCGGAAAGTCGGTACAGTTCCCTCCAGTTCCATCAGCTCTCCAATATGTCCTCGAACGAAGCGACCAGAACGCTTTCCGAGACCATCGAGGAGCTCGAGAAGCGCATCTTGCGCCGCAACGAGCAGATTGGAATTCATCAACACGATATCAAACGGATGGAGACGAATATGCGGTTGCAGGAGGAACGGATCTCCGAGCTTACCTGCGAGCTCGAGACTATGTTAGCCGAGAAGAACGCGATGGTCGAGGATTGCGCAGACGCTCGTGAAGCTCGCGACGATGCCGTTTCGAGGTGCGAGGTGCTGGAAATGGAGACAGAAACGCTTCGCGAGGAGACGGTCACGTCTGAGACTTTGATCCACGTCATCTTTGATACCGTCAACAAGTCGCGTTCTAGGATCCGCATGCTTACCTCCGAAGCTCTCCACGCGAAAGCGTATGCTGAACGTCTCGAGATGGAGCGGAACGACGCGTTCCGTTCCATCAACGAAGTATCTCTTGGCCTCGAAGATGCCCAGCAACGCCTATCTGTTTCCAATGCCGACATGCAGCAGGCTACTGTTGCGCTCGCCAGCTCCCAAGTAGAAGTCAACCGACTTTCGTCGTTGATTGATTCTTCCGACAATGAACACTCACACACGGAGCAACGCACAGCCCAGTTACAGGGCCAACTGGAGAATTGCATGACTGAACGGGACGAGCTTTCTGGTCAACTCGAAGATCTTCGCCAGGTCGCCAAGGCGTCAGATCTAACTTGGGAGGCTCGCAAGACAGCGCTAGAGAAGGAGATTGCCGATGCACAGGACACCATCTCATCATTGGAGGCGAAACATCGGGAGGCCTTGAAGGACGCCCTTAACAAGCTTTCCGAGAAAGAGAAGCACCTCGCAAACAGCAGCGCCGAGCAGGAGGCGCTCGTGCAGCTCAAGATGAAGCACGTGGAGGAGATGGGTGACCTTCACTCTCGCCTCATTGAAACGGCAAGTGTTCTTGAAGAGACGCAGACTCGCTATGACGCATGCGAAGCTGAGCGCCGGGAAAGCGTTAAGGAGCTTACGCAGGCCAAAGCGGAACTCGCTAAGCAAGTCATCGCGATTGATGATGGCATAGCCCAGTGTAAACGAATGTCGCAAGAACTTCGGGAGACGCGATCGGGATGGGAGGAGGAGAGGACGCGTCTAGAGACCAGTCTGGAGCAGTTGAAGGCGGATCTCCATCAGGCTGAAGCGGCCAACGACAGTTTGAACGCTCTCCATCAAGCTCAGATGTCTCGGAGCCAGGAAGACAGTGGTGCTCAACTCCGTCGATTGCAAGACGAACTTTCCACTCTTACTAGCCGACTTGACGAGCAGGCTACCAAGCTTGCGCATACCAGCGCCGAAGCAGAGCGGCTGCACTCGGCTCTAGAATCAGAGGTCGATGGTAGGAATGCTGATCGTGCGACACACGATCAGGACCTAGCAGAGAGCGAGGAACGATACCGTTCTTTGGAAGCTCTCAATGCTGAACTCGGACGTGACGTGGACCTCCTCCAAAGCGAGCTCAACAACGCCCAGAATCAGATCGCCGAGCTGGACACTGAACTCACACGGCAGCAACAACACAACACCTCATTGGAAGCTAAAGTGCAGTGCGAGCTGTCATTGACGCGCCATCTGGAAAGTCAAGTGAAAGAATTGTAAGCGACAGACTCAATTTGATTTATGCACGGCACTGATTTATTATGTAGGGAAGAACATTTGAGTTCTGAAACCGCGAAGCATGAGCACTGTCGCGCATTGCTGGCGCGAACGGAGAAGTCTGCGAACTCCGCAGAGGTCAACTTCAACATGCAGACCTCTCATCACAAGCGGGAAATGTCACAGATTCAGCGCGAACTGTCGAATTTAAGGGCCAAGCCTAGCTTAGAGCACATCGTTGCGGAACTGGAAGAGCGAAACAACGAGATGGAGGAGCTTCTTAGGGCCAAGTGCAACGAGATTGAGGAGAACGACGACAAGACTCTTGAGTAAGTCCCTTCACCAGTGAAAATAGATCAGTACTCACGGTGATAATAGAATGCTGAAGGAGAACAAGAAACTAGCTACCAAGGTCGAGTCTCTCACTCGGAAGGTGCAGAACCTGCAAACAAAGTTGGCTGCAGCGAAAGCATCGATTCCGCCACCTACTGCCTCAGAGTCAAGAAGATGTCCCTATTTCAGGGCATTCGTCCAGAGGCGTTTCTCCGGCGACTTCTCAGCCATCCCTCTCTTCCTTCCCTCGTTCTCGATCCACCACGCTGACGAGCCCTGCGGAGTCTACATTTACGGCCGCTGCTACCTCAAGTCGAGCGCCACCAGTCCCGCCACTCCAGGCTTCCTCTTCTTCCTCTCGAGCCCCTCCGCCCACGTCTAGCGCCCAACCATTCTCTTCCCGCCCTCGTTCTACTACAACCGGTTACGGTCCGCATAACCCTTCAACCACCCCGAATTCGCGGATGCCTGCAAACCGCGTAGCGTCGGGACCTTCTTCTTTACCGCGGCCGAAAACACCAGAAAGAAGAGCTTTGTCAAGAGCCGGCCTTCGCGCAGCTTCGCCCGACAAACATGACCCACCACCGTCTGCTGTTGGCAAGAAACGCGCTGCGCCGGACGATTTCGCGGACCTGCCGGCCCAGGCGTTCACCGTGGACAGTGTGCCCGACCCTTGCGCCGACAATGAAACCCCGCCTCTCCAAAAGGTCATGAAGAACATACATACGGGCTTCACCCCGATGCGGCACAAAAGCAGCCGACCACTCATTTCTGTATCTCCAAAACGCCCGACCGCTGCCTTGCCGGCGATGAATGACCTAACGAACAATCCTGAGCTGCTGGAGGAGAAGCCCATGAAGCGGAGTTGGCTGACGAAGATTAGAGGGGCACAGGTTGCGAGCACTCCAGGGCAGGGAAGATATTAGATATTAGATCCTTTGTCTGGATGCTGAGTTGGGACACACTCGTATTGTATCTCTAGCATTTTTCTTCTACCTTCTACGCATCTATTTATCTCATGTAACTATACCTATCATGCTATGATGACCCCTTCACGTGCATTGCAATCTGCCGGAGAGAAAACTATTAAGACGAGTTTGCTATTAATTCTTCTGTGCTTCAAATTGTGGCCTTACGCTAAGCGTCACTCTCAAGCAGCTACTTTATCATGAATTCGACCGGCGGCGGATCGTCGTGCGTTCAACGGAATTTCTCATTGGGCACAGGGCTACTAGTAAAGACATACATCTCGTTTTAGACATTCAAGTAACAGTGATACAAGTACAAGTACAAAATTCATTTCATCTGTTGGCCGAAGGTTAGAATGCCCAAACCGGTTACGCCACACTCGTACCTTTGGACGTTACTTCACTGTGAGACACCTGCAATGGCTGCTCGGACCGTGATTTGATCTCCTGGCGTATTAAATCCGTCGAAGAACTGGATCTTCGTCTCGGGGCGGAAAACAAGGGCGTGAGACGACCCGCCGAAATGGAACATCCCCAGCTCTTCGCCTCTCTTGATACAGTCACCCTCCTGCACCGTAGCTTCGCACGTCGAAACCTCGGTCATTCCTAATGCAACGAAGCACATGAGGCCAATCAACGGGTTCTCAGATTCGATGAAGATGAGCATGCGAGTGGTAATCGCAGTGATAAAGGAGAGTGAGCGGAGGTACGGGTTATCATCCTGGCCGATAACGGCTGGGGATTGGGCAAAGTAGGTTCCGGGAACAGTTACAATCTTCTTGACCGTCCCGGCAACGGGCGACTGCCAGCGATGATAGCCAGTGACTTGGAGAAAGCCTTGGAAGACTGTCCCTCCCACAAACTGTGGCGCGTACTCGTCGTTATTCAGCATGTGGATGAGGGAGTATGGCTCGCCCTTGAGCCAGAATGTATCGCGCTCCTGGACGTCACGAGCAATGTTGTACAGCTGGGATTCGCAGGCAGCATTGATAATATCGGGGTTTTCGGGGAACTCGAGGGGGCGAATGCCTTCACGGAAGGTGCGATTAAAGAAGTCATCCCAGGACGTGAATCCATGAAACTCGACGCTAGGGTCGCACTCGAAGACCTCGGCGAATGAGAGGCCTGGAAAGTGTTCTGTCATCGACGCTAGAGCGGGTGAACTGAACCATCCACCAGGCGCGGCGGTGAGGACGTAACAAGAAGCAGGCGAATCTAGGAAAGCAGCCCAAACGTCGAACATCGCTTTGAATTGCTGGTTCAATGTCTCGTCAAGGAAGGCGGTGAAGCCACCTTGGGTGTTCATGGCCTGATGCAGGACCATGTAGATGGGAGGGCCAATCTCGCCGTAGAACGGTGCCTCCTGGATGATCTTGTTGAATATCTTCAGTAAGACCATGTAGGAATCAACCTATAAACCGTATCAGCGCTTGAGACAAGTACTTGGGACAAAAACCGCACATATTTCGAAAGAGGCGATTGTTCTTCGAACATGCGGTGGAAGCCCATGTACAACTCGCTATTCGTCTCGATCAAGGTCTTGAATTGTTCGATGACGGGTAGGAGTCCCTTCCTTTGGCGGGCAGAGCTGTTGATATCCTTGACGACGTCCTTGAGCCATTCCTCGAGGGCAGCCGGACTCGCTGGGAGCCAGCCAGCACGACGGAAATGGTCGGACAAGGCCAAATGTGCTCTGGAGGTGGACATGATACTGTAAACCATGAGACGAGACCGGATGATGCGAGGGGATCGAAAACATACTTCTTCAACAAGTGCGAAGTTGAGGACGACCTGAAGGTGCAGGTCGCCTACTTATACGCTGGGATGACCGAGGCCGTGAATGGACATGGCGCTTCTCTGGGGGTACATGTAACGTTAGAACAATGATGTGAATGTATGCGCAATATATTAATGGCAGTTAATGGCGGCTTCGTTGCTCGTAATCGCAAAGGGATTCGCCACCGATTAAGGAGCGCTATGTAGTCCTGGGGAAAGGAACGACCGAACTTCCAATACAGCGGCATGCTGTACCTGTCTAGCTTCTGAGGGATAACTTCCGCGAATGTAGAGCTCGGTTAACCTTGTTGAGGGTGCGTGTGATGTCGCAGAAATCCTGCGAGTGGAATCTGAACGGTTTAGAACAAGCCAGTTAACGCCACCGCCAGTATCATCCGCTTTGATACTCCTCATCGCAAAGAACGTGGTGGTAATGAAGGCGTCAGCTGAAGTGCTAGTATGGATTGAGAGCTGAGCGATACCGAGCGACCGGGATACAACGACAGTCAGTAACTTTATTAGCACCGAGTAAGTTCGATGAACGTGCTGTTCGGTTAACCTCATTGAACAGTGAGTAAACATTCTGATGTGAACATGTTACCTGAGCTACCTGGGGACCTGTAAGTGCTGCAGCAGCGACGTGGGTACAAGGTCTCATGTAGCGAATAAACCTGCTCTGATCGACAGGTGGGACGGAGCCGTTGTGACCTGAAGCAAGATGGTAAGTAGTGGTGATAAGCAGAGCAACAGAAAGTGTGTCGAGAGCGCAGTTCAGGTTGCGATGTCGATTCATGATCTGAGTTCAAATTCCTACAGCTTCACGGTTCACAGAACAAGACAATGAAAATCCGGTAGAACTACGACTCTACATTTCACGAACGCTGTTTAATTGGAGGTGGCGGTGGTGCTGATTGTTGTGGCGAAACCAACGCGATGTTTCGCCGTGTCGTACACGGAGTAGAAGCGCTCCAGGAATGTTTGGCCGTTAATGAAGTCAAGACCTTCGCCTGAGGGGGTGCCAAGGTCCGCGACGATCAGGTATACACAGTCGGCAGTGCCACCAATAGCAGTGTTCAACGAGCGAGGCCAGATTTGTGCGTTGGCCGTGAACTCGTATGATTTCTGCACTCAACGTGAGTGTGGGTCCCAGAAAATATGTAGAGGTCTTACACCCCCGATATTGAAGAACAAACTCTTCAACTTGGAAAATTGTGCGGGTGTGATGCGCAGCAATCCTGTGTTCATGTCGAAGATTCCCCCAGTGGCGGACGCGTATTTGTCAAAAGCATCGGTCGCCAGGAGCATCAAAGTTGTGCCTACAGAGGCGAAATGAGACGAGCGGGATGCGCTGTAACTGTTCTGACGTACCAGTGTCGACGACACCGGCGGTGGACGAGAGGATGGTCGTCGACTCTCCATAGGTGATGGACTCGTCGATACCCCAGAAAAGATTGGACGGAAAAGTCGATGTCAAAGGCCTGAGGTGCTCATTAACTCCCGTGGGAAGGAAAAGTGGGGAAACATACGTGTATGAGATGTCGCTTGTGAGCTTGGAGGTATCAACACCGCCTAGGATACATTCTCATTAGCCAAGCTGGAAGTGGCTTAGCGAAAACATTCACTAACCCCATGTCAGGACTCCGTTCTCGCTTTCCAAAGAATTCGTGGGAGCAAAGAAGATACCAATCTTGTTGTCAGTAATGGTGCCCTGTGAGAATAGGTTGTCCGTGACAGTGGGAATGAGGGTATTGTTCGCGGGAGACAATGTTCCTGAAGGGATTCTTTCAGTAACCATCCTGTTGGAGGAAGCGTTGGATAATCCACCCTGCGTAAGATCGACGGGACCGATTCTGCGATAGTAGCGTTTAAGTGCACGTCCCGGAGATCGTGAAAGACAACGTACCCAAGAATACCATCAATACCGGGGGCGAAACTGACGGAAATAAGATAGGATTTAGGAAAGAGCAGGAAAGACCAACCCTGCAGATTTCGACGCGACACCAATGGACTGCTGGTTAATCACCAGGTCTTTGGTGATAGTCACTTTGTCAATGTATTCGATGCCTATTGTGAGTGGGCTTATGTATCAGTTTTGGATGCCATGGTAAACGTAAACACTAGACTCGCCAGAGAAATTACCGGAGCCGTACATGACAGACTAGAGCGGATGTCAGTGTACCAGGGAAACCGGAACCACACCCGGAGAGACTTACGACGGAATTGTCCGTCCTAGTGCTAGTAGACGTCGGCGTGTAGGGGGTTGAGGCGCCAACCCAAGTGTTGGAGCTTCCAGTGTCAATGATCAACTCATCTACAGTTCCCATGTCAGTTTTCGCGATCACGGAGCGGGAAGGAGACACATGCAATTGGTGGCCGGGCAACCAACCCCAATGGACGCAGTGTAAGTAAACGCCAAGTTATCGACGGCTTCGTTGATCACGGCACGTTTGCTAATCTCGCCGCTATCAACGAGACGCTGGGCGCGCTGCTTGAGAGCAGCAGCGCGAGCTTGGTCGTGCTGCAACAGCGTCATCGTTCCAGTGCCCAGGTTGAACCTTCTGGCCATGGGAAGCGTGACGGGACTGCGGGACACTACCACGGGATTGGCATTGACCACGAAGAGCACAGCGGCAAAGAAGGCGGCTGACACGAGCTGCATGATGATCGATTCAGCGAAGAAAGATATGTCTGTTCGGTGACGAGAGGAGCGAAACAGGAAAGAGCAGACAACTTGTGAATGGCGTTGGCTTCAAATTTGGTAGCGTAAACCCGTAGCTTATATACTAAAATCGGGGTCCCTAACGGGAGAGATGCGTCTGAAACGAGGTGAGATAGAAGCAGTCCAAGATGTCGAGGAATATGCGGGTGAGGTAGGGGTGTAGACCCTATCGAAGTCAGTATCCGAGTAGTCCGAGGAGGTGATAACCCGATCCGGATCCAAAGTGGTTCACTTGGTGTCGGGCCGAGTCCCGGTAGCCATTCGTCTATGCTGACGATCGGACACCTCAACTTCCCTCGCGTCAACAGTGACGACGAGATCGAGACTCTGGAGGATCTGGGTCAGACTGTAGCGGTCACTGTCATCTTCCTGGCGGGTGGGACAACATATATCATCTACGTTTACATGTAACACAACTTGAATTGTGATTAATATATTGCTAAGTATGTAGCTTCTGTTAACGCTGTAGCCTCATGGATTAAATTGCAAAGTCATGTAGCACACAGGTGTCGGGGGTCCCGATGTGGAGTCCATACTTCAGATTCCTACAGTTATGACACACGATGTGTTCACTAGAAGTAGCAATTCAAAACACCGGGAGCATACACAATAGTACGATAAACATTTGATATAACTATAACTCGACATCTCACGAACACCGTTCAATTGGAGGTGGCGGTTGTGCTGCTCGTTGTGGCGAAACCAATACGGGAGTTCGCTGTGTCGTAGACAGAGTAGAAGCGTTCCAGGAAGGTGTAGCCGTTAATGAAATCAAGACCTTCGCCCGAGTTGCTGCCAAGGTCCGCGACGATCAGGTATACGTTGCTGGCGCTGCCACCAATAGCAGTGTTCAACGAGCGAGGCCAGATTTGCGCGTTGGCTGTCAACTCGTATGATTCCTAGAAATATACGGATTAATGAAGCTTCCAGATTGCACGGGAAATGGAGGGGTCTTACACCACCGATGTTGAAGAACAAACTCTTCAAGCTCGAGAACTTCGCGGTTGTGATGCGCAACAAGCCCGTGGTGCTGTCCAGCGTCGCGCCAGTGGCGGAGACGTATCGATTGTAGGCGTCGGTCGCCAGGAGGATCAAAGTTGTACCTACATAGGTTAAATCAGCTAAGCAAGAGGCATTATCGCTCTGTCGACGTACCCGTGTCAACAATACCAGCAGTGGACGAGAGGATGGTCGTCGACGTTCCATAAGTAACCGACTCGTCGATACCCCAGTAATATTTGGCCGGAGAAGTTGATGTCAAAGACCTTGAGTGCGCATTAACCCTCACATGGGAGTGAAGACGGAGAGATGACATACGTGTACGAGACGCTGCTTGTGAGCTTTGAGGTGTCAACACCGCCTAGCATGCATTCTCATTAGCTGGAGATGATTTAACTGCAAACGTCAACTAACCCCAGTTCAGGACTCCGTTCTCGGTCTCCGTGGAAGTCGTGGGAGCAAAGAAGACACCAATCTCGTTGCCAGTAATGGTGCCCTGTGAGAATAGGTTGTCCGTGACGGTGGGAATGAGGGTACTGCTAGCGGGAGACAATGTTCCTAAGGGAATCTCTTTCAGTGACAATTCTTTCGGAGAAAGTGTTGGATGACCCACCCTGTGTAAGAATGACGGGACCGATTCTATGGTTATGTTCAAGTGCACGTCTAGGACATCGTGAGAGCCATCTTACCCAAGGATACCATCAAAGCCGTCGAAACTGACGGGAATTCGAATAAGATAAGATTTAGGGAGGAAGCAGGAAAGACCAACCCTGAAGATCGCGACGCGACACCAATGGACTGGTTGGTGATTACCAGGCCGCTGGCAATGGTCACTTGGTCAGTATATTCGGTACCTTGTGCGAGTCAGCGCATCAGTCTTGGTGTTATGGCGAACGTAGACACGAGATTCACCAGAGAAAGAACCGGAGCCGTAGGTGACAGACTAGATCGGACGTCAGTACCAGTTAAACCGGAACCACATGCGGGGAGACGTACGACGGAATTGCTCGTCTTAGTGCTCGTAGACGTCGTCTTGTAGGCGGTTCCGGCGCCAACCCAAGTGTTGGAGCTTCCGGTATCAATGAGCAAGTCATCTACAATCCTCGTATCAGTTTCCGTGGTCAGGGAGCAGGAAGGGTACACATGCAAGTGGTGGCGGGGCTACCGAGTCCAACAGAAGCAGTATAAACAACCGCGACGTTATCGACGTCTTCGTTGATAATGGCGCGCTTGCCAGTCTCGCCGCTATCAGCAAAACTTTGTGCGCGCGCTTTGAGAGCAGCAGCACGAGCTTGGTCTCGCTGCAGGAGCGTCGTCGTTCCATTGCCCAGATTGAACTTTCTGGCAATAGGAAGGGTGACGGGGCTGCGGGACACTACCACGGGATTGGCATTGACCACGAAGAGCAGAGCGGCAAAGAAGGCGGTGGAGACGAGCTGCATGTTCGATGTGGTACCCAAAGAGATGACTGTTGAGTGCCGGTTCAAGGCTGCTTGCTGTTCAATTTATACGAGTCTGAGGACTCGCGGTAGCCCACTTGTCCATATGCTTTCGCTGCTTCTACGTGGTTGATTCGGTCGCTATTGGTCGTTCCAGGCGGGCAATGTGTGCACCAGATGGCACTACCATCTGAGCAGGAGTATCGCTATTTTTACACCAAATCACGTCTTGACCTAAATTTGTTTTATAGAGTAGTTAGATCAGAAGAGTCGGGTGGTACTGACCTGATAACAATAATAGCTTCGCAATCTCGTGTCTGTTGTCCAAGTGGTTGATATGGTATCATCATTGCGATTCAACGAGCATCTTGCATCGTTGTCTAGAAGACGCGTCGGTCGGTTTATGTTGAGTGATTCAAGGTTTCTTGTCCTCGGTAACTTGAGCCAAGTATTCCTCTTGTATTGTAGAGCAAAGCGCGGTCATTTCGTAGTACCATAGTATGGTGGGTGGAGACAGGACACATCCTGCCGCCTGTGCGGCGGTACCGAGATCGGTTTCCCACGTTTTTGAGGACGCGCTACCAGAAGCTGCCAACGCATGCTTTTCGATGAAAGAAGTGAGCAAAGTTAAAATGTACACGTGATCGCCTGATAAAACGATTGGCGGCACTCGGCCTCACTCGGCGACGTTGTTATCACGGGTCTCTCAGAGATTTCAACGTTCACTGTCTGCACATAGTCTACCTCGGCTCATACCCAAGCATCCCTAGAAAATGCCTCCAGAATATGTTACATTACCGGACGGCGCTAGGTTAGCCTATGAGATTTACGGGTCTGATGGGACCCGCCAGCCGCTAGTCCTCATTGGCGGTGTGTCCAATACGCGCGGTGACTGGCAGCGAATTGTTCCCCTTCTTTCTCTAGCCCGACGAGGTTAGAGTGCATCTCTCGTGCTTCGTGTTACCGTTGATATTCCTTTAAGTACTCGTATTCGACCACAGAGGCATCGGAGACTCGACTTTTGCTTCTTCGGACTTGTCTGCAGCGAGTGACCAGCTGACGATCGAGTCCATGGCTTGCGACCTTCTCCATCTGTTACAGCACCTAGAATGGAAGGAAATCGCTATATGTGGATTCTCGATGGGTGGTTAGTATAAGTATTCTGGCATTCAACAGTGTGCTTCACGGCACGCGACTCATTGAAACTCCAGGTGTCATCGCTCAGCAACTAGTTCTTTTCCCATACCTTCCAGAGGACCCTGTTTCCCTTCGGTTCCGCATTTCTCACATCCTGCTCGCGGGTACAACACCTTCTACCACTTTTTTAACTGAGGAAAACGGGAAATATGGCCTGCCGTT
This sequence comes from Hymenopellis radicata, assembly GCA_015501595.1. Lineage (NCBI taxonomy): Eukaryota > Fungi > Basidiomycota > Agaricomycetes > Agaricales > Physalacriaceae > Hymenopellis > Hymenopellis radicata. Next base: position 271,533 of record JADNRX010000021.1, on the reverse strand, counting down.
CGTCCGCCCGACTGACAAGAACAAACGTCTTACACTAGAAGATAAGAAAAATCTAGTGAGGCCAACGCTAGCAGCGACATTCGATCCCATCTGGTTGAACGATCCTGTCAACGCCGCACGGTTCGAGGACATGCTAGAACAGATGACAATCGGACGGTAAGAGGCCCCGACTTTCGTGAGATCTTGTGTTCACATTGCATAGACCAATGAGGACAATAAGTAAGTTGTAGAACCCCTTCGGAAGAAAGCATTGACCATACGTGCCTAGTATTGCAAGGCCGTGCTGTGAGAGCATTATCATTTCGCCACATGACGAATTTGTTGACGAAGGTCTCGTCTTCTTAACCCAGATGCTCGGTTTCTCGTTTCAGGGCTTACATGCGAATCTCAAGCCAGCTCCTCATGGACCTGCTGTATTAATCATTCACGGCACCCTGGACGCTGTTGTTCCGTTTTCCGACGGGCTGAAGCTTCTGGAACTGATGCCACATGCGCAAATGGTGGAAGCCGGGGATTCTGTGGGACAGATTGACAGTCTTGACTTCGGTCACAACTGGTTCGAGTACTACGAAGCTGAGAGGTGGTGCGCCGTCATCGAGAAATTTCTTAACAGCTCAGGGTCCGCGTGCAATCATACCAAGGCCCTCTTGTAAGTGGTGAAAAGTAGCTCCTTCTTGCAGAGTCCCGAAATATCAGGTGTTTCTTACTTGTCCGAGCTAAATCGGAGGGGTCGGAACCTTCAAACCCGATCGCGACGTTTCTGTGTTGTCATTGTATCCGTTATCTTCCGGATCGGGTTATCACCTCTGACGGATACTCACTTCGATAAGGTCTACACCCCTACCTCAAACGCGTATTCCTCGACATCTTGGACTGCCTCTATCTCAGCTCGTCTTAGACGCATCTCTCCCGTTAGGGACCGCGACGTTCAGTATTTAAGCCATGGGTTTACTTGAAATCAATGCCATTCACAAGTTGTCTGCTCTTTCCTATCTCGTTCCTCTCGTCATCAAACAGACATATCTATCCTCGCTGAATCGAACATCATGCAGCTCGTCTCTAGCGCCTTCTTTGCCGCTCTGCTCTTCGTGGTCAATGCCAATCCTGTGGTAGTGTCCCGCAGTCCCGTCACTCTTCCCATTGCCAGAAGGTTCAACCAGGGCAGCGGAACGATGACGCTGGTGCAGCAGGACCAGGCTCGCGCTGCTGCTCTCAAGCACCGCGCCAAGCGTCTCGCTGATAGCGGCGAGATTAGCAAACGTGCCGTGATCAACGAAGACGTCGATAACGTGTCGTTTGGTTACACTGCGTCCATTGGAGTTGGCTGCCCCGCCACAAATTGCATGTGTCTCCTTCCCGCTCCGTGATCACGAAAACTGACATGGGAACTGTAGATGAGTTGATCATTGACACTGGAAGCTCCAACACTTGGATTGGCGCCTCAACCCCCTACACGCCGACATCTAGTAGCACTAGGACGGACAATTCCATCGTAAGTCTTCGCGTGTGTGGCTCCAGTTTATCTGGTACACTGACGTCCGCTCTAGTATGCCACGTACGGCTCCGGTAATTTCTCTGACGAGTCTAGTGTTTACGTTTACCATGGCACCCAAGACTGATACATAAGCCCACTTGCAATAGGTACTGAATACATTGACAAAGTGACTATCACCGACGGCCTGGTGATTAACCAGCAGTCCATTGGTGTCGCGTCGAAATCTGCAGGGTTGGTCTTTCCTGCTCTTTCCTAAATCCTATCTTATTTCCGTCAGTTTCGCCCCCGGTATTGATGGTATTCTTGGGTACGTTGTCTTTCACGATCTCCGGGACGTGCACTTAAACGCTACTATCGCAGAATCGGTCCCGTCGATCTTACGCAGGGTGGATTATCCAACGCTTCCTCCAACAGGATGGTTACTGAAAGAATCCCTTCAGGAACATTGTCTCCCGCGAACAATACCCTCATTCCCACTGTCACGGACAACCTATTCTCACAGGGCACCATTACTGACAACAAGATTGGTATCTTCTTTGCTCCCACGAATTCTTTGGAAAGCGAGAACGGAGTCCTGACATGGGGTTAGTGAATGTTTTCGCTAAGCCACTTCCAGCTTGGCTAATGAGAATGTATCCTAGGCGGTGTTGATACCTCCAAGCTCACAAGCGACATCTCATACACGTATGTTTCCCCACTTTTCCTTCCCACGGGAGTTAATGAGCACCTCAGGCCTTTGACATCGACTTTTCCGTCCAATCTTTTCTGGGGTATCGACGAGTCCATCACCTATGGAGAGTCGACGACCATCCTCTCGTCCACCGCCGGTATCGTCGACACTGGTATGTCAGCACAGCTACAGCGCATCCCGCTCGTCTCATTTCGCCTCTGTAGGCACAACTATGATCCTCCTGGCGACTGATGCTTATGACAAATACGCGTCCGCCACTGGCGCAACCTTCGACACGACCACAGGAATGTTGCGCATCACACCCGCACAATTTGCCAACTTGAAGAGCTTATTCTTCAATATCGGGGATGTAAGACCGCTACATTTATTCTCGGATTCACACTCATGTTGATTGCAGAAATCATATGAGTTGACGGCCAACGCGCAAATCTGGCCCCGCTCGTTGAACGCTGCTATTGATGGTACTGCCGACTGCGTATACCTGGTCGTCTCGGACCTTGGCCACCCCTCAGGCCAAGGTCTTGACTTCATTAACGGTTACACCTTCTTGGAGCGCTTCTACTCCGTGTACGACACGGCGAACTCTCGCGTTGGGTTCGCCACAACAACCAGCACCACCGCCACCTCCAATTAGACAGCGTTCGTTAGATGTAGAGTTGTATTTATAACGAATATTTATTGTCCTATGCTGGGAACCTTAAAATTTGAAGAATTTAAAGTCAGAACTTGAATAGCCGACATCGCAACCTGATTTGCGCTCCCGACACACTGTCTGTTGCTCTCCTTATCACCACTACTTACCATGAGTTTCTCCAGGTCACAACGGCTCCGTTCCACCTATCGATCACAGCAGGTTTATTCGCTACGAGAGACCTTGTAATCAGGGTGCGTCGCTCCTGCAGCGTCATCGCAGCTCACAACGGGTCTCTGCGCTACGCCACATATCTCTGCTTCCATTTGCTTCCATTCTCTCGTTACACCACTTATTCTCACGGAACCCATACACGGAAAGCTTTTCTCTTCTTAATATGTCTCCCCATTTTTGTGTTTGGCGCTCGAATTTTCGGGCACTACTTAGCTCTTAGTACTTTATACTACTTAGTCTCACAATACTACTTCGACGTCCTTTGGATCCGTTTACGCCTTCCTCACAGGACCACATCATTGGTCTCTGAGAATACAAAGCGTTAACTTCGAAGCCTACAAGTTACATAGCGATCTAATCACAATTACAATTCATGTTGTATTATAAACGTAGATAATATCTTCCTACTGCATCAGTCCAAGTCGTCCCACCCGCCAGGAAGATGACGGTGACCACCGCCACTTGACCCAGAGCCTCCAGAGCCTCGGCGAGAATCCCGTCGTCGGGGTTGGCGCGAAGCTTCTGACCCTGATGGCGGACGTGAAGACGAGCCAGAGGTTGAGGTTTCCGATCGCGAACCGCCAAATACAGACTGGAACATGCTTGGAAAAGCCCCCCGCGCTAATTCTGGACTGGGTCGTCGATCGGCCTGTTCAGGTGGATTAGGATGATGCTCGGGTTGAGGGACAAGTTGATGTCTGCGAAATGTTTAATCTCTAGTAATTAAGATAAGACACATCACTTACCGGCAGACTGGACATGTTCCGCTCGACTTGAGCCAAGGTAGTATACATGGTTCATGGAAGGGATGTGTACACGGTAATGTTACGACAACCTGCTCGTCGGGGTCTTCGGTTTGTAGAGCAAACTGCTCTTTGCATACTGCACAGTCCTTGGACAACAAGGGTGCTACAAAGACTCATTAGGAATGTACTATTCAAAGTCAACGGGACGCACAGTCTACCACGAGAACCTCACGCGGCAATTCCTTCAGTATTTCTTCTGTGGCGGGTACTGGACGGTAGGGATTATTGTTCTCCATCAGGTGAGTTATTATTTCGTCCAAGTCTGACATAACAGTGTCAATAGAAGGAATCAAGCAGCAATCTATGTTACGGACCTTCTTGGTTAAACACATAGTCACCCATTCGACCACTACCAGGATCACCGAATCCTCGGGCAAACATTTCGTTTAAGCCGCCCGCCGCTCCTCCTGGGCCTAGACCAAGCATGGACATCATATATGAGGCTAGCAGACTGCCATTCATGGTCTGTCCTTCTTCAGGTCGCGGGCCTCGTCTTAGAAAGCTGGTGGCGCTTGAGCTTATATCGAAATAATGTGGGAAAATCGCTCACTCCGTCATTGTGGGGATATCACTTGGACTGTTCAAGGTGTTGGGACCGCCGAATCTCAATGTACGGTTCCCAGACGTGAAGGTAACGACAGATGGTCGTACCGCCTTTGAAGATTGAACGAAACGGAAGACAGATATCAGGTCAAATGCTTACAGGTCGGCCAACTAGTCTTTCAATAAGATCTAGCAAGCAGATGAGATGATGTTTGGCAGGTAACTTAGCAACAAACCTATATAGGCAGCATTTATATCTGGGCCGTCTTGAGCGAAATCGCGTGGGTCGTCATCGGTCGTGTCCTCGATCTGGAGGTACCGCGTCGGTCACTTTGGCACAAAGATGTGGCGGATAGGTAAATACCTTTTCTACGAAAGAACTATTGCAATTTGAGCATGCTGGATCCGGAACCTGGTTTCGTTTCAGCGCCACTGTTCATCGTTGCTGTGGAACAACTCGCCATTAATGGTACGGTTTCTCTGCCACACTATCATCGATTACTCAGCCTTTGTAGATGGAAAATGGGGCAGATGTTGGACATACTTCATGGCAGAACCAAGTTGCTTGTGTTGAAGACATTATTCGAGAACAACCGTCTCCTTGGCGCACTAAGAACACGCAGAATGACGGAGAAGAGGATAGAACAGTGCTCCGGATTTGGCCACATTGATCGAGCCGGCCCTGACGTCAGCAGCGATCACAGTGTCACGTCACGTCGCCAAATTTCTCTGACCACCATTTGGCATTGCTCGCCTCCGAAAGAGGGTAAGTTGGCTCCCTTTTATCGTTCTAGGATGACCTTCTAGTTCCCTATTATACGAATCTAAATCTTGAGATCATATGCTGGGTTTACTGAGCCCTCCATAATCATGTCCAGTTCCCCGCAGTCGCTGACATTTTCAACAGACTTATGCTCTACCTGGCTCTGTCTGTTGCTTTAATTGCATTCACGCTCATTCACGATGCCACGTCACGCCTGCATTTACCGAAAGCCCTGAATATCGCCGCTGTCTACATCTCTGCTCCGTTTCGAAATTTCCTCACTCTCCAAGATGTGGAAGGACCAGTCGATACACCAGCAACCCCGTCTCCTCTCAAGGTCAGGTCAATGTCTTGTCTGGCATTCTTGCAAGCCGCTGGTTGGCTGGCAAGTCTGGTGTATAGCGCTGTTCTGCACGAAACCTCTCACGTCGTGTTCTCAGTCGTGACAGCAGCCTCTTGGGTATGTCGCCATTCTTGCGTTTTCACTCGTGGTTATTATCCCCATGTAGACCTACATTATGTTCCGAACTGTGGCTATGCCCCATCGACCGTGCCCTATCTCTCCTTCCTATACGGTACCTGGCAGGCAGTATTCAGTTTTGTCTATGTGATCACGGAGCTCTTGAAGGACTACTACAGCGGAGTCGCTATTGGGTTGCAGACTGTCTCCCTTCTCGTATCCAGCATTTTTGTCTTTGTGGTCGGCACCTTACCTGTACAACTTGTACGACCAGCCTTAAATGTTGCCCAATGCAAAGATGTAGGCTTCCTCCTGGCGTCAAGTATACTTTGTTGAACTGCAATATCAGATCCCATCTTCCTCGCTGTCCATGCCAGAGGATGATGTGACTTTGTGGTCTTGGTGCACTTTTTCTTTCATTTCGCCTCTTTTCGGTCTTGCCAACTCACGGACCTTAAATGAGACGGATGTGTGGACACTGTCGCCATATTTTCTGCATAAGAATCTCTTTGAGAAATACCTTGAGTACAAAACGCAACATCCCAATCATTCCTTGCTCCGATTTCTCCTAGTGTCCAACTCGCTTGATTTGATTCTCGATGTCGTCTTGGAATTGTGGAGTGTTGTCGTTGGTGTGTCGGATCCTACTGCCATGCCTCTGGCACTGATTTCAGCTGATCAGGCTTCGTCCCCGCATATGCTCTCCAGGAAATTCTGTCCGCCCTAGCAGAAGACACGCCTGACTCTAGGAGGAGAGCGTACTACTGGGCTACCGTAACATTTGTAGTGCATCTCTCCTTCGCACAGGTCGATTTATTCCAGAGCTGGCATACGCGACGCTGCTATGAACGCACCCGAGGACAGCTCTTCTGCTCTCTTCATTACAAGTCCCTTCGAAGGCAGAATCTCGATGGACAGGTTAAGAAGGAAGGGCAAGACGAGGCAGAAGGAGGAGCGCATCTCGGAAAGATTGTCAATCTGATGCAGTACGTTACAGTGGTGCTGACATCTGAAGACAACCTCTGATATCGCACTAAGAGGCGACACGTATGCGGTTTCCCAACGTTTTTGGGAGTTCTCCGGCTTCATCACCGCACCGATCCGCTTGGTAATCGCTTTGGTGTTCCTCTACAAGTTGGTCTCTGTCGCGATTCTACTTGCCAAATCGCTCACGGAGTTCCAGCGTTATGGGCTGGGCTGCCTGGTCTGGAGTGGTCGTCATCTTGGTTGCATACGTGCTCAACTATCCGCTTGCGAAGTACAACATCTCGGTGCGCCACGCACATGTTTCGTGTCGTCTACTAATATTCCTCCGCTTGTTCAGATCACGAGATCGTCTTGGAAGGCCAAAGACGCGCGTATGGGTATTGTCAACGAACTACTGCAGAATATTCGATTCTTGAAATTCTATGGATGGGGTGATGAACATAGTTTTACAGCCACCTTCCTCAGCTGACAGTATCTTAGAAAGTCATTGGTCAAGACAAACTGAACACGCAAGAGAAACAGAGCTCAAGTGGCGTGTCAAAGAAAACGTGGTGGCAACGATGATTGGTTTTATATGGTGCGCATCCTCCTGATTTAGAGCCTTTAACCGTCAACGTGTTGCGCTTACAGGACTTGGATTCCCTCTGCGACAGCGCTGTCGACGTTCTTCTTCTATACGCTGATAGCAGGCCAGGACCTCACTGTCTCAAAAGCTTTCACAGCTATAGCCCTCTTCACCCAACTTCAGCGGCCGATGACCGAGTTGCCTGGACAGTTCTTCGCTATCCTACACGGTGGGTCCCACAGAACTGGTTTACATCCACCTGTCTCATGATATATGTAGCGTACGTCTCGATGCAACGAATAGAGCACTTCCTCGATGAAGAGGAAGTACCGGAATGGGCGTCAACGCTGACAGCGCAGAGCGCACCTGATGGTGGGGACAAGAATATTGGGTTCGCCGAGGGCACTTTCCGTTGGCAGTCTGTTCCGAAGGAAACGACATCGTCGTCATTTGAACTAGGCCCTTTAGCGCTTGTCTTCCCGAAAGGACAGCTCTCGCTCATTAGCGGCGCCACGGGGTCCGGTAAGAGTGCGTTGTTGGCGGCTCTACTGGGAGGTGAGACAAAACCTGTAACAGTCCGTTTTTTTTTGAGCTGATGATGATGTAGAAATGCATTGTACGACTGGAAAGGTCTTGATAGACAAGACGCACCATCAAGTTGCTTATTGTGCTCAGAACCCTTGTAAGAAATTCGCGCCACGTGAATGACCAGAGAAAGCCTGATTCGACGTTAGGGCTTGAGCATGCGACCATACGGGACAATATCACCTTCGGTTCGAGTTACGGGTATGACGAAGACAGGTACAATGCTGTTGTAGAAGCGTGTGCGCTGATTAAGGACCTGGAGATTCTGGAGGCGGGAGACATGACAGGTTGAGACATTTCTACGTTTGTCGCTGTGCTCGGCTAACATGCTTCAGAAATCGGTGAGAAGGGTATCACTCTGAGTGGAGGACAGAGAGCGCGCATTGCGCTTGCTCGTGCCATGTATTCTGAAGCTACGGTACGTTGAACCTGTTCATCTTCTAAATATGCTCTTCAATCATGTCGCAGTGTATACTTCTTGACGATCCGTGCGTCACTCTATTCTCGATTACACACTGATCAAACTGACGCATATACAGTCTGGCAGCAGTAGATATGCATACGGCGCAACATCTAGTGGCCAACTGTCTCTCCGGCAAACTGGTCCGCGATAGAACCATTATCCTTGTGACGCATCATATCGGTCTATGCCTCCCTATAGCGTCGTATCTCGTCGAGCTAGCAGCGGGAAAGGTTCTGCGACAAGGAAACGTAGATGACCTCGAACGAGATGGGGCACTCCAGGAAGTGATCGAGATGGAGGATGAAGCTTTCGCTTTGGAGGAGAAAGTCCCTAAAGTCGCAAACGAGGCAGACATCTTAGAAGGGTCAGGAAAGCCCAAGCTCGCCGAAAAGGTGGCCAACGGAAAACTGATCATGGCCGAAGCGCGCGCAGAGGGCCGGGTGTCCATCCGGACATACCTCACGTACATCCGCGCAGCGGGGACGATCTCCTGGATCCTCACATTCCTGCTCATGCTTACTATCCGGTGCATCAACATTGGAAACCAGGTCTTCCTTTCCGCATGGGGCGAAGCCTACCAGGACGCTGATACCTCCGTCACCACATACATCGGAATCCGGACCACTCTCGTTGCGGTACATACTATCAAGTTCCCGTGGACAGACTTCCCGTCGCCGAGCGTCGACGTACGGCCGTGGTTGATGGTATACCTCTTCATCTCCATGGCCGGCGCGTTCTCCGTGCTCGTGTACATCGCGCTGGGATACTACGCGAGCCTCCAAGCCTCTCGCTCTCTATTCATCTCCCTCCTCCGCCGAATCGCACGCGCGCCGGGGCGGTTCTTCGACACCACGCCCATCGGGCGCATCCTCAACCGCTTCACGTCCGACATCAACACCATCGACGGGGCGCTCCAGAATTCGGCGCGCGCGTGCATCTCGGGCGTGCTCGACTTTGTGGCGTCGTTCCTGGTTATTCTTGTCGTGGTGCCTACCTTTGCGCCGTTTGCGCTGTTCATTGCGTGGTTGTACATCCGGTTGGCACCGCCGTATATACGCGCGTCGCGTGACCTTAGGCGGTTGGAGTCGGTGTCTTTGTCGCCGGCGTTTGCGGGGTTTGATGAGCTGTTGAGGGGGCTCACACATGTGAGGGCGTTTGGTATGGAGCAGCGGTATCAGAATTCGTTCTATGCAAAGGTGCGATTTGAATGAGTTCTGGTGCCTAGTGATTCATTTGCAGTAGGTTGACAAGTTCCAAACATTCGATCATGTATACGTATGTGTTGTGCCCTTTTAGTTCCGGATCACTGGCTTATTTTTACTCCAGTGGCTAGTAAACGGCTGGCTTCGATGGAGATACGACTGTAGGTCACCGCGTCCCTATGTGGCGTAATTAATAAACCATTTCAGGCCTCGGCTCCGTTGTCGTTTACGCGACAACAGTTTTCGCACTTTGGATGGGGGTCCAAAGCGGAGCCGCAGCTATAGTAATTGTCCAATCTGGCATCTTCGCCGAAGCTAGTCGTCAGCTCGTTAGGTTAGCCGGCCTTTCTTTACCGACGCGTCATCTGACTTTGTGTTAGAGTTGCAGCACAACTGGAGCTCGACTTCAACAGTGTGGAACGTGTGGTTGAATACTTGGATTTGCCCCAAGAAGCTCCAGCTATTCTCGAGAAATCGAGACCTCCAGCGTATTGGCCATCGAATTCGGGACAGCTCGTTGTGGACCATCTAGTTGTGAAATATGCACCAGAGTTGCCAGCGGTGCTGAAGGATCTGAGTTTTTCTGTCAATCCTTCAGAAAAGATTGGTGTCGTACGTCCGACTCGACTTTTCCTTTTAACTTGTACTCAATCGGTGTTCTATAGGTTGGAAGAACAGGCTCAGGTTAGTGATAGCACTCTGAATTGAGAGCGTCGTAATCTTGGCTCATAGGAAAATCCACGCTTGCTCTTTCGCTTTTGCGTATGGTAGAGCCTTCCGGAGGTAGAATTTTGTGAGTCTTCTCCCGTCTCCACTTTCGCAGCAGACCTAAGCATTCCTTCTTTTCAGGATCGACGGTATCGACGTCTCAGCGATTGGCTTGGAGGACTTGAGAACTCGAGTGGTGTGTGTCCCAAGTCCTGACTATGGGCCACCTAGTTGACAATCGTTTACAGACTATCGTCAGCCAGGACGTTTCCCTATTCACTGGGACCTTACGAAGCAATCTCGATCCATTGGATCAACATTCCACCCAGGAGTGTATGGATGTCGTCGAACGCTGTCACTTGATGTCCGTTCTTCACCACGCCGACCGCGACAACATCCTCAACATGGCAATGAGTGCTGGATCACTGAGTGGAGGCGAACGCCAGCTTGTCGCCCTAGCCCGTGCCATGCTTCGAAGGACCAACGTTATCATAATGGATGAGGCCACTTCCCAGATTGATTCTCATCTTGACGACCAGGTAAGTTTTCTTTCAATGACTTGACGCCGCTAACGTCTTCTTGTCAAGATTCAACGAACCATTCGAGAAGAGCTTTCAGGTGCTATAGTAATTACGATTGCGCATCGGTTAAAGACCATTATCGACTATGATCGCATTCTGGTTCTGGATCAAGGGGAGGTGGTCGAATTTGGGACGCCGAAGGACCTCCTTCGTGCAGGTGGCTTGTTTAGAGAAATGTGTAGACGCAGTCCGGATTGGACGATGTTTGTTAAATTATTAGACTAAGAGACTTAGATGGTCTATATTTAGCTTTGCTGTTCAAAAGGAACGCGGTCTGTAGTTGACACTTGAACGACAACAACCATGCTGCTCAGACTCGCCTTGGCACAGCTCTTATTTCTTCACCATGTCTGCGTTTACGCGCTTATCCCGCCTCGCCAGCTGCTAGGTCTCATTCCTGAAAATGACACGCCACCATTGGCACCATCAACCACTACGACCAAGGAACAACTCCCAAGCCTCACCAACGAGTTGCACACTACACCTCTAATTGTATCTCTTCTCTCGTCTCTTTCAGAAAAGGCGTTTGAGACGCACCGGACTGAAATGCACACACAAAGCACCACGAGCCCATCGTCTTCCATAATCTCCAAGTCGAGCACCTCAATGCTAGCATCATCAACATCGATCCCAAGCTCTAGTAGCACCAAATACAGCACAGTTCTTCCTACAACTCATATCGGCACTCCTACTCATAACGACGATTCGGATATACATCCTAACCCTAGCCCGCCAGCTCAGGATGGATCCAAGATGAGCCGAGGAAAGGTCGTCGGCATCACCGCGCTCTGCATTGTTATCGCCGTCGTAATCACCATGCTGCTAGGCTTCTTCGACGCCTGGTGTGGCTTCATCAAAGGCGTTGTCACTGGAAAGAGAAAAGGCGATGACAGCGATTTGTCGGAGGACTGGGAGAAGAAGAGAACGATATCGTGGCTGGGAGGAGATGATAACAAGAATCAGTATTCGAGCGCAGAGAAGGGCGGTGGAATGCCCGCTCTTCCTTCGCCGACGTACGCGGCAGCGTGGGATGACCCGCATCCTCTCGATCCCTTGCTCCGGCGCCCCAGCACGCGTCCAATTCCTCCATTCAGACCGCAGCCGCCATACTAGATTGGATCCTCACATTGTATTTCTTTCTAACACACGTTCCTTCATAGGCTAGGGGTGGTGGCAAAGAATAAACAGCATGTTATTTCTTCTGATTCTCGGGAGGCATTTTGGCTTCCAGATAGTCAGACACCAGTAATCCGATTCCAGCAAAGGCAAAGATCCCAGCTGCTAGAGTGCGACGCGTCCGAGCGGGAAGCGCTGAAGGTGATGTCAGTTTCGGAAGTATTACGAATTGTGGCGCATACCCTTGTACGACTCTAACAGACTGCGTGTTTTGAGCTGAGGGTCTGGCTGTTGTGGTTTCTGAGGTTGCGCACCAGCCATTGCGCCGTAGGTGGTTGACTTGAAAATGTGATGATTGTTTGGCAAGTCCTTGCGAGGAGGTTGAGGGCCGGGCTTTTGGCGGTCGGTGGGTTCCAGTCTCCTTATCACAACAGCGTGCGCTGTCTACATTGGCTGAAGGCTCGGGAAGCGGAACGACGCGTAGTTACGAGTAATTAACTTGAAATGAGCAAGAAATGAGAAAAAAAAACTCTGCTCATTTGCGATCGGCTGCGTTTACCCGGTCCTTAATTGCTACTTACCTCCTACCATGTTCACCGGCTTAGTATGCATTGCCAGCGCAGCAGATATAGACTGATCTCTAACACATCCATCCCTAGATTGAGCACCTGGGCACCGTGTCCGACATCATCGTCGACGCGGGAGGCTGCACATTGACTGTATCGGACGCAGCACCCATCCTTGTAGACTGCAACATTGGAGACTCTATCGCAGTCAACGGTGCCTGTTTGACCGTCACCGAATTTGATAAGAGTGGATGGTTCAAAGTCTGGCTGGCCAACGAGACGTTGGAACGAACTGATCTAGGTAATTCTGGACCATCTTGTCCGCCTCCCATACTATTACTTGGACTTAGGTGAACGCAAGGTGGGCGATCAGCTCAACCTAGAGCGCGCCATGGCCCCGCATGTGCGGTTTGGGGGCCACTTTGTGCAGGCAAGTGCAAATTGGTTGCTTGGAAAGGCGGGTCGCCTGACGGGGTGAGCTGCTCTAGGGCCATGTAGACACGACGGCGACCGTTGCGGAACGGTCTCCGGATGGTGATTCGCTTCGTCTGAGCTTTCAACTGCCGGAGCCGACAGCGTCTCGACCGTCTCTGCTCCCTTACTTGATTCCGAAGGGCTACGTTACCATCGATGGGACGTCCTTGACTCTGACAGCCGTAGATGACTCTCGGAGGACGTTTGATGTTATGCTGATCCAGCACACGCAAGAGAAGATTACTCTGAGCAAGAAAGCGGTTGGATCCAAGGTGAACATTGAGGTAGATATGGTCGGAAAATATGTGGAGAAAAGCGTACATGCTGCTCTGGAAGGGGATGGGGGCAAACTACGTCCACTCATCGAGAAGGTGGTGCTGAATGTATTGACACAGAAGGGCTTGGTATAGATTAAAAAAGTGTAATTATTACCTGGAAAGAAGCGTTTCAATTTGAATCGGGTTTCTCCGATCATAACCCTCTGTTCTCTCCACCATCTCGCGCCTTTGGCGGCTTGTAATTATTATATATCCCCTTTGACGCCGTCCATGGATGGTGACGCTAGACGAAAGGTGCGCTGCTCCTAGTCGCCCTCGTTGACAAGCGTTCAAGTCGGGACAGGTAACTGTCAAGCTCACCTATAACGGACATGGGGATCCATCGACGAATACGAGATACATTGCCCGCCCACCATCCCCCTCAAGCGCCAGCCGTCGCCGACACCGCATCCGACAGTGAAGGTCAAGGCCAGGGTTAACAGCTCAGCGACACCCAACTCGTTGACTAGGAAGCCATCCCGCCTCACTACTACCGTGACGAGCAGTACGACTCCCCGTGCTAACTCTCCTGCGGGAATAAGGCCGTCTCCGCGCTTTAACACCCCCACGACCCAGCCAAAGTCACGACCGTTCCCAACCCGCTCCAATAATGCACGATCTCCACCGAGCGTAGCGTCGAGCTCGACGCCAGGTACACCCGTGTCGATGTATCACGGCCTGTCCAAGACACCGTCGCTAGATAGCCCCAGTCCGGTCAACACCAGCCCACACAGACGAACTTCAAGCGTGTCTATTCTTCACGACGTCCCCGGACTATCAAAACCCAAAGCTAACCATGGGTCTCCAGCCTCGGACGCTTTCACAGACGCGGAAATCCGAGACGCGATGCATGGGGACGTTGCCCCAAAAATCAAGTCAAGGATAACAAAGCTCGTCAAGCACGGCGACTCACTCTCCCCATCTCCCCCATCGTACCCCCCATCGCGTCCAGCGAATGCCAGGACCCGAGCTCCATCCATGTCGTCCTCAAATCTTTCTCTGAGTTCGGCTAATACATCCTCCACAACACCCGAATACAACTTTTACCCTATAACGACTGGCTCTCCAGCAGCTAACCCGCACCGATATGGCTCAGGTCGAGCTCATGTCTCTCCACCGGCAAATCACTCCTACCAACCGTTTCCGCGGGACGACGCGCATGTGAATTACAACATGAAGGCCAAAGTGGATCCCGCTACCATACCCTTACCACCAATATCTCCTCCTACGTCTGCCCTCTCATTCTCCTCCCGGTCATCTGCGTCGCGTTCATCTCATCCGGATTCCGGCGACAGTGCTCCAAGCTTAAACGGAGCACCCAATCCGTCGAATTTACGCTCTGCGCTTGATACCCTTGTGCAGTTCAGCACGGCAGAAGATGACTTCTCTGATGACAGTAGTCAAGGGCGGGGCACTGATGTTGACGATGTGACGCGGAAGGTTAGGGCAGATGCCAAGACCAATCGAAAGGTAGCTATTTTATTCAACGTACCGAATCTCTCTCTGACGGTGGTGGGTAGATTGAGGATTTGGAAATAACGAATCGATCGTTGCTTGCCATCAACGCAACGTTAGAAGCTACTAAACATCGACAAGCCAAGGAAATACGCGATTTAAAGCGTAAACTTCGCGAGTCGCGGCTCATCCTTCCTCCGCGCGCCTACCGCGCCGTCAAATCATCGTGGATAACAAGGATGACACGGAAGATGAAGATGACGATGACGAGAACGAGGCGGATCAGGAAGGTGACGAAGAGAGTATGACCAAGGGCGACGAGTGTTACCACCGCGTCAAGGCCTTACTAGACGGTTTGGTGAAGACAGGGAAGCGCGCGCTGGAGACGCAACCCAAGGACTTTGTTGAGCAAGGGAAGACTGGCGCTAAAGTGTTGAGCGCGGAAGAGGTGCGAGATTGGGAGGCTCCCGACGAAGACCCGGATGCGAGCATGCGGATAGACGACGAGCCTCCCCCACGAACAGCTAACGGTGACGATGATGGGTTTGATTCTGAGGACGAGGTCGCGGCGATGGCGCTTCCCGACTCGCCCAGCCCGCCGCCGATATTGGTCACAGAATCTCCTTAGAACTGTTTGCATGCATGCATGCCCCCGAGACGAGACGAGCATAGTTACTAGTAGAACACGACAGACACCATGACCTATTCGTATTATTTATTAGCATTCATTATGACCCTCATCTATATGTACATTCTCCACCATTTTTCGTTATGAATCATGTAATGCATTTTTTTCGGATTTTGCATCGTTTCACTTCAACTTGATGTTTAGACTTCTTTGGAATACCAGGTAAGTGCTAGCTGAAGTGTTAGATAAGACGAGGTTGAGATTGCAAGTACACAGCGGTTTCCAAAATTCTTGGACCGATCACAAAATGTTCGATAAATCGAAAAAAAAAACGATTTCTATAATTCTCCAAACACAGCCGGCTCCTCAGGCGACAGTCAGGTATTTTTTCATACATATTCAGGCTCCTCTGACCAAAAATCAGCAACATCGCGGAGGTCTAAGGGAGCTCGTCGAATTCTGCAGTGATCGGCTGCACCCAGAGACCCTGGCAAGCAAGGACGCGTTACTCCCCCTCTGCAGCCTCTCCTCAGTGTTCAAGAGGAGCATGATTTATTGAAAAGTGGTCTCTGAAATGCCGGAGGGAGCCGGTTGTGGTTGGAGAATTATAGGAATTGTTTTCTTTTTTCATTTTGATTCGAACACTTTGTGATCCGTCCAAAGAATTTTGGAAACGGCTGTTACTACATTTGGACTGCGATCGTGTGCGCGTACAAGTCTCTTGTTCGTCGCGCTCACTCGATTAATTTCTTCTCCTCATATTCAATCATTTCCTCTATCAATCCTCGGAATTTGGCCCCCACCCACCTTCCCTTTGGTTTATCGCTCACGCTTGGTATGTTTGGGTTTCATTTGATCCTTTCTTTCAAACTCCCTTCCGCCTTGCGTAAGTACTGGTTTCGACGTTATCCCTCTCATTCCCGGTCTGGACTTCATATCTACGCCTGATCCTTTGCGACACCGCTTTCCCGGTCACACACAAAAGATTAGATCACGGTAATACCTGATTCAACGATGTCCTAACATTACAGCAGGACTAGTTACTACATCGCGCACAAGACGAGTTCTTGTGATCTTGCCTTATGCTATGGCATTGTTAGAAGACAGGACAGAAACGGTAAAGTGAATGCCTGTCAGATGAGGTAAACGGCGCCACTGAGGATGAAGAGGAGAATGGAGAGGAGATGGGAGCAAGAAGCAAGAGTAGATTTTGGGGAGAACAGGTTCTTGTGCCCAACGTTAAACGTGTCTACAGTATGTCACGTAGCGTAAGTGTTCCTACTTTACTAACTGTCAAGATGTACTACGCCACGCTGAGTCTTACTCACGCTGTTAATAATAATACCATCTTACCTGAAGCTTGGTGATCGTGCCTTGCTGCTGCTACGCGCCGAGTCGTTTTAATAATGCTCAGAGTTCTCCGCCGAAGCTGCTTGTGTCGAGGCTCGCCATGAGTGTCGCATGAATGAATCCGTGCATAAATCCGAGTTGCGAGGGACGCTTTGTGATTTGTGGGCTCTTCTGTAAAATGGAGCGGTTCGTGGGTCTAGATGCGTGTAGGCCACACATGGTTTCTTCTTCTTCTTGTTCGCTAGGTACTTACTACACGAAAAAATCTAGAACGAATCTCAAAGTTTCTGCGACATCTCGGACGACTCGGATGCGGGGCCTGTGCTGGGGCTGGGCGGGATAGTGCGAACATATCAGTTCTGTGTCTAAAGGTGGAAGGCTCTCTCCTTGCTACAGTACGAGATTGACCGAGAAGTTTCTGCGGCGTTTCGGACGACTCGGACGCGGGCGTGAGTGGGCTAGGTGGAGAGTAACGAATTCACGGCGTCCATATCGTGTTCTATTCCAAAGGTGGAAGGCTCTCTTCTTGCAGCCGGGCGAGATTGACCGAGAGATATTGCGCCACCGCTCCGAGTCGGGCTAGTAGTTGCGGGCAGAGGAATCCTAATCGGCCAATACGTGAAAGGGTTATGCTATACTAGACTTGATACTTAAATCGATCAAAAGTTCAAGCCAATATCGGATGTTGTGCATGTCATGCAATTTGACTCTTTCGGCGCTACAACAGACCCGTGCTTAGTTCTCCGACTCCTCGTGTTGTGGGGCTAAAAGGGCTGATTGGAGCTGCTATTATAGTCCCTACTAAGTCTGTGAAGCGCTTGTGACTTCTTAAATGTTAGCCTGCCATCTTTTTCGGCGTGTCCAAGGCGTGTCAATCGACATTGCTTCTTGCATAATATAGGGCCTTGGGCCTGCCAAGGTACGGTCACGAGATAGTCTTCACTTGGATGGTCTGTTAGGGACAGTGTTACTATGCATAAGCTGGCTTTCTAGTAGCGAGTGCAAGTTTGGGAGACTGGTTGAATTCGAAGATCCTCACGACCACGTGCTTGTGAATCAGGAACAGTGCCACCAGTGGCTGTGCTGGCCGTTCCTGTTCTGAACCACATCAACCAGCTTCGTCATTTACGTCGCCCCCTCCGTGATGCACCCCCACGGCTGGATAATATCTTTCCTTTTATTATCTGCATTAATATCTCGCCCTGAACGATAAGGCTTGTGTTCAAGTGAAATGGTTTCGCGTCGGTGGGGATTTCCGCTTTCCGAGCAACCCCGCGCAAATTCACAGGGTTTTAAGCACTCCGCTCAATTATGCGGGTCATATCTGGTCTTGGTTTCAAACTAGTGCTCTATTTTTTGCTGACAGTGTCATCCGGAGCAGCCAGCATGACGGGCTTGTCAATCTTCTTGTTCTTGAAGGAGATGTTACCCAATTCCCCTTCTGCCCCACCTGTCCAGGTACCACAGGGACCGAGAAGGACCATCGTATGTACCTTTCTTCATCAATTTAATGATAATCCCGAGTTCAGGTGCGTATTTAGACGAGGACACTGCTATTTTTCATTTTTAGAGTTAACAAACAGCCGGTTTCGAAGTAGTTCTACGAGACCAGGTATTCAAAATGGTCTCTTACCAAATTGCATTGAAGCCGCAGGCTGATAAGATCTTTCCAGACGTAGCCGATTATAGCGCAAACCTTACAACGTGTCAAACCTTGGGCAGCCTAGGCCTATGATTACAGCGCGTTACCTCTGTCGCGTGCGCGAGGTATGTAGACTCTGAAATCTTCGTATTCATTTACTTTTGATGATCATGCATGTAGAGTCTGTATTCTAGTGATAGGAACAAGGGATTTGACCGAGCGCTCCGGGGGGTGCTGAGTGCTCCGAGCGGAATGATTCCCTGTTCCCGCATGAAACTTGCATGAAACTTGCAATGGCTTGCACACTCCACGTCGACCTTGATTTGGGATCCTCTGATCTCGAAGCACCCGTACCTCAAGATCTTTTTCCGATTACCGGGACGCTTGTCACGTCAAGACCACCACCAGGCACAGGGCATCAGTGATCAGGCCTTTAGGCATGAGAACAGACCTTATTTTACCTCCGTGTGCCCTACGGAAGGGATCCGAGTCCACAGTCCCAAAGGTCTGTATGGGCTACTCTGGAGGAATATCACAGACATACCAAACGGTGCTGAATTTTCTCACCAGGACGCGAGACTGCGATTCTGATCGCGCTGGAATGGTTTGCGCGCCTCGAAGAACAATCAGAACGCAGTCGTTTTTTGAGCGGCCAACTTCATCCGTACTCCTGGATTACTTTGCCTCCCAAAGCGGGTAAAACATCGGCGGACCGATAATTCCCCTACATAACCTTACTTAAGAATGCTCTGAGCCAGATCGATATCGCGATTGGGCACGGAGAGGTGGAACCTGAAATTATAACTCTATTCAGGCCATGATGCGAACTTACGTTTTGCTGAATAGTCACCATACGACTGGGAACGATCCTTGACATGTCAAGAATCTGACGAACACCATATGTTTCTTGCCCAGCCCAGCTCGCGCAAAGTTCCCAAGATCTATTAGAATCCTGGAATCTGCCGCTGGCGTGGACCTTGTGTAGGTGTAGCCGTGACATACATCGGATATATCTTGGCACCTAGGTTCATTTAGCTGGCGTCTGCCTCTGGTGTCACTCCGAACCCCACAATGTCTTTTGTGCCGCATTGCAACAATGGATCGAGCAACAGGGCCCTCACACATCCATCTCTTCGTGAGTCCTCGTCTTGTTATGCTCCATTTGGACGCTAAATACGGGCATAAGACCTTCGGGACGCCCGTGACGCACAGATTATTCTCGAGGCGGTCCGACGAAATTATTTACCATTGATCAAGCGCCGACTTGTTGCTGCTGAAAGGCATGAATTAAAGTCGGGCACATATACGTTTGGGAGGAAGCAGGAACAGAGGACGAGGGAGGTCTCCTCCGCTGGACAGATGGTCGTCGGTGGTAAGTACACCGTTTGCTGATGAGGAACTAGCTCTCACTTTTCGCTTCCTAGGTCTCAAAGTCGCATGCGTGGCGATTTTCTATTCTACGAGGAAAAGGTGGAGACCACACAGGATGAGCGCGATGCTAAAGCAGCGAGACGGTGAATCAACGTTTCTGTTGTTCTACTTGTGGATTTTCGCTGATCACCGTAAGCATAGAGCCAAACGGGCGGCAGATCCCACCGCTGTTATTCCGCCTCCTACTCGACGAAAGGATCGACCATCTAAGCCGCATGGACTGACTAAACAAACCTACTCGGCGATTGTTTATCCTCCGGGTGCTATCCAAGGCAAGAAATGGCACGTTGTTGCTTATTTTCTGGTGAGCATCATGCATTCTTTAATATCTTGGTTTCTAAACGCTTTCAGGTCAAAGACTACTCGAAGCTGCCCGTTATAGAGCACTACGATGACTTGAGGCAGCTACAGATTCCCCATGGTGCAATCATGACGACCAAGACGATACCTCTCAGGTCCGAACGCACCTCGGAGTACTCAGACGACGATGGAGACTCCGAAACGCAGTCGACTCGATTCCCGTCTCATTATCCTAGTCCATCTTCTAGCGCCGCCTCTCCTCCCTTGCCTCTGACTAATATTCCACCATTCACCCGACATGAATACCTCCCGCTAGCCAGAGTTAATTTGACTCCGTTCAGCAATGAAATTCCGGAGCGAATAGCCGTCGAACTCCCCTCGATTACTTCACTCCAGCCTCCTAGAAGGCCTGGCTTATTCAGAGGCACAAGTGATGGTCCAGCCGCTCCAGGCAGTGTTCTACCTGCTCCAGATGCCCGCAGGTATGCACCACTGACCTCGGAAGATCGCAGGGCACTAAATAGCTTTCGAGTGGTCTTATGATATCTCTCTTTGCCATCTCAGTACTTGGCTGTAGTATGTAGCTCTTCTCGACGAAGATACGCTCCCCGTTCGAAGAACACAATCTGTCAGTGTTGCTTTCCATTTAGGAAAGACTTTAGCTCCTCCTTCCTGTAAGAATGCGAGTGCATATGTGGCGTTGAGCGTTGAGTACTTTGAGTGGCAACTGCCCAAAATGGAATGATGATTCTGAATCTGTTCTCACGGTATCCCTTCCTTTCAACTTCAAAAAATTGATCGACATGCGGGAGATACTTTATATTCAAGCAGGCCAGCTCTCGAATTACGTTGGCGCGCATTTCTGGAACACACAAGAAGCCTATCTTGCTGACGATGACAATGATTACATTTCGCATGAAACGTCGTTCCGCGAAGGAACAAGCAAGGAGGTGCGAATGGCCTGGACTCGTGACCAGCGTGTATTAACATCCTAGTAGGGTAACTGTTATACCCCCAGAGTGCTTGTCTTCGATAAAAAACGTCAGTCTCCTCGTACGATCAGTATCAATCATGTCGTAACGTCTTCACTGTACAGAAAACTTTGGGTCTGCTCTTAAGACGCACAGTTCTCTACCTCAGAATACTGCTCTTGATGGACACGACGAGCTGAACACAAACCTGTGGTCGGTCCATTGTTTGATTTGCGTGCGGCTTTCTAAAGCATACCAGGAACGGAAATGTCTTAGAATATCGACAAGATGCCATCAGCTCTAGTGCCTCCCCCTTGGACGCAGAAACGCCCGACAATGAGCCTGCGATCAGGCACTGGCCCGATTTCAGTCGTGTCTATTACCATCCGAGGTCCTTTCAGATGATACCGGACGTGTACGATTTCGAGGGAACAGATGGCAGCTGGCGGTCCGGCGAACGCAGTTTCGAGCAATACAACGATGTAAGTCCTCAATCTTTCCTCGCTATTCAGTCTCACCATACGGTTTGTCAGGACGTCTCCTTAATGGAAGATTCTGTTCGGTTATTCCTCGAGGAATCCGATTCTCTGCAGGTGAGTTTGAATCCTGCTTCTTCCCTTGAACAACTTATCTCCCCAGGGGATCCAAGTTCTGAATGACACGTCTACGTTCGGGCCTTTCATTCACACCTTCCTCACCCTATGTCGTGATGAAATGACCAAAATGCCGTGTATCGGTTTCCCGTTCCTTTCTGATACCATGTCATGGAACCCCGACATTGAGGATGTCAGCATGTTCCCACCAATGCCTCTTCGGGCCCTCAAATTGATCTTTTCAGTAGAAGCGTGCGATCAGACGTATACTCAACGATGCATTATATCTACGTGGGGAAAGCGAGCTAGTGTCGTTGACAGTGCCTGTACGATCTCCGTCAGTCGGGGCCACTGGCACACCTCCACCTGCTAAAGTTGGCCATTCTTTCGCAGTTCCTGAAGGGCAACTGAACCGTCTTTCACTTAGTCTAATAGCTTGTATCATGCGTCCGCAGTCATGTCGGCACACATTGAAACAGTGACACTTGGCCTTCGGTATTCTGGTCTTCTCCAGCTTTGTGGACCTGCTGATTCCATGTTTTCACAGGTTGCGCCATGCTCCCGATGACATTTCGGATTTTGCCAATCAATTGAACGCTCGCGGAGCGTCCACGCCATACGCAGAAATCAGCGGGCTCATCGGGGGAAATTCGCTGTCCTTTGGGAGCATCTTCAACTATTCACATTCCGAGACTCTGGCAGTAAGCTCAATCATGTGCCATACAGGCAGGATAAGACCTCTCACACGACATGTCCAGACTTCAGGGCGGAAGACCATCTACGCACAAAGAGACGTTACACGAGGCTTTGGACCGTCCCAGATCACTGCTTACAACCAGTGGTCACAACTGCTGTCTGTGCACGATACGCAGACCACAAGGTAGTTTCCAGACATCTCATTTCGGCGTTCCGACTAACATAGTCGAAGGAAACACGCGCCAGCTTATCCGATACCTGCAAGCCTATGTAATACTTTCAGCGTCCCCTCGACGGACCGCACAGCGAAGGTCTTCTCTGTGCTTTCGTGCTCATCCGGCACAGCAAAAATCTTCAGGCAATATGCCGAGTTTGTGGATACAACTTTGAAACGAAGACGCGACATTCTCTCATTAAACGACGAAAGAGATGACATGAGAGAGCTTGCGAATGACCTATGGACCGTTCACGATAATATATGTAGCACTGAAGGGCAAGTCGACGGAGGCCCCGACGAACAGGACGACGATGATTGAGTATACGCTTTTCCTGTTACGTTTATGACAGTACGACGTAACTTTTCTCAATACCAGAAAAATTAAGACCTATGCGTGGCGGCTGTTTAGACTCAGATGCGATCGATCTATCCTCATCTATTCAATCCAGGTATCCGGGTACAGTCCGCGAAGGCACAATACATGGGTATTTAGAGTAGGACAATACACGTCAGTCAAAATGACACGAAATTACTGTTGGGAGCGTCTAGCGAGCTGCAAAGATATGATGAGAAAGGAGCGATCTATGGAATGAAAAATACTCACGAGGGCCGCCAGATCCATCTGACCTGCAGGCGCGGGAGGCTTCACGACACCACCAGACCGCACTGGAGGAGCAGCAGCATTGGGTCTCGGTGCCGTAGGCACCGGCGGTTTCCCAGGAGCCTTGGGAGCAGGTTTTGCAGCTACGACCGGCGGTTTAGGCTTCGCAGCAACTGGTGGAGGACCCCTGGATGCTAAGGAACTCGACGGTCGAGAGCCTGCAGGTGATTCGTCTGGAGTTGAACTCGTAGTCGGCGTCTTTTTCCATGGAGTGGCAGAGCCATTCGCAGCAGCCATGCCGGGAAAGACTGCGACAGGTTTCGCATTCGCGTTCGCAGTCAGAGACGCAACGGAGACCTTTGCATGGGAAGACGCTACCGGCGTTTGCTTCACACCAGGCGCGGGAGGTGGAGCCCTAGATCTCGGTGGTGGTGGAGGCGCCGGTGCAGCAGCCTTTGGAGGTACGAGTTCCAGGTAGTTCCACGGAGCGTAACCTTCTGTCGAGCCTTTCTTCACCAGCCACCATCCCGTTTCATCAGTCTTATCAAGAACCTCCACAAGCTCATCCTTGGCCAGGGACATCTCACCCTCTTGACCTTGGAAGGCGAACTTGGCACGGTACATGGGCACCTCGGGCTGTGCAGGCGCAGGTGGTGGTGGTGGTGGAGGTGCTCCCCGTGCCGGGGCACTAGCAGGAGTCTTCGAGACTGGAGTGGGGGCACCCTTGGGTGTCGGTTTGGGTGTAGGCTTGGGCACTGTGGAAGGGGCGGCGGCGGTAGTAACACTTGACTGTCCAGGAAGCGGACGAGCAGTGGGTTTCGGTCTTGACGCAGAGGGTTTCTGGCGAGAAATGTTCAATAAATGACTTGCTTCGTATGAGGTGAGTGACTTACTGAAGGACCGCCTGCCTTGAGTAATTTACCCTGCGTTATAGGACGAACAACCCCAGCCTTGCGCTTAGCAGGTGGCCGCGATAAACTACCAGCTGGCTCTCCCGTAGGAACATGTACAGCGTGGCTCTTATACATGTCATCCTTCTTGACGGTCTCATCCCGGACGAACGTTATTTGAGCGCGTTTCTCTTTCTTCTTTGCGTAATCAAGGCTAGTTTGAATACGTTAGAATACTTCACAGAAGGGACGGAAGAATGAATAACCTTGCTCCAACATTCAAAGTGATACTACCGTGGCTGAGTTGCATGAGATTGGCCGCCAACTCCGTCTTGAAGTAACAGCTGAAAACGGGATCACCTTCTTCTGAGGCACCAATATTCAAGCACTGATCAAAATATCAGACCGACGGATCGTTAACAGATTGTTTAGCCGCTCACCATCCAGTCATCTCGAAGACTTGACATTCCGATGCTCTTGATTGTCACCAACGGGATCTTACGATCACAGAGATAACTTGCTCGGCCATCCTTCACATTTAAGCTGACTATATGCACGGCCTTTTGAGTCTATGGAATTACAATGAGGACGTGAAAATTTTTGATGAAGGCGAGACATACCACAACAATGAAACGTGGACTGGGTTTACTAGATCGTCCCAACTTCGAGATCAGGATTTGAATCCTACCACTGAAGGTGACTTCATCGCCTGAAAGAAGGTTTGATTAGCATACAAAAACGCAAGAGCTGTAACGAACCTCCAATGCCACAAGGCCCTGCCACCTCTAATCCCAACGCGCTCTTGCCGTTTACATTGAGATAGTCGCCCATGAACCGTCGATAACTCAGAAGACTGAATCTTCGTCGTTCTTTGCGTCCACCGAGAATAGTGTGACCATAATCGCGAACCTGAGCGTATGCAAGACCCTCCTTGTTGTTCTTCCAGAAGCGTTGAATCCGCCGGGCACATTCATGCTTGTATCGCATGTAGTTCCGCCAGGCACGTTGTATGCGACCGGCCATGTTATGCCAATACTTGTCTCGCATCGTCTCCAGAGCGAAAAGCTAGTCGAGTGTGAGCAGGTGAAACTGAATGAAAAAGCTCTCCTTACCGTTTCTGGGTTCTTGATGAATGCCTTCGTGACTCCCATCTGCCACTCCTCTTTGGCAATACCGGTATCCTTCAAGATCTGTTCACATCCAGACTTCGGATCTCCATTCCAAGTATATTCTCCGGCATAGGACGTGTTAGGCGAGAGCAGGTAGAACCGTTCCACCATTTTCTCAAACGTGTTGCGGTACGCGAAGCCTGCACGACGAACGCGAATATTCTCCTGTAATCCAAGATACTTGATTTGATGGAGAATGGCCTTGACGTCATATTCGGAAGAACTACGATTCTGGTTGGGCTTGATGGTCCGAATGTACGACGGTTGGGATTTCATGAGGTTATCTACCAAAGCTCCAGCAGAAGACTGTTCTAAATTAGACCTTGCCATGAGAGATAATCTGTCGAGTGACATACCTTAATCCTATCGCCAGCCGTAGGCGGCCGCTTCTTGCTGTTGGGATCTGGTCGTTCCGTGAATAGCTTCTGAAGGAATTGATTGCCACTGCTGCCGATGAGGTCGAAGAGATCTTTGACGAGAGCGTCCTTATTCTTGTCCGTCATCCCAGAGATATTGTACATGACGTCACCGGCATAATGGCGGACCAAGAATTGAGCACCGCGCGCTTCGAAGTGAGGATTGGATGAAAGCATGGATGTCCGCTGAACGAAACTGTTGTCTGCCGCGGACGGGTCGGCGTGGGCAGTAGCGCAAGCGTCATTGAGAGCAGCGAAGATTCCAGGTGGCCGTCGTTCTTCAATAAGATCGCACACGATCTTGTTATTGAAGTACTTGATGGGGTTCCATTTAATCTGTTCCCGGACGTACTCTTCCTGTTCTGTTTTCAGCGTAAGCTCGATGAAGATCTGCTGGAGCTTTTCGTTGACGTAGTTAATGCAGAGTTGTTCGAACGAGTTATCCTATAACTACTGTCAATACATGACTGGTTGATTCAGCAATGGAAATACCTCAAAAATCTCGAAACCAAAAATATCCTACCAATATGTGAGTAAGCAATTAGGCGACAGTCGTGGCTATTCTCTCACCAGGATACCAATGACATGAGCCTTCGCTTGTCGAGGCTTCATGGACACGTTGACTCTGGACACGATCCATTCAAATAGGTTATTGTATATCGCCTTTGAGAGGGCGTCGCGTCCAGACGTAGCTTGAGCCGGGTTGAGAGGCACGTCGTACACAGAGCCTCTTCGTCCACCGCGCTGAGTCTCCATGACCTTAGAAGTAAGCACCTTCTGCACCATAGCAGTATCCACTTCCATCAAGTATCCAACGAAATCGGTTACACCCGAATCGCTGATTTCTGAGTTCCCATCATCTTTCTCTGTGAATTGGACGTTTCCGAGCCAAAGAATGACCGCCAACATCTTGAATATTTCGTTCTGCTCATCCGCTGATAATCCAATGACGCCCATTGCGGTCTAAGATACGCAGTTCAGAAAGGATGGAGATGCACAAAGTAGGGACTGACGATGGTATCCCCATAATCCTTCACGTCGTCAATGTCTGAAACTTCCAAACAATTGCTGAGACTTGTGTATGCATACATCTCTGGCCCCTGCAAGCCGAATTGCTCTACATATCGAACAATAAGATTGATGCGAATCCGAGGAATGTCACGAAAACTCACCACGCTGTTCGTCGGAGGCACCTTTGGTGAACTGGTAGAAGATGTGGAAGTTTCTCTCATTCTCTACCTGGCCCACAACACGTCCCTTCTCGAGAAGATAATTGGTGATCTGAGCACCGATTGGCTCCCCATGGGCATTGAACATGATTTCCAAGTATTTTCCCTTTCTTGTTATGAGCGTGAATCACCATGAAAGACTGCGACACCCACATGTCGACTAGAGTTGTTATTCCGCAGCGTCTTTGCGCACCCGAAACTCTCCAGCAGCGGATTGGTAGCCAGCACCATGTCCTTGATCTCCTGAATACTGCTGTCCTGTCCGCCCGATACTGCGGCGATATACTGCATAATACGCTTGGCCGCCTCCGTCTTGCCAGCGCCCGACTCTCCAGAAATGATGACACATTGGTTTTCGTGATACGCGTTCATATTGTAGTATGCAGATTCGGCGATACCAAAGACATGAGGAGGAACTTCGAGCCTGTTCTTGCCGCGATATTTCTGGAGGGTGTCGTCCGTGTATATACCCAAATCTGGGTGACAGTTGAGCGCATCGCAACCGAAGATTGTGGCTTTGTTGCCGTACCTCGGAATGGATTAACAGATATTAACACGGCGCCGATGTATGTGTAGATTTCAGCATTCGTCCAGCGTTTCTGCAGGTTCTCGTTGATGCTTTCGTTGCTGATTGTCGTCAGTAGCGTCATGTCGGATACGCCGACTTGTTTCTTCTTGAAACCCTCTTTCCAGTCCGCCTGGCCGCCGTTGCTCAGCACCAGTTCCAAACGCTCAATAAAAGTCACTCACCTTTGCGACCTTGCCAGCAGCACCACCCGATTTCTTCGCCGCGGTGGCTACCTTCTTCCCCGCCTTCTTGGATGGTGCCTACAGCGACGGTCAACCATACACTGAGCGAGCCGAATGACAGTGACGCACCATATTAAAGCGGCGAGTCTAGTAGTTGTTGAATCTAGTAGTAGAATGTAAAGTACAATGAAGGAGATGGTGAGGGTATGTGTATGACAGAATGAGGACAGGGTCGCTTGGCGTCCGGCAAATTCCGCAGCTCTCCTGTTGGCACGTTGCCTGCCACCAAGTACAGTCCGAACAACAGATACAATTAATACAACTATTCGATACAACGCTATGTAATCTCATCATGTAGAAACCAGCCATTTCAATCCTTCAGCAGCTGGTTGAACGACCTGCGGAGTCGTATTATTCTTCACAATCTCAGCCAATGCCTTCAACAGCCCGCAGCTCTCCGCATCCTTCAAAATTTCTGCGCGGTGCTCTGTGTCTGTGCTGACAAGGAAGTTCCGAGCACATATGACTCCTCGATGTACAAGTCCCGGATCACTCTGCGCTCCCTCCGGGTTCTCCGGAGCGGGATTCAGAGCAGGATCAATGAGCTGTGCGATGATTGACAAAGCATGGTGGCGCTCGAACTGCAGGGAGAGTAATGCCTGGCACGCCCCTGCTTCTGAAGTCACCGTGGCGAGCGCACCAGAGGCTGCCAACCTAGTCGGCAAGTCGTCAACGTCCGAAAGCGCAACGAGCACCTGTACTTTCGAGTTGACCACTCCATCCGTTCTACCAGTACCTCCGTACCGCTGGAACACCTTCTCAGATCCCGCGATCAGGTTACAGATCAACTCGATAGCTGCGCGGCGCATAAGAACATGGTCTTCAAAAAATAGCAGTTCAACACGATTGACGAGACCGTCTGCGTCGGCAATTCGAGAGGCGACCTCCGCGCTGTGGGACGAAAGGTTCGTCAGTGCCATGAGCACCTCGAATTTTTGAAGGAGAAGTGTGGACGAATGTTGCAGGGCGAGAGAAAACGGACGGATAACGTCGTAAATCGCACCATCATCTGGACCGAAGACCTGCACAGGCGCAGCGGTGATGGCAAGTTTCGCCAACGCCTGTATGGGCTCCAAATAGGCGGGATCTAGTGATGCCTTGCCCGACGATACCGTTACAGACGCCTTGACAATCTTGAGTAGAACCTTGGCTCCACCACTGCTCAAGACCTTGCCCCGATTTTCTTTGTCGACAATGATACCAAGTAATGCCTTTCCAATCTCCATCCGTATACCAAGGCTCTCCGATGACGCGAAAGCAGGCGGGAAGACGTCCAGTACACCATTTGCAACGAGTTTCTTTACCCTAGCGCGGACCTTCTCATCGCTATTCAGAGAGGACTCCTCCTGTTTGCTTTCGGATGCCTTCGCCATACGGCGTAGTTTCTGCATCTGAGCCTGCTCCTCCGTTAACTGAGGCATGTACGTGCACAGGTTTGAGATGATGAGAATGACGCCATAAACAAGGGATGAGTGGGTTTCTGCAGTCGTGGAAGCTTTACGGTGAGGTACGAGCCCGAACAGCGCCTTCATGAATGCCGAATCCTGGCAAATGATCTCCTTTACGACGGGATTGACAGTAAGGTAGGCCAGGCCCTCGACTGCATCCGCTATAGAAGAGTTCCCGCCTCCGGATATCACCATCTTCTTCATGACCATGGCCAGTTCATCTTCTGTCCTGCCGACCTGGGGCGCAGATTCCGTTGCTCCTCCTGTCATTTCTGCGGTATCTGATGCGCTCCCTTTCAGTAGCTTGACAAGAGCAACCGTGGCAGCAGCCCGCACAGTTTCAGCTCGAGATGGATTGGACATGATCTCGAGCCATTGAGTTGTCTCGGGACGAAGAACGGCTCGACATGGTTTATGACCACATGCCTGGCTGAGAAGATGGGCTACCTGCAACGACAGTTCATCGGAGGGCTTGAGGTCGACGCTGTCCATGACCATCTCGAGTACGCCATCCTTCTCGAATATAGAGGCTGCCGACTGCCAGTCGACTTGGAATAAAGCGGTGAGAAAGGTGATGGCGATCAAAATGTCATTTTCGTTTGTCTCTTCAAGATGGGGGAGCACCAAGGGTGAAAATACATCTACAAGAGCCTGTGTAGCGATCTCGGGGGTTTTGTCTTTACGAACGCCTTGGCAAAAGGCAGACAGGATGAGATAGGCTTCATGAGGGGAATGGGAGGGAAGAAAAGCGGTAATGAGATATTTCAGCTCGTCAGGAAGAACAGGCTGAGAATGAGCCGTCTTTTTTAGCAGTTCATCTAGTTGGTGGTTGTCAGAAGGCATGATGATGGTGGATCGGCGTTAACTTTCATGATCGCGTAGATGACAGATCTGTCTCCTGCCTTCATGAGCCTCGACCTGAGCACCGGCGAGCCCTCTAGCTCCTCGACGATCCACTCGTCGTCAACGATAAAAAGTGGCAACCATGTTCTGCTGCGCCTCCCTAACGGCGACGTACGCGGTGTCAAGGCCGACAAAGACTCGTACTGTACTTTTTTTCTGCCGCATCTATTCAATGACGTCTGACGGTCTACAGAACTATCACTGTCGGGCGTCTGGGCTCGTTCTATGCCAACGAGCTGATTGGACAGCCATTTGGATTCACCCACGAAATCGTCGATAAAAAATTGAAGGTTGTCCCGCCTCGCACGCTGCAGGAAGTCGGTAGGATATCTGCTCGCTCGAAGACCGCAATGATTGAACTTTTCTTTTAGAGGACACTGACGCAACCAATGAACTCATAAATGATGGGGAGTTTGTTCAGCCCTTAACAATAGACGAGATTACGGCGCTGAAGCAGTCGGGAGTCCATGCCTCCGTTCGTCCATGAAATTTGACCGTTGTTTCGATCTAACTTTTATCCAGGATATTATCAAAAAGCAAATAGAAATGCACGCGAATTACGCGCTCAAGACCGAGTACAGCAAGGAGAAATACAAGAAGAGAAAGGAGGCCAAGTTCGCATCATCTCTGTTATATCGTTGTCGGTGCCTTGACGTATCCCCCAGATATTCCAAAACATTTACAACCATAGAGCCAACGTTATTCAACGTTTGTGATTACTGGTTTAACAAGGACCAGTCGCGGATACGAGATGTTCGTGCAGACACTCTATCACAGATACTAAACCTCGCCAATATAAGGCCAGGCGGACGCTACATCGCAGTCGACGAGGCCTCTGGGTTAATCGTCTCCGGAATCCTGTCTCGTATGGGAGGTTCGTGTGCATATATACTCAACTGAACACCCCTGACGCGTAAAATAGGTGAAGGACGTTTAATAACGATATGCGACACGGACTCGCCGCCAGCATACCCCGTCATGGTTCAGATGAATTTTGAAAAGACCATGGTCAACACTGTACTGGCGTCCTTAAATTGGGCAACGGCAGAGGAAGAATACAAGCCCAGTATGCTTATCTCCTCGTGTCCAAGACTCAGAACTCATGTCCATGTAGTCGTTCCTCCATCAGACTTACCGGAAGATGAGATTCGGTCGGAACGCCAAAAATCCCGGTTAAAGAAGCGCAAGGGTTTAACCGACGCTTTGACTAACACTCGAGAAGAACTGTTCGCCGGTGACTTTGACGCGTAAGTCACCCCAGATTGACGTGATACGCTCGACTGAACAAGTTTTAGATTAATTGTGGCAACAGAATACGATGCAATGTCTGTACTCGACAAGCTCGTGCCATATCTTGCCGGTTCCGCCTCAATAGTCGTACAAAGCCAGTACGGCCAAATCCTCAATGATCTGCAAAACCAATTGCGCAACATACCGGGCTACCTCTGTCCCAGTGTCACGGAAGGGTGGCTGAGACGCTATCAGGTCTTACCTGGGCGAACCCATCCAACTATGATGACCTCAGGCTCTGGAGGGTTCATTCTCCATGCCATCAAAGTGTACGTCCATTCTTAGGCCATAGATATCGATCTGACATGGCGTCCTTAGATTTGATGATCCTGAAGCGTCTGCCATTGCGTCTCGTCGCTTTCATCGACACAAGAAACCCAAGACAGAATCTTCGGAGGCCACGCCTCAGGTCGTACCTGAGAGCAGCATCCTAAACGGTGATGCGGACATGACCATAGATTCGTGAATAAACAAAATATTAGCACTACAATAACATTACGCGGGTATTAGTATCCATCCATCGTTATCATGAGTCGTTTGCAGGTTGCGCAGATTGTGCAAGGGTTTCGGGGAATAGGGCAGAGACAACCTGGAAGCTCGTCAATAATCGTTGAAGATATCGGCATAGTACCGACCTCGTCTACAACGGTGTATACTATGTGTTGGTTGAGGCGTCGATTCTGCAATACAGCGAAAATACGACGGGCACCACGCCTCGCATTAGATCGTCCAATCATATTGGCAGCAAGATCTTGACAGAGGATGAACAAAGTTCAACCAGGAAAGCATATCATCTTACCAGGGAAGAGCGACGACAGCTTGCGGTTCGCTTCGTCCCGCGTCTTCATCTTCTCATCAGCAGTTCGAGGTATACCTGGCGGTTTGAGCCTCCCTCCAGGCCATAAGCCGTTCCGGAAGATATCAAGATAGGTCAACAATCTGGGTGCCTCCAACAGCGACTTGACGGTCTCCCGGATTTTCCTGTTTTTATGTGGTCAAGATACCCATCACGAAACAAGGCAATAGTAACGCACCGTTCAATGGTACCACCTAGAACTTGCTGCAGGATGATAACGATAGCTTGCTTTCTTAGCCAATTCGCATTGTTTTGCTTGTTGAGTTCAAAGATAGCCAAAATGAGGTCGCATATCGGTGCGGAGAAGCTCGAGGTACTGCCCTCTCCGTCCAGAGGCTTCAAATCTGCCGAGAGCATCATGCCTGCATCGGAAGCGTTCTTCCCAGCGGCACTGAGAGCTTGGGCCACAAGGTCCTCGTTGGTAACGTCCGATCCGACTATACCAGCAAACTCTGCGGCCTGTCGAGTAAGACGCTGTATCATCACGTCCAGCATGGATGGACCGAAGAACATGTCGTCGATGCTCTCTGCGACGGAGCGATACACATTGCGGACGAGGTCGCTACCTGAAAATGTTTGCGAGGCTTTGGCCGGCGTCGAAGACTGAGATTCGGCAGCGACAAAAGGTGATTCACGAGACAGGAAGGCTTTGAGTTCATCGCTTTCGCAGACAGCGGGAATTGCGATGACGCTCTATTCATGTGAGCACTGCAAGTCACCTAAAAATTGATAGAAGACAAACCTGAAGGTACTTTTGGAGACCAGCTCTCCGCGCATCCATGAAATGCCCACTCAGAGAAGGCACGAGTCGTTTGCCTGGAAAGTCCAAATTCCTCACCAATGCGTAACGTTCCCGGAGCTTTGTGTACATGCTTAGAAACTCGTTGTAACGCCTCGCCACCACCCAGCCGGATGCGAAACTCCCATCAGCGGCTAGCTGCTGCACCTCAATCAGATATCTGACTACTTGCTTCCCATCTTCCTCTCCAACAGTCGAATTGACGATAGCAACCTTGGTTCGATCAGAAAATAGTCGATTCGCGGACTCCTGCTGTTGGTATTGCAGCTTCTGGAACTGGAGCTCACGAAGTTCCCGATTCATCGAGGACTTGGAAGTCATGAGCAGACGTAGCTCTGACGTATCGCCAGCAAGTTCTGCTTTCTTGATCAAGTTATCGAGCATCGTCTCCTGAACTTCGAGGTGAGCAATCTTGTCGCTGAGACGGCCAATCTCGTAGGAGAGGTGCAAATCGCCCGGGGCCGCAAGCTGGAAGGCTCGGTGTTCTTCTTGGGCTTCTTCTTGGTGATCATCAGGCTCATCCTCTTCGTCGGGCTCGTCATCATCGAACAGTCCTCTTCGCTTCGTCTTGGAAGAAACAGAGGAACGATAAGAAGATTCCCTTTGCTTTCTGCCCTCGGGAGGCTTAGCAGGATCCTCTTCGAGGGCCATAATATCAGTCAGTGCAGCATGAATAGCCTCCATACGCTGCTCTTGTACCCTTTGTTCCTGATCGTCGGGATCGTCGAATAATGGAGCACGAGCCTTCTCTGAAGGATTGTCTGCCACGGGAGACATTAGCACTTCTATATTCGACAGGTGGTAAGGCCGGGACCCGGATTGCAACGAAACAATACTTGGAGCCGATCCGGTGCTTGATGTTCGCGACATGAAGTAACCCGGAGAGGTTTCTGAGCGCGGTAGTACGGGAGGCATCAATGAATGGGTTTTGGGGTGTGATGTGCTCAAAGGGAGAGAAAGTTGTGTGGCTGAAGACAGACGATCAGGAGACTCCACCATGGCAGTCTTCTTGGGAGCGAAGTCGGTATCACTTATAGCGCGGAACCATAGCTCGGAACGTTCAAAGTCCTCGAAGTCTTGTTCCATGTCGTGTTCCACCTGTCTCTGCGCATGGAGGACGCTTCTTCGGACACGCTTCTGACTTGCCAGAGAAGGTGTCAATTCGGTGCGCGCGAAATCCCGTATGTTGTCGATATACTTTTGGGAGATTGACGACAACGCAGGATGAGGGGTGGGACTAGAGAAGTAGAGATCATTGATCATCGAAATGTCCTCTTTGACAGTAACTGCTGATGAAGGGTCCTTGATGGCTTCTTCGTCATCGTTTTCCGAGTCAGAGTCCACAGATTCCAAAGGGTTCTTGAAGCTCTCCACCGTCAACCAGAATTGCACCAATAATGATCTCTGTCGCCGATCCATGAATTCCATCAAATACGAGAGAGAACTGGGGTTCCCAAGGACATCGCGTAATGTCACAGAGTTGGGACTGGAATCAGGGAATGCAGCTGACAGATGCTATGAAATGTCAGTACGGAACTTTTGAAGTAAGTAAGTCTTACAGGATCGTCACCACCTCCGAGAACAGCAATACGTTCTTCAACTTTGCGCTTGGCGGTATAGAGTCTGTCAAGGAAGGCGACTACATCCTCTGTCTTCTCTCCGTTGATCCAGTCATCCTTCTCGTGATTTGCTATAATTGAAGCATCAAACAAGCGTCACGCAAAAAAAACCGAAGGTGCGTACCCAAAAGCATTCTTGTACGTCGTATTTCTCCAGCTACATCATTCTTCAAACGACGAGCGTCGAGAAGAGATGAAAAGCGATTGATACTGCGAAGGAACGATTCAAATTGACGAGCGTCAGTCCGAATGGTGATGAGTTCACTACGAGCAGGCGATGACGGAATGGCGGTGGAGAGACGACTTTGCGATTTAGGTGATTGAGCTTCGAGAACGTTGCGCACTTTCGTTATCAACTTCCTGAGACAAGTCAGACGGGAGGAATGTACAATGGGATTGCACGACGGACTGTTGATGTATAGCGGCACCGGCCTGAGGAAGTTGGTTAGTATACCGAGTACATGAATGATACTAGTACGGACCACTTGGTCAATTCGTTGATTCCAAAAGTCGGGATCTGATACCATTTCCATGACAGGATACAGTACCGAGCACGCCACAATTTCTCTGACCACGAGCTTTAAGGCGCTGCTCCGACCTTCCGTGGGAGGTAGCACATGGGGCAGGGCTCTGTCGACGATCTGTCGAAGGTGCTTCTCCTCCGTTTGTTTGGTAAACGTAGTAGAGAGATTGTCCACAGCTTCATGAAGCTTGGAGCTTTCTGATCCTGCAGCATAACGGCTTGCAAGAAGCAAGTCCAATTCCTCCGATTGCGTCAATCGACGTTCCAGCCCCGCGCCGCGAAGGGCGACTTCGGATTGGCGAAAGAGCTCAATGTGGGCGGTGACTTTGGGAAGAATTCGTCTTACGACGAGTGCGGGCAGGTCTATTCCAGTCGTTCTGTCGAGCAGTCGTTCAATTGAATCGTGCAAGACTTCGGATACAGCCGTAGGGAAGGAGGGAGATGAAGAAATGTTGCTGTACCAGACCATGACAAAGTCCCTGAGGATCTTTGACAAGACGTCATTGAGCGCCTCTGAGACCTCTGGTGAATCTGGGAATAAGGGAGCAAGGGAGACTGGCGTATTCTGGGACCATTGAGAGCGCGTCAGAACTGCTTGCCAAGCCGCCGGAGTGGAGAACGCAAAAGGACGCGCGGCATGGGCCAGTTTTGGTGGAGGAGGAGGTGAGTGTTTGTCGAGGTAATAACCGAAGAACACATGGAGACCCAAAAATACCAAGGCAAGGAGAACGAGAAGCAGGGGCGATATCAGGAAAAGGACAAGCGGGGACGAAATAATACGGAAAATAATAGGAATAATGACTGCGGCGAGCCCGACGACGAGCACGGTCTGGATATTAGCGTATGATGACATTGTCGTCCGAGCTCATCGTTGCCCGCAGTGAGCTCACTTGGTGGTCGTCGCCGAGAAGGATCCGGTCACATGCTCAATCTCCAAATTTGCCATCCAAAAGCCCGATTCAGTTTAGCGCCAGGTCAGCGCAGAACTTCCGGATACCCGAGGGTACAAGGCCGACGTCCTACTTCCACCTGGTCTGCCCCAATGTCAAGCTCGAAAGGCAGCCTCTCCACGACCGAGGGCTTCATTTGCGGTGGAATTGCGGCCAGCATCGCGGTCCGCATTTTATTTAAATTTTCTTTGAAATCAAATAACTGACTGTTGAGCCAGGTCACTGTATCGAATCCGGCCGAGGTCGCAAAGACACGTCTGCAGCTGCAAGGTGAACTGGCCAAAGGCGGTGGCGAGAAGGTGTACAAAAATGCCGTGGACGTGTTTGCCAAGACATGGAAGAACGAAGGGATCCGGGGTCTGCAGCGTGGATTGACACCAGCAGTGAGTACTGCATGTATTCACGTCGGCCTCGTGTTCTCATTTTCGTAGTACGCCTACCAAGTGAGCGATTCCATCCCGTCACGCTCCGTGCCGTCTAAATTGTACTTGAGATCCTCTTGAACGGATCGCGACTAGGTCAGACATGCACCATACACTTTCTATCTCTCTCAACTAAACGTCCGCAGGCTTCTATGAACCGTTCCGGAGAAACATTAATGAATTTATTGGAAGAGATCCCGCTGAACAAATCCCACTCACGTCCGTGTTAGCAGGAGCCACGAGCGGTGCAGTTGGAGGTCGAATTTCTGCCTAGAAGACGCCAGCTTCATATTAACCCTCGCCCTTAGCCTCTCTGGGGAATCCGCTCTTTCTCATAAAGGCCCGCATGCAGGTCTGTCTTTGCTTCCATCCGATCTACAACTCTAAACGTGCTTCCTTCCTGTAGGCCTATTCTCCCGCTCTCCCCGTCGGAGCACAACATTACTACAAGAATGCCTTCCACGCTCTATCCACCATATACAAACAAGAGAAATTACGCGGCCTAGTGCGAGGTATGGACGCGGCGATCTTACGGACGTCAATGGGTTCATCGGTAATGCTTCCCGCCTCGCGGCATTCATTCCTTAATCTTCCTTAGGTACAACTACCAAGTTACAACTTCACAAAGAACCAGCTCGTTACCAATGGAATACTCCCCGCAAACAGCACCTGGACGTTCCTACTGAGTAGCACCGTTTCTGGAATGTGTGTGGTACGTCCACAATTTCTTCCTCCCCTGTTGTTCAAACGATATAATCGGAATCATAGTGCATCGCCATGCAACCCGCCGACACGGTAGGACAGAACAGATCCGCTCCAATTCACTAATGCCATTCGGAATTCAGGCTCTGACTCGAATGTACAATCAGCCTACGAAGCGTAACGAAGCCGGGAAGCTGGTAGGCGCTCTGTACAAGAACCCCATCGACTGTTTGTGGAAAACCTTTAAGGTAGAGGGTGTACGAGGATGGTATAAAGGTATCGTTCTCTCGTCAACTTCTAGACTGTGTGGATTCGAAAAGTGTATCCATAGGTTCAACCGCACATTTCTTGAGAATTGCGCCGCATACGTACGTGATACTATTTCATTGCCAATACAAGCACTGACCAGAGGTCCAGGATCGTAACGCTTACCGCCAATGACCTTATTGTAAACCTTTACAAGTCGATTCGAGATGGCGATAATTGAGGCTTGAAGCTTGGAGACGTAGATAGACCTACAGTACCTAACCTCGCTCCCTTAATAATCGATAATCTCTCGCAATTCGTGTGTGCATTAACTTTAAAGGAAAGAAGTAACAAATGAATGACAAGCAGCTGACAAAGGACAAAGAATGACAAGGAGTACTGTAACTGAAATGCAAAGTATCGATTATTAAACGTGTTGGATGAATAAAAAGGAAGAGCTGACACCGTAGTGCTGGACTGTAAGCCTAGATAATTTCGTGACCGTCATGAAAAAATAGACTACAAGCAAAGCAACGACTAAAAGAATGACAAGTGTTTGACCGACATCATCCACAGATGTTGGGGTATTGAAGGTTGGTCGGATCCTGGGGTATCCATCCGTAGTTAAGCCCGGCCTGGTATGTCCACTCGTCGGCATTCTCAGCCTTCCACGTCCACTGAATCCACCCATCACCCTTTTCATAAGTAATCACCTATCATCACGTCAGACAAGGATGACAGCGGGTCAAATGAAAATAATGTACTTGAGCTTCCCAGTATTGCTGTAAGAACGTTTTGTAAGTGGAGCTAAAGGTGGCACCAGAACCAGTGCGGGTACTGCAGCTCCCTATCCGCGAAGAACCAGGGTAGGAACCGTCATAACGCGAGCCAACGCCCCTACAACGTTCGTGAGTTCATGTAGAGTTTACAGATGTGTTAAATTTACTAACCGACCGTTGAGGTACTTGGCACAATCAGTGGCAGCAGGTGTCCACTCGCCGACGATGGTCCATAGATGAAAGGACGATAGCGAGCTCGCCTTATCGCACGCTACGGAAATATGCTCGTCATTACTCCTCGCGTTTTCCTAATGAAATTTAATCATCAATGACGGTTGCCACAGACCATATCACGAAAATTACCTCGTCAGAGAACATTTGGTAGATGTGAGTGTCCATGGCAACACCGTCAAGGCCATTTCCAAAGTCATTCCAGTAGCTGAGTGGCTGGAATGCGTCATGGACAAGGACAAGGTTGTTTGACTGGCGGGAGGAGCCATAAGGGTATCTAGAGCGCCGCCATTAACCGAAAGCTTGAATGTTGACCGAAAAGGGCATACCGAACATTGCCGTAACTGTCAAGCCAATACTAGCAAGCTTCCGTCAGTAGCAGGTACCGTTGACAATAACAGAAAGCTCACTTGTTTCGTAACACTGAGGACATCTGACCCGCGATAGCCAGCTGGTCTGCATGTGTTCATCAGACCACATATAGAACAATGAACTAAACAAGCCTACTCGTTTAATGGGGCGATGGTAGATACGACATCAGCTCTGTCACGATACATAGATGCGATTGTCTTCATGATGTTGTTCGTGCGGTCGATGTAAGATTGTTGCGTGTGCCATTCACTAAGAGAAATTGAGCCGACAAGTCGGGAACTGACTCAAGAAAGGACTGACGGATAATCCTTCTTCTGTCCAGAATTATCGAATCTAAATGTAAAAGTAAATCGACTGCATGCATCACGAGCTTCAGACGAACCCATTCTGACTACCCGGAGCACCTATGAGGTCAGCTAGTCAAGATGGATTCTTCATCGGAAGTCGGACGCGTACCGTGCAGGTCGACGATGACCTTAAGACCGTGCGCCGCTGCCCATCCCAGGCCCTTTTCCAAGTAGGGAAGTTGGCCTTGAATGAACGGTTCTCCGCCCGATACGTCGAAAGCCCAGTAGCCAATTGGTATGCGAACATGATTAAGACTAGAAGTAAATTAAGGACGACGTTGGGAGTATAATCGTGAAACAGTGTACCCAGCGGCGGCAATGTCTGCGAAATCAGACTCGGTAATCCAAGTATTCCAATGACGCGTCAAGGCGGCACTGGCAGTCTCCCTGTCCTGGTACTGTCCAAACGTCCACTCGTCTACAATGGCGTCGTTGCCTAATGGAATCGGTGAGACCGGGTATGTGTAAATAAACGCGTTGGAGCCGTACCGGTGTTTTCGAAGAGCGACGGCGTGATCCAGGGCTAGTCTTGGAAGTTGGTAGGCGTATATTGACAACGGCGAGCCTACGCACCTCGAGAACGAGCCAGCCACCAAGGTTGACGCCGCGAACCTTCTGGTTGCCATAAGAGAATGTGGGGTTGAAAGCATAAACTGGAGACAAGAGAGTGAGGCCACAAAGGGCGGTAGCGAGTGCACGCATCGTAGGCGAGGCCATGGACAGCAAGCAGGAGCAAGAAAGAGACGAAACCTGAGCGAACAACCGGCCCTTCCGCCTTAAGAAGGCCAAATGTGATCGATCGGGAAGAAGCTAACGATCCACGTGTTTGACGTGTTGTGGGGTTCTGCGTCTCGGTGGCCTGCACAAAGCTTCCTGTCCAGCGTCGTCGCATTAAATCGTATTGTCGCGTATTGTCGTGGTGATGTTATCGCACCGCAATGCTCTGTACTT
The DNA here is from genome assembly GCA_015501595.1 of Hymenopellis radicata. Taxonomy (NCBI): domain Eukaryota; kingdom Fungi; phylum Basidiomycota; class Agaricomycetes; order Agaricales; family Physalacriaceae; genus Hymenopellis; species Hymenopellis radicata. Next base: position 231,510 of record JADNRX010000021.1, on the reverse strand, counting down.
TGCCTGAGGTCGTCGGGTTGCCACCAACAGTTGAGAGGCAATTTCCAACAGTTAACGTTGTTTATTCCGACTGGATGGTCATGAGACCAGCGTTCGTATGTCGCTCCGTGCTTTAGAAGGGAAGAACAGAACGTGGAGTATTCAGATAAAAGGAGCCTCCCAAATAGCATTGATGTCCTCCCTTTCCGGCTTGCTGAAAGCCTTGTGTAAGCCTGTAACGTCCGTCGGCTTCGGCGGTAGTCGAAAGCAAACTCGTGGCAACAGATGGAATCTATAATCTGCCACCACGACTAAGTAAAACCTCATGTTACATAGCTCGCCTGAAGGTGTATACCGTTTCAATGAGAAGAGTTTAAGTGATCTGGTATTAAGAGCGCACCAAAGCATCGCGGTCATCCCTTTATATCGGACGCAGGTCATGAAAGCGTGGCTTGAATCATCTGAGTTACATACCCATTCGGTCGTTGTCGCCAGCGTGTCGCCAAGGTAAGTATAATGACATAACACATATGTAGTCGAAGGAATCTCGCAAATCTCGCATTGTTGTCAGATTGCCCTTTACGTTGATCTTGACAGGAGAAGTCAAGCAGAAGTGCTGAGAGTTTCAAGTCAAAGCGGAACATATCCTTGGTCACAGGTTTAACCGGCTGGTAGGCACTAGTGTAGGACTCGGAGAGAGTAGGTAGGAGTAGGTTCATCCGTTGTCACTATTTATCAAGAAATAGACTGCAAACGACCGTGCATGATACTCGTGTCAATGGAAAGTTGTCCCGGAAACTGCTGAGTTCAGTGTCGAAGACCATCATGAAGAGGCTAGAGTCAAGTACTGAGTACTGAGGCCTGAGGTCTCAGTGTTGGCCTAAGGACGAAAAAAGGCAGGGCTCCTATTTTCGTTGATCGGCGTTGATGTGGGTCCACAACTATTTCCCCACGACCTTGATTCAACTTTGATGAGTGGGGGCACACTCCCTCAGGCGCTGAAGAACCGTATTACTTGGATTCAACGTGCGACCTGTCTCTGACGTCCAGATAGCATTGCGCGCTCAAATTGTTGGATGACGATGGCTGGCACTGCACTCAGGAAAGCAATTCACAAATGCATTCAAGTTCATCAGGATCAACCCTTCGAACCGTTGGGCGCTGTCTCAGTGTCTGATTATCGAGTCATCTCCAATCAGTTTCACAGGCGAAATCTTCACCGAGTAACTTCTACGTGTATATCTGTGACTTTCACCGTCCCTCGTTCCTCGAACTGTCATGCCTCTCTCCGCCTCATATATAGTTCTGGTGTTCGCGACACTTACTGTGCTACTTCCTGGCGCGTACGCATTCGGCGCCGGAGACATTCCGCAGTTTGCGTACCTCCATGATAAGGCGTTCCGGCATGGGGATATTGAAAACGTCCTCGAAGAAGTCGTCAAGTCGGTGGCAGCGGGTGGTTTTCTCGCGCTTGCAAAAATGACGCTGGCCAAAGATGGCCCTCGTTTCAGCAGAGAAGATATCAAGAAAGTCTACTTTGTGCGTAATCTATCCCATCTGTAAACACTGTTGGTGTAACCAAATCTGATAGGGAAATTGGTTGAGAGATTATTCTCAAGCCATGGATATTGCCGGCCTGAGCAAGCTGTCAGCAGAAACGATTCAACTAATAGTCGCTGTTCTTGGTTTCACAGTGTGTATTTCGCTCGTATGATTAACAAAGTTTGATGCTATATTCAGGTCTTTGGCTACGCCACGGAAGAATTCGAGATCAACGCAGAGCGACTAGGTGTATATCTACCGGTTGTACGCCCAATTATTTCCCTTCGTTGCTTCTCGCTCATCACTAGCGTCTTTAGGAACATATAGACAACCCCAAGTGTGTACTATACATATGCCTAATGCTTATATTTCGACCTGACTTGAATCTAGGGGGTACGCGGAATCTGAACCTAAGGGCGATGCGCGGGCCTATAATCCCGACCTCCGTCCACCAGTAGACCCCCGCGAATTGTACATCGATCCACGAAACGGAATGAAAGTGGGTGATCAATTGCTCGGTTTTTAGTCTCTTGACGGCTTCCTAGTGCTATATCGCCACAGAAGATCAAGGATGGGACTCTTCAACTGCGCATATACGACGCGTCTTCATTGAATGCATCGAGTATGGTCGCCGGTCAGAAGGTCATAGAGGTGCTGACCTCGATAATGCATACCGCCTTCTTGGGAAAGGACTCCACACCATGGAGGATCTCATGGCACACAGTAACTGGCTGGAGATTGCCCTCCGCAAACTTGGCTTTACTGAGATATTTTGTCATGTCGGAGATGCTGTTCTTATTGAAGCTCCGACGGGCGAATTCGTGCCACCGCTAGTCACAGGGACTTTTGGCGGAGCCGATTTCGTACACTCGCTACTTGGAGAGGCGACTGAGTATGTCCACGTGCTCCTCCCAAACGATGTACTGATGTCTTTGCATATAGCCACCTCAGTCAGGCTAGTGTTACCGCTCTTCAGGATGCGATCTCGCAACAAAGCACGCCGGAGGTCTCTGGAAAGCTTGCAGACATCAGAGCCATCCTAAAGAAGCTAGGCATGGGAAGCGAAATGGAGCAAGCCGAGCAGATGCAGGCTCAATCTAGTGCCTACCACTTTGACCCAGATAACATTGCTCCTCCGGAGGTCCAAAAACAGCTGCTTGACCTTCTCCACTGGCGGGATAACGTGTTCCGTGTCATTAACAAGACAATCGATCTTCTCGGACTCAGCGAGCTTTTCGAGGCCTGGATCAACGCAATCAATGCATGTGAGTTGAGGCATACCGCTTATCCTACTATCCCATTTTGACAAGAGAGAGTAGACGTGTATACCACTCTTGCGCCTTATCTCACGGTATGTCCCCTAAGTTCATTTCGTTGATTATGGTCTGACCTTCGTTATAGCCTATCCTCAGCCAAACAACCGCTATCCTTGGCGAGGGTAGCAAGGCCATCATTGACAGCGACGATCAATATGAGGTTTTCGATAACCCAGTTGCTTCCGATCCGTCTCACAGTCTACTTTCCAAGGACCACTTTGGCCTTATTCTCAACGAACCTGCTGGCATGATAGCAAAATTAATCGTCGTGCACTCTGTGGAAATCATTGTCCAAGCTTGGAGCGACAAACGGAACCCCAATGAAGCCATTGACGTCGTAAGACTTTCCAACCATTAACCTTCCGTTCTCCTCTCTGATCTGTTGTTCTAGATATTGGAAGCTTTTCATCATCCCTACTTTGCGAGCACGAATTCCGGTATTCAGCAGCGCATGCTTCACGAGCTGAAACAATGGGTTCGCAAGTTGGGACCTGAGAGAGAAGCCACTTTGACCAAGTTGACGAAGGAAAGCGTTCGGGAGCATACAAACATGCGTGAAGGTAGTGGGTTCAATGATGTGGGATGTGGGCACAATGGTCGGCTCGTCTACGACTTCTTCTGGCGAACGACGCAAGTTCACGTCCACGACGTTGATATTGAAAGTTGACGTTGAACGACCGAATCGTCGTCACCACCACCAGCACAACCAGCCTCTCAATCCAGCACCTCCTCCTGATTCTGGTGATTGGAGTACAGAGCTCGCAGACAGGATGGAATCTACTCTTCACGTTGGGCATTCTCGTCACCGTCAGGAAGAAGGTTATACGGGATCATCCATTAACTATATGCCTTCTTACGCCTTCCCCGAACCAATGCGTGCCCCACCTCCACCTCCTCCGAAGGATGCGTTTTACAAGCCTGTCTACCTTTGAAACTACTGTTCAGCCTCCACCAATGTTTCGATGCAGACGTAGTATAGATGTAGCAGCAACATCGAGTCTTCTACTCAGAGGGAGAGGTCATGATTATGAAGACAAGAGTATAGTCCAAATTGTTCAAGCTGCTGTAAGTACGAGAATGTGATCTACATACTGAATTACTCCAAAATATACACTATAGTATAGGCATCTCAAATCCTATAACCGTCCGTATAACGTAGTCCGAGTCCCAATACATGCATTATCTAAACAAGAACGTCCAACTCCTCGACGTTCTCTACAATACCCGACTTGGTGAAGGTCTTGCCTTTCACGCTCTCCAGACCTTCGCCAGCGTAGCTGACCAACGGCGAGATCTCAATTTCCACACCATCCTTGACGGTCGCCCCAGCACGCTCCAGGAAGCGCTTGTGCTGAGTGATCAAGTCGCGACGGCTCGTCTCAGGATCATCGGAACCGGTCCCTGGCGCGTTCTTCAACGGACTGAAGTCCTCCTTACGTTCCACCTCCAACACAGCGAAACGTTCAGTGTAAGGGAAGACGTCAAACACGAACATCTCCAGCTTCATGCCATTCGGTTTCGAGGGCTTGATCACTTCGCCAGTCTCGAGGTCAACGTGGGGGATTTTCTTGCGGGCGATGTGGAAGGCAAGCTCTTCCTCGAAGCTCTCGACCGAATTGAGATACGCGGTGGTATAGAAGTGATTGGCGATATTTCCGGCGCGGAACGACAACTCGCCCGATTCGTCGCGTCTCTCGGCTTGCTCCTTGGAGATCTCGGAGTACTCGACAACGCTTGGCTTGTTGTCACGATACGCGACGACGCCGACAGATTCCGTGGGATGAGTCTTGGGAACGACTTTGGCAGCGCAGTCAGCTTGCTTGGAGATGCTATAGCCGAGGAATATGGGATCTGCGACGCGAACAAGGCAGTTATCGACGCAATACGCGTGGATATACAAGATCTTGCGCTGCGCAAGATCCGAAAGGACTGTGTGTGACTTGTCGGACGAGGAAAGGGGAGAACGTGTCGCAGCATATAGGCCTCCGTTTCCGTCCGGAGCGACTGCGACACGAGAAGGACTGTCGAGAAGAACTTTGCCCTCCATCGTCAAGCAGGGTAAAGTGCCTAAAAGTCGAGTTTGAAAGTGGACCTACAAGAGTAACGAAGAGCTCACCCTGTTCGAAGAAAATGACGTTCTCCGGCTTCAAGCCAAAGTAACAGTGCTGGGTAAAGAACGCCTGCGTCTCGCGACGGGTCGGGCCGCTTGTCATGACATACCATGGAATAATGACGGATCCCGCTGGCTTGTCGAACTCGTTCTCCGCAACTGTCTGCAAACGGGCAATCCGCTCCGCTTGGTACTGGAAGAGAGATTTGTGTGATGGGAGCCCAATGTCGTAACAGCCTTTGGGCGCGCTGCTTCCTAGACGCGTCCCTTGACCGCCCGCCATGAGTAAAACGCCGACTTCGCCGCGCGAGATGGCCTCCAAGCCTACTTTCCTCCATTCCTTGTCCTTCGCGGCGTCTCCGACAGAGTCAGAAGCGCCCTTTGGCAGCGGCTCAATGGTGCTCGAGGGGGCATTGGGGTCCAACGTGGTTGCCTCGCTGCTGACGGCAGTTTTGTAAATGCGATTCACGCGTTCAATGTTCAGGTTGTCGAGCTGGGCAGCCAAGGCAGTCTGCTCTGCCGGGGAGAGGGTGGGCCAGAGCTTGAGAAGGTGGCCTTGGCCAGCGGCGTCGTAGCGGGCTTTGAGGTCGTCGTAAGACATGGTGGTGTGAAGAAATGAAGGAAAGGAGAAGCAAATGAATGTCGAGAGCGGGTTTTATGTTGTTACTCAATGGAGGTGCATCACTACGTCACTGCCTGCACAGCCCTTGTGAAGGGTAACTTAGTTCGTCCGCGTTTCAGTACTTTGTTTGGGTTGACCTAAGAATGGCTATGGCTGGGGCCAACAATTACTTCAAAACACACACAGGTATGGTGTACAGCTTTGCAATGAACGTCAACTAGCAGGGACAGGTTCGTCCGAGTTTTTCTGACTGAGATTGTTCACACCCCGAGGAGCTCTCTTTTCCAGCTCTTCGCGCAACGAAGCAAACAGCCGCTGAGTACGTTCAGCAGTAGGCTTCTCGTTCCGAATCTGAATCAGCGTCAAGTTGCATAGGATCATATTGATGAGATATGCTAACCTCTTTACAACACTGGATTAACTTGTCAATGAGCATTGCCTGACCGTTCTGCGCGTCTTCCAATTGTTTGTGGAGCTGATGCATCTGTGTATGGGTGAAGAACTATGATCGAACCCAAGTGACAGTCAAAGGTCCACACAGACAAACTCATACCTCCTCGTCAAGTTTTTCCACACGACTTCTATCCCCCTCCGCTAACTGCTTCTGTTCTGCCGCGCGCGCCCGCGATAAAAGGACCTCAAGTTCTTTCGACCGTATCACACATTCAAAATGTCGTTCTCGTAACTCATACTGTCGGAGCACTTCCTTCAGTCGTTCTCGAACACTAGAACAAACGTTAGTTAATACGCGCATCGCATATCGTCAAGAGGACATACACTCCATCGAATATCTCGTCTAATGATCGTTTCGCTCTACGCATGCGTTAGATTTATCTCGAGCAAGATTGACACAGGCTTACTCTTGTGGATCGTCGGTCCAGTTCTTTTTGAGGTTCTGTTTCGGAGGTTCGAGAACCTCCTCCTTCACAAACTTGAGAAAAGTCACAGCGCAGGATTGAACGGAACTAACCCATTCCTCAGCTACTCCCTCCGTCAGGTCCATCAACTCGACGGCCAATATCTCATCTCCATCTTCCATCCCAGCTTCTTCTGGTGTTTGCTCAGAATCTATTGTCCTTCCGTTGTGTGTGAAGACAAACTGCATGGTGGAACCAGTAGTCGACGAAGACGCGGAGAATGTGCTAGCCGCATCGGTCTTTGCGGTCCCATTCAAAGGCATATCTCCCTTTCCATCACCCTTCTTCCCACCATTCCTCTCCATCCGATCCGTCCACGCGTTGAACAATTTTGTCAACTTTGTCTTGCGCGAAATCTTGAAGAAGAGCTCCGCGCGGTATCGACATACAACCTTGACGACAATATCTGGCATTTCTCGATACTTGACATCTTGAATCTTGGCTTTCTCTGAGCGTTTATTGATGTCGCTTCTCATCTGTAATAACTGTAGTTGACGTGTGAATGATCCGGTAGAAGAGATTGAGAAGAGACGGGACCTCATCTTGAGCTTCCTCTACAGACTGCGCTAACCGCTTGCCGTCTTCCTATAAAATCCGATTAATTCAGAACGTATGCGTAGACACGAGTGTTTTACTCGTAACCGCTTGTTATCCTTAGAAATCGAGTCAGTGATTGGCTGCGGCGGGCAAGAGGAAGCAAGTGACCTTCTGAAGTTCCCGAGCCAAATTTTCCATTTTTGTCTTTGTCTGGTTGGCCTTGGTCAACTGGCTCTTGGCTAGTGAGAAGAATGAGTCGTTTTCTGAACGATAATTTAGTAGAACTCACCGGCGTCCTTGTCTTTGGTTAATTCTGCTTCTCTTTCGCATGGTCCCGCTCTAGTCTCTTGAACTCGGCAAACTAGATATTGCATGAGCGTGTGCGGAAGGCGTAGGGCAGTTGCAGTACCAGTTCAATGTATTTCGCATGTATGGCATTTTCTTCCATGCCCTTGACCGATTTTTGTGCCTCCTCCGCTATGTTTTTTGAGGCGTATGTCAAGAGAATAAGACGGATACACACCAAATCTCCGTTCCTCCTCCTCCTCAAGGACCTCTTCCTCCTCGAGGGCAGCTATTCTGTTCTTGAGACTCTCATACATTGTCGCCGGATCGACGGGAGAGTCGACTTTCTTCTTGCCCTTTGCATTTGACGGGGGAGGGTTGTGATGATGATGCTGATTAGTACCATTGACCGGAGGAGGGTGATTGTGAGCCGGAGGGCCTGGTCGAGCGTTACTGGGTGGCGCAGGCGGTGCAGAGACGGGCGCAGGCGGCGCGGGGCCAGTCGGCGGCGGTTTTGCTGTCCTGTTCGACGCGTTTTGGTGGTTTGGTGCTGCCGAGGCGCCGTTCATGGTCAGCCGGGGAAACGAGCGCAAAACTCTGCGAAGCGCCTTGAAAAAGTGACGGGGAATGGTGGATGATTTCGGCGCGTCACAGGTGCAAAGGTCGTTTGAGTCGATGGTGATGGTTCTTTCTGACAATCTGCCTCTTTACAAATTAGGCCATACTCCATCCACCTTGCTTCAAACCCTCATCTATGGTTAGTAGCTGACACCTGCGCTGCCCAGAATCCTCTCAATGACTTGTTAGCCTCCGGCTGCATGTCAGGCTCAAGGTCAGCTGAAATCAATGAATCCATTTCGCGTCTAACTTGAGCATAAATAGCCTGCAATCTACATGATTGTCTCAATAAGCACACGTACAGTCCCGACAAATGTGACCATTTACTTCGGGAGCTCTACTTGTGCTGCCAACAGTTTTATGACCAGACAAATAACCAAGGCGAATCTACTGCTTGTCCAATGCCACGCGTTGTAAAACGATGGCTTACAGATCACCCGCCAAAGAGGTACGACTAAATGTACAATTATTGATTGGCTGTTGTTCATACATAGCTTCACAGATGATGGCCTTTATAGGCCGATGTTCTTCAAATATCCGGTACGAACGGGGTGACGGTCAGTCTCAACGCCCCGGTTAAGAGCTTCCCACTTTGGCGCGTCCTGGAATAGCATGAGAATGACATCCTCCTCCATATATATCCATTGGTATTATACCTTGAACAAGCGCATTGACTTGACTCGATCATGGGTGTCCAGTGTGAACCGGTGGTAGATGCCAGCAGGAACGATGAGAAGGTCGCCAGTGGTCACTGCCAATCGGACCCAGGCATTCGTGTGCGCCTCTATCAAACACAGTGAGAGCTAGGCTGATAACGAAATCGTAACCTACCACGAATGTCAAAGTACCCGCTGCCAGTTATTATGTAGCGGGCCTCGTCATCTTCATGCATATGCCTGGTGAATATGCGAAGTGATAGGCACAAGATGGTTGAATGATAAAGACTTACTCGTGGAAGAAGGCTTTGATACGTGATTCATATTGCTGCACTGGAATTAACTATACTTCAGTGAGCGAATAAAGCACCTACGTCGCCCAAGCCTTCCTTTGATATAGAAATGATATCGTGATTCTTGTAACCTTGCTGCTTGGCAATGGCAGCGACCTCTTCCTCGTAGGTTTCAACGGGAACGAACATCGATTGCACATTCAAAGCTTCGAGCATCTCGGTCGATACAGTTCGACCGCTGTCGTGAGGCAAACGCGGGTCTCCAGGCTCTCCATCGTAGTAGTAGGCACGCATATTGGATATGCTGTCAGTAGGGTGATGGTGGTGAATGGGTAAGTTGCGGAACTAGGGCGTGATACAAGCGCAAGATAACAAACCAATGTCATCATCCGACATGATACGGCTATAAATATTGTCGAACGTTTGATTACACCATTCAAACCAGAGCGATCCGAGTTTCGGCTAGAATATGAATGCGAAGATGAGGCCGACCCATGGGCCGACCGCCTTTTCCCCCAGCACGACATGCAGGATGCGACAGAGCGATCACACAATGATGGGAGGGAAGTTTGGACCCACTTGGACCCTCACACGATCACGTGTCACCGACGCGTTTGTCCGTGTTTACCTAATTGCTCTCTTGCTTCTAACTCTCAAGACGACCTCTGGAGCCCTCTGCAGCACTATGAGCCGGCGTAGTACGTACATTTTAACTCAAATTGATTGACGTACTCAAGTTTTAGGTCGTTCTCCAATTGCGGCGCCCAATGCCAAAAGGCAGCGAACTCAGTCACCAGAAATCGAATTCCCGGAGCTCAGTCAAGCCGAAATCGAGGTCTTTGAAATGATAGAGGCTTCTCAGTCTCAGAGAGCAAGAATCTTGACACAGTCTGTGCAGTTGGATAAAGAGAAATGTTCAGTCGACAGCGACGAAAGTATGCATGAGGTGAGCTAATGATTGCACTCTCACAACCGCCCTCATCAATGTACCTAGATATCGTCGGACGATCCATTTGGGCCGGATGCGCCTACCAAAACAGGATTTCCCTCATTTACTTCCGCGGCAATGTTCACATCGGCTGCAAGTTTGCCTGTCATAGACGAGCCCGAACCATCCTCATCACAATCTCCGCCAGAACCATACTACGACTCTTGGTTCGACAACAAGCCACCGGATGATTCTGTGGGATTTCAGTCTGCAGCATCGTTCACCACCGGTTTCCAGACAGCATCGAAAGGCGTCATTGCACCGTCTGCCGAGGCGATTGCGAAAGCGCAAGCATTGCTCCGCAAGTGGGACGACGACGGGGAAGAAGACGCGCCAACTGAGACCTCCGAGCCCTTGAAGCCTCTGCCTCCTCCAAATCTAGCATTATTTCAGACAGCTTCCTCGCTCGCCAAGAACGACACCCCCAGCCGTCCTGCCCTGCGCCCTGTACGAAATGTCCCAGATACTCCTCAAACGCCAACTCCTGCCGCGTCTTCTCATCCTCCAGTTGCTTCAATATCGCTACCTCCATTTTCTGCGTCACTAAAAGCAAAGCCGAAGGCCTTCAAATCACCGTTAATGAAACCACCTCTACTGCAGTCCGCATTTAGTCCCGCATCAGTCTCACAGAATATTCCTCCAGCCAGTGCTGCTACCCCCGTCCGCCCAAAACACCCACTTTCCAATGCTCCAGTTACTGCTCCATTATATGCGTCTCCAAAATCCGCAAACCCGCTAAACCCATCCGAAACCCACTGTTCTACGAAGTACTCCCGCAAAGTTTGTGACACCATTCAAGCCTGGTATGCGACCTGGCCAACCTGGACATACAAAGTTAATACAAAAAGCGACAACCACTCCCTCCCTTCCTTCATTTGCACCGGCTTCTTCCAGTCGGCTGGCGAATCCTCCAAGAGTTACTCCTCAGAAACCCGCAGTTCGATCTGTGTTCAACCTTGGTAAGTAGACCTGTTGCTAGCATTACTCGAGCTAAGGACATTCCCGCAGTCAAGTCCCCAGATCGACAGACTCTCGCAGAATGTGGTGCGGTACCTCGTTGGTATAAACTAGCAGACTCGGAATTACCTCAATCGTAAGTGTTCAAATGTGCAACTATGCGTAACTAACCCACAGCCTAGTATCGTTCGACAGTTAGAGCAGATGCACCCATCTCTAGCACCATATTATTCATTCTTTGGTCCCGCTCTCGATAAGAGTCGAGATCCTTTTGCCCAGGATGTTCAAATTGGCCCTAGCGCCGCCTTTGAAAGAATGCAGGCGGCTGGTTGCTCTCTCGCGACGCAGGAATGGGTCGATAACCACTGGTCTCTCATTCTCTGGAAATTGGCTGGTTTGGCTTATTTACAACCTGAACGCGAGTGGTACGATGATCAGAAACGTTGGTGTTGGGATGAGGTATATCGACAGTTACTCTACAGGTAAGAAGGGTTCTTCATCAACGAGAAACATGATACTAATGCTGTTTCTTGAAGATACGAGCGCGAACTTAATCAGGGTGTCCGCCCGCCGCTGCGGTTGATTGCAACCCAAGACGCACCATCTGTGTCTCCTATGGTTCTCTGCATCAGCGACATCATCTGGCTTCCTCGAACAAGCCGGCTTGATGGGAAACTCGACGACCGCGTCGCGGAGCTAGAGGTTACGGACGGCTGGTACAAGATTCGTGCACAAATCGATGCACCGCTCATGAGAGCTATCAACAAGGGAACGCTCAAAGTTGGCAGGAAGATTGTTGTAGTGAATGCCAAGGTAATCTGGAACGACCAGAGTACACCTTATGAGAACTCATCATCTTCATAGTTGGATTCGGAGCGCAAGGATCCTCAGGAAATACTCGAGGCTTACGGCTCTATCAAGCTAGTCCTGACCGGCAACTCTTCCCATCTAGCGTCATGGCATGCAAAACTTGGTTTCCAAAGAGACCTGCCAATTGCGACTATGAGCAGTCTGACTCGTGATGGAGGTATGATCGCGGCCATGGACCTTGTTATCGTCAAAGCAAGTAGCAGACAGTCTCATGCTCTCGACGTCTTCTGACCTCTTCTGACAGACTTTTCCCATCGCCTACTTCGAATTCGTCTACACGGGAGATAAGAAAGTCAACAACGGCCCGTTGAACGAACAGGAGGAGTCGCGTCTTCGCGACCAATGGCAGGTGAGTTAACCGGTTTTTACAATGCCGGCATCATCTCATCGTATTTACGTTTAGCGCAAACGCGAAAACGAACATTCCAAACTGCGTGAAAACCTGGAGAAAACCTTCAGGCGTTATGCAGGCTACGCTGAGCGCCTGGAGAGGAAAGCAGGTTCTAGTTTTCGACCGAGCGAAGCGGGCCCTCCTGACCGGATTGACGACCTTTATGATCAACTAGAGGAGCCTGAGGATGCGGCGAACGTGATTTCGCAGGCGTCTCCCTCCGACGCAGGTTGGCTTGCTATGCGAATACGCCAGCAGATGGAGAAGCAACAGGAAACTATGTCAGAGGAAATTGACAAGGAGCTAAATGTGAGACCCATCACTCACCTGAGTTTGTCGCGACGCTTATCAAGTCCTAGGACCTATGCCCACCTCGGGATGTACGAAGCTTCCGAGTGATAGTCGTGAAGGACGCGCAGTCTCATCGACGGCCCGCCAATCGGGAGGCGCAGCTGACGGTTTGGGATGTATTGAACGTCTACCTGTCTGAAGGAAGACGCGCTGGCTCTTTCCAAGTCGGAGAGTGCTGTCGTGTAACACACCTACAGCCCACGCAACCATCTGCGTGGATGGATAACTCGCCTGGGGCTCAAATATTCATGTCCACTACCCGGAACACCAGATGGACGAAACTGAAACCAATGCGCCAAAAGATTGACTTGTATCGCCATTACTTTATCTCACTTATGCTTATGCTTATGTCTTCTGCGGATTTGTATGTCCTTAGGTCTATTGTAGAACCAGAATGGCTGAATTGCTAGATATACAGTAAATTAATCAGGATTAAACGGATAATCCATAGGTTTTAAAGGTGGCCGCGTAGTCACCGACGTCCTCCCTGCCCTTAGACACCACTGTAGGTTTACCACCATCTTTCAGTCCGAAAATTGAGTTTGCGACCTTCCGGATGTGGGCAGGCGTGACCAAATCTATCTTGGCTGTCATCTCGCCGACGGGTACTTTACGACCTTGAACCAGAATCTGTTGAGAATAGAAATCAGAATTGAAGTCTAGGATCACGCGGAAATCTTACTTGTCGCCCTAGATCCTCTACTTGGATGGACTGGCTCTCCAAAGCCATCATCAAACTCGATTTCAGTTGGTTCTTAGCCCTGGCCAATTCCGTCTCCTTGATATCGGTGTAGAGAAGGAGACTCAATTGATGAACGATGTGCGGCAGAATCTCCGAAGGCGTGCTGCCACCTTGCTTGCTTGAAGGAACGAATGATGCGAAAAGACCGAAAAGGGAGGAATCAGTATAGATGTGGTGGAACGACGCGCAGTGCTCGATTTGTGAGAAGTGATTGAGTATGTGGGTGTAGAGACGGGAGTACATGCCCTTCCCTGGGCCACCTGGAAGGATGTGAGCGTATCAACTATGGCCTAGATTTAGGATGCGTACCAGCTGAAAAGCTCCCACCACCACCGAGGAGAATCTGCATGGTCGCAACTGCGTAGACATCGTCGTCATGAATGCCGGCACCCTCATACGCGATGTAGAGATGGTCAAACTCGGCAGAGGGGTTATGGATGAAAGTATGACCTCCAGTGTATCCAGAATGTGGGTTCAGCTGTGGGGAATCATCGACGCTGTGAGGGAAGAGGTAGGATGCCGCGCGAGTTAAGGTCTTAGTGACGGATGGTGCGGACGCAGATAATATATTAGTCGGACTCTGGGTTTGCGTGTATTGGCGGTACGTCAGTGGTGGTTGGGCTGCTGGGCCTTTTAATGAGGAAAATAATTTGTCGGCTAATTCGACAAGCTGCTCGTGGGGCATTCCCGCGCCGGCGATGACCATGCGTTCTGGCCTATACCAGTACTTCATAGCTCGTCGGAGGGTGTTACTGTCGATAGCGTCTATGCGGTGCTCGGGACATAATAAAGAGTTGCCGAGACCCTGGTTTCCGTAGGCGACGCTGTGAAGCACCTCGGGAAGGATCATATCAGGCTTTGCCGACAGCTCTCGTATTTCGTAACGGGTGGCATCGCGCTGGGCTTCAAGCTCTTCAGGAAGGAATGTAGGGTTGAGCACCGTGTCGGCAATAAGCGAAAGTGCAAGCGGCGTGCCCTTGTGAAAATGCGACGACTGGTACATGAGGGATTCCCGCGTCGAGTTGCACATTATCTGGCCGCCCAGCTTGTCAGCCGCTGCTGCCACCTCCAAGTCTGAGCGTGTTGTGGTTCCCTGGACACCTATTGAGCTTGACCGAGATGTTAGAGAGGGATTCACACACCTTGAACGCCATTCTGTCCAGAAAATGGCTGACGCCGAGTATATCCGGGGTCTCATAGCGCGCTCCGGCGTCGACGAAGAGGCCACAGGAAGAAAAATGGCCGGGCGTAGAGTCGGTCGCGACTCGTATTTTGTTTGGCAAAGTCGTTATCTGGGTCTGTGAGGGACCGACTGCGTTTGAAAATGCCCGGTGGCCACGCCGCACATGCTGCTGACTGCGACGAGCAACCGCGTAACAGGCTTTGCGCATGGGTGAGTAAGGTAAGAAAGAGGATGACGTATTCGGCTGATGACTCCTCAAATGGGGCAAGAGCTGCCTGCGTAACAGAACTCTGATACTGAAGGCCATGCGAAATATGGAATCGATCTCCTGCGTGTCTGGCGTATTCTCACGGCACCTCGGTCAACTTTCAAAGCTCTCAGCGTTAACTCAGCCTCAGTGGCTTCACCCACTGAGAGAGTCGAAAACAGCGTGTATTGTGTTCGGTTAGGCCGTGCAAGACGACGACTCGCGAGAAAATAGGTAGTGGGCCTGTGGACATTGGAATAGTATGTTTGGTCTTTTTCCATTTCGACCTGTGGCTACCTAGCTGTCGCATCGATGCTCAAGGAACAGTATAAGACTGTCTACAACCGGGCAACTGTGGCGCAAGAGGAAGTGTGGTTGTAAGGGTTGTGTTGGTTTGTACAGTGTTTAAATTGTTTACAGAATTAAACATAATTCAACTGTCATACGATGGGCTGACCTAGTCCAGGTAAACGTGCTAAGGTTGCACGCTCGCGTTGCAGAACTCTGGCAATGGCATTGGGAGGACGAGCTGGACGACGCAGGACCAGTGATGGCCGCATCACAATGCCGACAGACTTGGTCCAGGCCGTTTCCTAAAACGGGGGGGTAGGTGTCGTGGGAATGATATCAGAGATCTGGATCGGGCACACCTCTTGAATGGGGCTCAACGCTGCTTTGATCCGATTCGGATATCAAACAGTGCTGTTGGCCATCCGTTCCAGTCACTACTACGGAGAGCATCTTTAAGAGAAGAGATACTAATAGTGTCGCAGCGAGACATTGTCAGAGTGTATGAGTACACAACATAGTTTACAGGAGCGCTAGCTCGGTGTGGATGCAACACGTACCAGTAAATCGCCAGCGCTAGTGAGCTTCTAGTAAAGGTGTTTCCTCTTCTGAAGTTAAGAATATGAAAATCGACTGCATAAATGAAACGAAAGAGGAGATATGGAAGGACCTCTGAAGATCTGAAGTACTGACCGGCGCGCGTGACAGCCACGAGAGCGTGACTCCTCGTTCCAACATCTTTGAAGTTCTTTCAACACAACTTCAACGTGTATTCGTCGTTTCTTGACATCTTCCTTCTCCATTGAGCTCTACTACCTCAAATACCGGTATGAATCACCGGATTGGTGCTGAAAGCACTGTAGGAGTCGGTGGAGGTGGGATATCTGAAGAATCCTTGAAGAAGTAAGGATTTTACATATCCCGAGTTCAATTACAACCCGTTCACTGGCGCAGTCTCGAAATAGGAACAGAACTTTGTCGACGAAGGCAACCGAATGAGGCCTTGCCTTACCTGTATGCCGCTTACCTCGACGAACGCAATGTGGACGCGTGTATTCAACTGGCGTGGATACAACCAAATCCAGAGGAATGCCTTGAAATGCTGCAGCAGGGAGGCATCCGAGGTAGGACATTGTTCGAGGCTCTTCGTTCTCAAATGTATTAATGCAAATCACAGCGAAGAAGGTTCTGAAAGAAAAGTTTGGCCCGAAAGCTCTGGACGACGATGGACCTTGTGTCGGTCAATTCTGGCACATCGTCGAAACTCGGCCATATATGCGTGTTCTTCAAAACCGCGCCAAGATGGCTCTGCAGTTCAAACGGCCTCAACAGTCTGCGTATGTAGTTATGCTTGTATCATTCGGTCTTAACTGAAAGCACGTTGCAGCGACGCGATTATTGAGATGCTGCGCCTCTCCCCTGATGACAGGCTCAATCAACACACGTGGCTTGGATCCATTCTCTGTCGTCTCGGGCGCTACTCTGATGCCCTCTATTTCATACAAGTCTATTTCGTTATATACACCACCAAGGGAGATGAATGTCCAGTCCCGGAGCGGGGTGGAACAATCTTCAGAGCTCCCTACAGGACCGTATATCCTCCAGAGAGAGAAAAAGAGCTGGAGTATCCGACATGTTTTCTCACCTACACAGCTGCTCTCGCGTCGTTCAACCTTTGGGGTGACTGTGAAGAATCACGCCAGTATCTCCGAATCGCAGCGAGAGGCAATCCGCATGTCATGGTCAAGCTTCTAGCGAAGATCAAGCAGCCAGGTAATGAATGCTTTCCAGTCATTATTGAGGAAAACATCTCAATACCAGCATAGAGAATATGAACAATGAGGCGAGACCCTACAACGGCAGAGAGGATGCGCATGACTATCTCTGGCTAGCGCAGGATATGTGGATGAAGCCTGACATTTGGGAATGGGTGAATAGCCAACCGGAGGCTCACCAAGTAACTCTCAAGCCTTGTGGAAACGCTTCGTGCGACCGAAGAGAATCCGGTACTGCCGAGTTCCAGCAATGTTCGTCCTGTCACCAGGTCGGTTTCTCTGGCGTCTCTGTACGCATGTACACTCACCGATGCGTTTTAGATTTGGTATTGTAGTGTCACCTGCCAGAGAGCGGATTGGAAAAGCCACAAATCAGGCCAGTCTGCCGCTCATTCTCTTTGGCGAACTACTGCTGAATGGGACTTACGTGTTTGCAGAATGCCAAGCTAGAAAGCTGCAACAACAAGCCAAGAAGGCATTCGCGGCAGGACAGCCGCTTCCCGAGAAGGCGAAAATGCCTATCTTTGCGGCAGATATCACCAGTGAAGGCATACATCTGTATGATGGACTGAAGGCGACTGCGACTGAGATCCCAGAGGGCATTCCAAAGCCGAAGAAGAAAAAGAAGAAGAGTAAGAAAACTTCTTCCTTGTAGTACACTTGTGTGTATTCTCAAATCTCTTGTATTCACTGTACGCCTATTTTGACTCATCCGCTTCGTTCTTACTAAGCTGCCATCGAGGGCCTAGTATTCATTCGTGTTTCGTCTGCTACAATACATGCCATCTACAGGTGCAACAGCGAGAATAAGAATAATGCGATAGAACTTGAAAGCAAATGACAACAGAAAGCAAGAGGAGGGAGGGAGGTAACGCGGCGGAGGGAGGAAGGAAAGCAAAGGAGAGCATAAGGAAAGCAAAAGAAGGAGAGCATACGGATAGCATAATGGGCATAGCATAGGGCATAATACGGAAGAAGAAAAGCACACTCAAAGGCAGAAGGGAAAGAGGAAACGCGCGATAAGGAAAAATGCGAGCAATGTAGCGCCTAGCGCAACTACAAAGCCGAGAAGAATGAGGATCGAGAATGAGGCGACGAAGCTCTTCATCTCTTTTTCTGAGACGGGGCCTTCGATGACAGGTACGTTCTTTGGGAGTACTACCGCGGGAGGAGGTGGCGGGAGCGTCTCGATTTCCGTCAACGACATACGCCGAGCCGGGGGTGTGACAACGTCATATACACCCGGCCAGAGACGGGAAGGGAGCGCAGAAGGCGAGGGCACCGGTAAAGCGACCCGCGGAGAAGCTCCCATCTCGACACGGCGCTTTTCTGCACAAGCCATGTTTCCCTCGTCAATGGTATTCCTCCGGCGCTTCTTTGCAACGATCGTTGGCGGGCAGGGGCAGGAACTGTTTCCTGGAGTTGGGAGGGAGCGCAAGTAATCATAGGTTCGACTACACTATTTGCGCGATATCTCGGTCTGGTCGGAACCTCGACGGCGGGACGTGGAGGTATCGCAGCGGGCTAACAAAGAAATGTTAAGAAACAGGCAGACGTGAATTTGAAACAAGATACCTCTGGCGCCTCTATCGCAAGAGTCTCTTTAGACTTCTCCTGTTTTCGAAAAGCCTTGGGGCTGAGCCTTTTGATCAGCGGGAATCCCAAGGCTCGCGAGGATGACAGGAGACGAGGAAGGGTTTGGAGAATGAACGTGTGGAGGACTTGGAACCATCAGACCGAGCTGGCGCCACACTAGGGAACGTGGAATGGGGATCGCTTCCGGGTCCAGCTCTGGAGCAGTGAGCCTCAGTGGGCGTTTAAGGCGGGTCTCTTGGGAAAGCAAGTCGCTTTTATGTAGGAAGTTGTCTACCTCCTGAACTGAAGGTCAGTGCTATGGCCCGGAGAGGTGGCTGAAGACGTACAGCTTGTGCTCTTGTTGGGCTATAGCAAGTTTCCTGCTCTTGGATGAGCGACGAGCGAAATAGTCGACGACAAGAACTCACTTCGGGATACTCATAAACAGGGCCCAAGGTATCTCTGTTGTCTTTCCAGGCGGTACGAGCGTCCGCGTAGGCGACTGCGAGCGAACGATCGAGCAGCGCTCTGGCGGCGCGCGTCTGGTCGTAGATTTCGACGGCGGGAAACACTATTTGGCGGTCCTGTATTTGGTGTCAAGAATGTCAGAGGGTGATGACTGGCGACTGACTACGTACCGAGCGAGGAGGAGGAACAGTTGAACATGGGACGTATCCGTCGGAGTCAAGCAGAGACCAATACATGCTGACGGTCTAGTCGGGGGAACATGCACAAGAGCAGGCAGAGGGCAGACGTTGACGGAGGTATCTCGCGGAAGGATGATGGTGGTGGGATAAGACCAGTGTTTAGCAGCGCAGTTGCATTATATACGGCCACCAAAGAGTCCACAATTTGCAATCGCATTGTCCAGGATGTTCAAAGTTGTGGACGATCGCGTCACAGTCACCGCATGGTCGGACTCGCTTTTGGCGAACAATGGCCACACAGAAAAGAGGGTCCAAGGATTTACTTTGTTCAGAGCAACTCAGAGAAAGCCAAGAAGTTTGAAATGTGTCTATTGTGAGGTGAGTCCGATGAAGCGCCATAGATAGAAATCTTTGCCTTGAGGCGAACACGACGAGAACATAGAGAGTGGTGGCTTGCGAACAAAGAGATGACCCTGAATCGCTTCCCAATCGGGTATGCTGGTGAGCCTAAAAAGGTAACTCTTCCCTCCGACC
This sequence comes from Hymenopellis radicata, assembly GCA_015501595.1. Lineage (NCBI taxonomy): Eukaryota > Fungi > Basidiomycota > Agaricomycetes > Agaricales > Physalacriaceae > Hymenopellis > Hymenopellis radicata. The sequence continues at coordinate 212,087 of JADNRX010000021.1, read as the reverse complement.
CTTGCAACAAATTCACACAAAGGATGGGGATTTATTCATGCTGGAACAGCCGTGCCGATGAGAGCATTTCGGACCGCGTACCAGTTGATTCTCGTAAGCGCATTAACGCTGGAGATTTGACGCGTCGTGTTACAACAAGTAGCTCTACTGGATTTTTCCAACGCGGGCTACGAGAGGCAGTCCAGATTGGTACCGGATCTGGAAATTGCGTGGATCACCTTTGATGCACAGAGACCTATACGCTCAGTTGAGAGGATAGATGTGGTGTTACTTGAACTACTCACATGTCTGTTGAAAATGATTAGGCGTAGACTTCAAAATGATCAACATGTATCACTTACATTGCGTTCCAATGAACATGTAATAGGTACCAATGCCCTTAAGACACTGTCAAATAGGCGGGCGGCGGGCTTCATGAGACGCTTACTGTGAGCACATGCCACCAAGAATGACCTTTGGAAGACGCGTCAGACAGACTTGACTGATGGAAGAATGATAGCATGGCAAGTACCTTCCAATAAGAAGGCGGCGGGCCACCCGAGCGATGTCTTCCAAAGCGTCAACACGTCGCAAAAGATGTTGTCCAGGTTCCACACGAGAAAGCCAAGGATGAATATTCCAGCTCCCATCGTATATATGTTGGCGATCTGAGCTTTCTTCTCGTCAGGAATCTTGGTGCGAATGTCCGACCATTTGAGTAGATACGTGATACGTATGGCGGACCCGAGAACAATCGCGCCGAACACGACCTGATGATAAATCGGGTTTCGGTACAGAATACTGGGGAGAAGGGATTTAGTGCGGGTATGCAGAAGAGCCGTGCGATGGTGCATACTAGGACCAAGTGAATAACGCGTCCAACACGGCGATGGTTATTAGAGAGGTTATAGTCCGCCGACTGGTCATCGAGAAACCCGGTACGCGGTCATAGAGGAACCATAGACTTGAAGAAGCCACGTATATCATTGGGAGTTCATCAGCAAGCTGGTAGTGGAACAACAGTGTTGCGTGAAAGGCAAAACTTCCAATGCCGACCATAGCAAAGCCCTGCTTGATATCAGCGTGTATTTGATAGGCCAACGAGAGGCGCGCGCGCACCAGAAAGCCGGCGCCGTATCTTCCCGGTAGTGACTCTTGAAATACGTTGCGGATCCCATAGAAGGCGAGGGAGATGGAAAAGACATTGGAGAACGAGTTCGCCATCTCTGCGATGTAATACGAGAACTGATAGTTTGCCTGTCCGACGCAATCGGTAACGACACCAGTCAGCAACGAGGATACGGACCTCACACCAATCCAAAGTGGCCGTTATCGGGCCATGGTATCCGGGGTGGTTTACAGCAAGAGTAGAGGTGGCCATGGTGGTATCAACACAGGACAAAGAGTAGGATATACAGAGGACGAGACACTAAGCCGGAGGCCTGAGGTCGGCTCGTTTTGGGTGAGACTGTTTCCAACTTTAAGCCGTAGAGCGATGTTCCGTGAGGGGCGTCTTTCGTGTCACATTGGCAACGTAAACCATTTAAAGCATCCTGACAAATGAAGCCCTGCTCGTTTGGATTGCCCATTCCGGCATCGTGTTGCGCTGATATCGCAGTCACTGAGTCAGTTTCGACGCTATCGATGATGGTTCCCGATAGGGATGTGCAGCGGACTGTAGGAGCAAAAGAGCCGACTCGGAAACGCGGTGGCAGATACTTTAACCTTCGTGTACCCATTTTACACAGACTCCATAGCTAAGCGGTTATAGCACACGATTGCAGCTTACGTAACATCGTGAGGTCCTGTGTTCGATTCACAGTGGTGTCTTGAAGGTCGGCTTCAATATAGGGTGGTGCAGTAAACCTCCGGGGGTAGTATTGATACCGACCCCCCAGGAGGCCCTGGTTTTGAAACCGTTACTAACGGTTTCGATACCAGCACGTGCTTTTACCACGTGATGTGGCGCACCGCTCCTCCGCCCTCCGCCCGCCCTTATCCCGCCACTTTCAGCTTGCCTCAGTGCCAGCGCGCCATCACGTGAATTTGTCACGTGTCGGTATTGAAACTGTACTGATACCTCGGCCGAGGTTTCAATACCGAATCAATACTGTTAAAAACCGCAGTAAACCCGAGGTGTATCGAAACCTACGGTTTACTGCACCACCCTACTTCAATATCTTGGCTCGATAACTATGCTTGTGGGCCGGACATGTCAGAAAATAAAAATAAAAGAAAAGAAAAGAAAAGAAAAAGAAAAAAAGGGAAAGGAAAAGAGGAGGAGAAAGAGACACCAGTTATCTATGTTACCCACCTCAGACGACGATGCTGCTTCTCGATTCGCGTGTTTGAGAGAGTCAGAGGACGAGAAATGAGTCGGCGATAAAGTCCGTCGGAACTCGGTCGGAAGGCTGCTGATCGGCAGATCGGCAGGATGGTGCTGAAGACATAGCGATACCATTTATTGCATTATTTCCTCACCCTCTATCTCCCTCAAAATTTTATCGCAGATCCAAAATGAGTCAGAGATGACAGAAATAAATTCTCATTGCCATTCAACAAGATTGTGATTTAAGGAAAATGAGATCGCTATGTATCTGCTCATCATCGGAGTTTCAATTCGCGAACATGATCGCTACCAATGACTTGCACGTTCGCTTCGTCGCTCTGTTTCCGCGATTCCTTGATCTCGACGCGCCATGACCTGCACCCTTTCTCTCACAATAAATCACTCGAGTCCACGAAGCCGCTCGTCCCCGGATCCACCACATTCGTTGAAATGTGCTTTGCCTCGATGACCGGAATCTGAATGATAGATCAGAGGGAAGGCACATCGAGGAGTGAAGAGATGTCTGAGAAGTAGATGGGGTTGTTGGAGATGGTAATTGAGTATTTCTCTTCTATGGATTGCGGTGGACTTGTTACAGGTGCGTTTACTGGATGTCCTGTTCCATTACATGATTACATCTGACTGACATTGTTCTCAGACTGTACACAGAAAACTACGTCCTTTCTTCGTGCACTTCTCCTTCTACTCTCTGGATTCCATCAGCCATCCCTGCACCATTCTGCCAGTCGCGAATCTGACGCGCTGTCTTCACCCCTATAGCTTGCAACGTAGGGCACGCTGACATTGTGCCTCGCGGAGGTCCCTGGCATGCTGTTTTACCACAGTGGCGACACGCGCCGGTGCAGTTTTTCCTTCCGCCACTCCCATTACATTCTTGACCTCGACCACATTTCCCGCACATCCGTCGACTTCTGACTCGACTTCCTTGCTGTGTATCTGCGGATGCACGATCTGGTGTCCCGTCTGTCAAGCCTTGGTCTGTCGAGGCTTGAATTTGAGAGGAAGATTGCTGAATGCTGGAAGCTTCGGGAATAGGTTCCTGTCGTTTGCGCGATCTTGTCGATTGTGCGCGTTTCCTCTTCTGTCCAGCCGTGGAACGAACCTCGGCTTCATTGCTGTCGGACGGGATTTGAGAGGGCAAGATGACGTGAGATGTCGTGTTGTCCTCGTTGTCTTGCTCATTTTCGCCTGTCGTTGGGGCAGTATAGCTCGGCGTGGATATCTGAGGCACAGGTGGCGCTTTTTCCGTTCTGGCATCTTGACTGCGAACCAGATCATCGACAGCCTTCCGAGCATTGTGGGTTATCATTTTGGTATGTTTGATATTCGCATTTTGTAGCCATTTCTTATGGGATTTTTGCAGATGTTCGATCAGCTGTCATCGTGTATCAGAGATGTAGTATTGATATTGACGAAGATACGTACCTTATAGAAGATTGTTTCTCCATTTGCTTCTCGATTCCATCGCTTAACTGCGTCGCGCCAAACTGGGCCATTCGGTCCTGCGAACGACTGGTCGTCACGCATCAGGTTGGAGTATAACCGACGCTCGGCGGCTCCGACAATGGTAATGACTGGAAAGCGAGTACCCTGTTTCTTGGCAAGGTAGGCATGTCGCTTCGGAGGAAGTGCATCACTGTATGAGAGCATATCGGCCTCAATTCGAACACTGTCGGGGACTGGTAGGATTCCAGAAACCTCGTCGGTTTGATGATACAGATCTCCGTTCACCCAACCAGTGACTACTCTGGCGGATGGAACTAAGAGTCGAAGTTGTTCTGAGTTGATGATCCTCTGGCGCTTGTTTGTAAGCCACAGGTCATAGTGACCTGAATATCGGTGACCCGTAGAGTTGTATGTCCCGACCTGGATACTGTCAGACGCACTGGTAAGGTTGTAATGCGAAACACTTACATCAACATTATGCCCATAGATGTAATCCAGAAGCCGGTTGTTCATATGGCGTGGAGAGACACCGTTGATAGGCATAACTGCATGCATGGTGCGATGAACTCCACCCTCGGTATAGTTCGTTCCTCTACAGCAGCGATAGAGAGGTAATCCATTCTCGGCGATCCCGAGCTGGATATAGAGTGCAACGCCCGGAGGATCAGAGATATACCCACGTCGTACATACTCCAAAATGTTCTTCACTGAGTTCCAGGTAGCCTTACCAAATAGTGGAGTTCCTTGAGTATCCTTGAGCGGTCCATAGGTCTCGATTACCTTTGATACGACAGGATAAAGGACCTCGGCAGGTGGTACAGACATTTTACAGTGGTGCTTGATCAGTGTGGGCTTGAATATACAGCATTCATCCCAGGTCATCGGAGGATTCTGTCGTGCAAGCCATGAGATCAAGCGTCGTTTGTCATCCTTATCAGGAAGGAAGATCGCATCTCGTAAAGTACGAGCGAAGACGGCGCGCAGAGGGTGAGACTTTGGTATCCAGATCATTTGGAAAACATGAAATATATCTTTCAGGACGCGACTACGAACATCCACGGGCCAGTCCGTTTGCTGTACGTCACGGAGAATCTGCGCGCAGATGGCTGCAGCTTCCCGATCAATACTGAACTGCGAGATAGGAGGATCCGGAGAAGCGTACGGAGTGTCGCTCTCTCCAGTCTGATTGCGTAGGAGAGCAGGATCAGTTTCATAATCGATACTGATGCGTTCAAATACGCTAGCAGATTCCTCGTCGTCCTCAGCATCATCCAGACCGCCTACTGCAGCTTCGGCAGAATGACTCGCCTCAGGTTCGGTATTTCATGTTTGAATCGGAGTTGTCTTCAGAAATGAAGTTTGGGATGTATGTTCGTAGCCGGGACTTGAGCGCAACAATTGCAAAGGGAACCGTTCCGAACTGTGAAAGCTCCATTCGTCGGTGAGTGGTGATAATAGCACCAGGAACAAAAACACGGCTGGACAGTGATGAGGACCGACTGGGACTAATGTTGATACCATCGAAGGCATCAATGTCCCGTAATCATCGGCAATAATACCCTTCGCGAGAATTGTTGTACGGTCATCTTGGTAAAGAAAGATTTCCGTTCGTGGAAGAAACTCGACTAAAGGGGATGGAACGTGGATGGATTGCAGGCACTTGTAGATCTCTAACGGGATCCATGCATCAAGTGCAGCGTATCGTATTTGATTCGAGGACAGATCTGCTCGACTCCAGTCAGGACTGACTCGGATGGTGTTATCCTTGTCAAGCTGAAGCTTGAGAACCTCTGCACAGAGTGCCGCTAGGCCCAGCCGTGAGCTCTTCACCAGACCCTTCTCCTTCGCAACGTGAGCAATATCAATATCTCCGACAAAGTCCTCGGAAGAACAGCTCTCCTCCTGCAGTGCTCTAAGGTCCTGCGCCACATTACGGCCCACTTTATGAACCTGTGGGTTTATCAAGAGCGCTTTGAGCTGAATAGGAAGGTGGCCTTCAGATAAATGGTCTGTCAACTGGAAGATCCAGACCCGCTCTCCATGCGCCAACTGTAGTATAGCAGTTCGACGAGGATCGGGTAACTGTTGGCGGCGTGCATCTATATCCACATTCCACTCGGTATCCAACCCAACAGTTAAAATTCTGCCTCAGATGCGGAGGCCGCATCTCTGATGTCGGGCGACGTGGTCGAGTCAATGAGAGCTAGAACGGCCTCATTGATCTGCTCGGCGGTTGAACAAACATGGATAGTAGCAGTTTCGGGAAGTTTCGCAAGGGGGAGGTCGCTGTGAGGTCCAATGGGATTGATATTCGCCGCAAACTTGGAAACAATCCCTCAAAAAGGCTTTGTCTGCAGGTTGTCGGTGAAGGCAGCTTCTGGCTTGCACAGGCCATATCTCTCCAGCGATCTGTTGACCTTAACGACTGCATCCTCAAACTGAGCGCGCGCTTTCGTAGCAACAAGGGCACACACCGTATTTGGCCAAGCTCGTTTGTGATCGTGAGTGTGCCCTCATGTACAGTTTGGCCGTCAATCTTCGCGCCGTGTTTCATGGTCTATAATACTGAATTTAGTGCTGCATTATAGATCGAATAGAGAAACTGACCTTGAAAGCATGATCGAGTGCGGCAATGCGTAGACTGATAAGTGAAGTATGCTGCTGAAATTCCGGCTCGTGCATCTCTATGAAGTTATCATATGCATCGCGGCACCAATGCGACGATGGTAGGACAGTGTGAAGCCGCGTTCAGTCTTGTCGTTGTAAGCGGGGAATGGTTCAAATGATGTCTGTCCGAAATGCTGGCCCTGGGCGGCGCGATCGAGGATAGCCTCATAGTATTGCACCTCAAGCATCTCATAATGACGCTTGTGAAGAATGCGAAGACATTTCGAGAATTGTTGGGCGCCCATCCGGTTCTGAAAGCAGCACCGTAGCAACGCAAATACAGCAGCAGACATGCCACTGCGGTGCGTGAGATGAGCGGGGAATTCAACCGCAAGATGTCCGGGTAACTTCTCTCGCACTCGTTGATCCCAGCTCTGAAATGTCGCGTTGCATTCGTTACACAGATAGCGGACACCAATAAGCCAAAAACAGTCCTCGAGATCAACAATACGTCGCGGGCGCTTCCAGTAACCGTGACGGGTCAGGCGTCCCGTACATGGTGTAGCATGCCGATACTGGCCATGAGAGGCGCCGGTTATGCATGGGCAAGCAATTCGGTCAACAAGGAGGAGCGGATCCCAATAGAAGAAGCGTGGATTGTAGATGAGCCATGGAGTGATAATGGGTACCCGAAGGAGGAAGAAAGGATTGTCAGAACGACGAGGCAGCCAGAAGGATTGTGTCTGATCGTAAATAGAGCGCCTCGCAGTGCCTGCTCCTCTCTCTTTTGACGCGCCTCGGATGACTGTCATGTGAGCCTCAAAAAGCTCCATCAGCCATGGCGGGGGCGGGCGGCGCCTAACGATGAGGGGCGATCATCATCCTCATCACCCACAGGTGGAAGACTGGCATCATCGGGGTCGTCGACCTCTTCTCCACCGTCGTCGTCCTCTTCGTTATCCTCACTCGGAGCTCGATCAACACGTGAAGCAGGATTGGCATTGGGAATGATATACTCTTCAACTTCGGGTTGATGTGTGGAAGGAGGGACGAAAGAAGATGCAGTTGAAGCCATTGCTGGCACGGCCGGGTGTGCTCCGCAGCGAAGACGGGTGCTAAACGACAATTGACGTTGACGCCGGGGATTGTCTGTTAAGGCAATCAGATGTAAAGGATATGTAGATATTTAACTACGAGACTCACAGTTGTTGACAGAGAAATTTCCGTTCTAGTAAGAGCCTCACGACGCCTCGTCTGCGAAACTCGCGGAGGTGTTTCACCACGAGGATATTTACGCGGGCGACCACGCCCTCGTTTGGGTACCGACGGTCCTTCAGACTCGTTTGTTTGAGGCTGAACTTTCCGCGGGCGGCCGCGAGAACGTTTTGGAAGAAGTGCGTTGCCTGTAGCCTGTGAGGCAGGCGAATGTTTCCGCGGGCGTCCTCGTGGGCGCTTGACAATCGGTTCCAATGGCTTGGGCTTTGGTGGGCGGCCGCGTCTCCGCTTTGGAACCTGGTCTTGTAGGCTCTCGTGCGAGTGAGTTGCTGTGGAGCTGGAGCAGAAAGAGTAAGGCCTCGAGACAAGATTACATAACACATACACTTACCATTCAAAGAGAGTGGGTCTTGGGAGGTTCAAAACTGCTGGATATCTCCCCATCTGACTCGTATTCGTCGTCAGCATATTCAGAACATCGACTGAGGCCCCGTCACGATCCACGGGGTGCTCGGTATCGACTACAGAGTCCATAACCGGTAAATTAAACTGTGGCGGGGAAGAGATTCAAGAGAACGAGTCGCCGTCAGAAGCGCAAGCGAAGGCGTAGCACAGAAAGTATAGAGGGTCGCAGAATTTGCACCCGCAAGCTGTGTGACGCGAGCCAGATACGGCCACGCAAGTCAGGATGCAAACAACCTAGAACTGTCAAGGTTGAGTCAGTAGGCAACAAGGGGACAAAGAAAGAAGTCCTACAAATCTAAAGTCAAGTAATGAGCTTGTCGCACGTTTACCGCGTATTTTGCGCGCTGCAACGCGTAGTCGCCATGTCGAATGTGTCAAGAGTAAGGGAAAAGGACGTAATCCGCGACGAAAACGTGATTTCAGAAGGGAAAAAAAGAGAATATGAACATATCAATGGAGGACTCAAATGACGCGCTGGAAGACGAATAATATTATCAGTGCTTCGTCGTGGTAGAAAGACAACGATGAACTCGTCGCGACACAATCGATGCCGGCATAGCGGCACGATAAGGCGTGGGAACTATCTACTTATGGAAACATCGCTATCGCTATCGATAGCGACCCACAGGCAACGTCATCGAGCCAATATCTTTTGGTTTTGTTCATGGCGTGTCACGTGATGCATCATTGCACTGTGGCGCATTTTAGTTTCTAGAAATTAGAGTCTACATTCCGGGCCGTCCGGCGTCCGCTGCTGCATTGTCGCGAATCGCGATCGCCGATGGTCTAGGACCCCCCGTTCTGCTTGGGATCTCGTTGTGAAAGGCTGATAGCATCTCCCTAGCGCGAGTAAATGGCAGCCCTACATTTCCTCATTCTTAGACACTGAACGGAACAATTTCAACGGGGGACATGTAGGTTGTGGGTAGGCCTAAAACAAGTACGTCCAAGTAATGCTTCCAATGCCCATGATGAACTCAAATGCGAGGCCAAACCGTCTTAGAAGTTAACTCGGTTGCGAGGTTGTCAGCTTGAAGCTCGACTTGGTACAAACGACGCAACTGTACTGAAGGCTCGCACATCATGACATACGGAGTGGAGTCGTATTAATAGTGATTAGTTGTACTTCTGCTGGGAGACATCTAACGGAGTGACTCCGATGCATACTTTCGCATTATAATTCCTCTCCGACTTGCCACCTTACGAACCCATCAACATCGCAAGCCTGCAATTCCCACTTTTCCCGCCATTCAGCAAGGACATCGCGCACGAGCATGGAGGCCTCGGGGCCTCCGTACATCATAAACGGCTGTGCATACAAGTGCATTTCATCAGAGCTTGTAGCATCACCGACGGCAGTGGGATTGAAGCCAACTACTTGGCGGGCTACAGCGTAGTCCAAACGTTCCAAATCCTCGACGAATTTGGGGTTTGAGAGGTTCTCTCCGAGTTTTGGAGAACGCAGAGAGATGCGGGATATGGCGGCGATTTTCCCTTGCAGTGGGAATTCCGGTGATGCGTTGTGAGCATAGCAGCCGACGCGAGTAGCTTCACCGGTCAACGCGGGGTCGGGAGTGTATGATACGGCGGTGGCGCGGCGCAACGATATGTTTTCGCCAATACGCGCAATGATGTCGAGTATGGAAGCCTCTACTGTCTTTTGGGAATCGAAAAGTGGAAGTTGGAGAATGTCGGGTAGTACAAGTGACGTGAAGGATGCTGTCGGAGTAGTTTTGGCAGACTCGGCTACCGTACGCGCGATACTGTTTGCTAGACGGCCAAAGTCGTCTGTCCGTGCAACAAAGTCGGATTCGCAGTTCAGCTCGATGATAGCAGCGCGAACAGCGCCGTTGCCAGTTCCCGTACGCGACCCGAGTCCACCGGAAGCGACAGAAAGGCTAATAAGGCCCTCGTTGGCAGCGCGTCCCTTGACTTTTTCAGCCTTTTTCGCGCCCGACTCTGCCATGTCCTTCTCCAGCCATTTCAGGGCTGACTGGAGGTCGCCATTGGCCTCCGTCAACGCCTGACGCGCTTTTAAAATGGGCGCACTGGTGAGCTTGCGCAGTTCCGCGACGAGCTGGATGTTAGTCTTTCCAGCGGCGGGCGTTGAGTAAAATTTTAGGCATCGCCTGCCTGCAAAGGCGGGTGATCGACGGAGAAAGAGCATCGCGTGACGTTACCGATCGTCACACCGCGTCTTAAATTTTACGACGATGGACTCCTTCGCGGCGCCCAGTCTCGTGCCAGCAGACTTGCTGCTCATCCAGAGCCTTCTTGGAGTTATTGATGTGCACAAGCCGCCGACAGCGACGATGACGGCTGCGCAGAATGTTGACGACGACGACGACATCGACAGCTCTGGCAGCGAGTACGGAAGTGAAGACGAGATTGTGGATGTCTTGATGGGCAACGAAGACGAAGCTGCCTTAAAAACTGCATCGAATTTGACTCCGACTGAGAGCATTGAAAAACCGTATGTTTTCAAGTCTTATTTTCGTCCTTTTCACCCCACAAATATTAGCGTAGCACCTGAAGACTCCGCGTCGGACTCTGATATCTCTGAGGATTCTAGCTCTGAAGATGAATTGCCCGTCAAAACGGAGCAAATTGACAACGATTTGGACGATGATGGCGAACGCGGACCAACTGCGCCTTCCCAGTCTTATTATACCTCCCAACACGAGATTGTCGACTCCGATATCGCAATTCCAGATATAGAAGAGGTCGGAGCTTCCGAAATCCTCCAACAAGTCGGCGAAATCTCAAGCGTTTTGGAAAAAGTGGTCATCATCAAAGGCCTACCTTCGTCTAGTTTGGAATCAAGTCAAAAAGCCCTTGACTCAGATACTCTGCTCGTGTTTGAAGACAGGAAAGTCTTGGGATATGTGCGTCGCGTTCGCGTTCTGCCCATGCCCGCCGATTTACTGATAGACAGATCTACGAAACCTTTGGCCCAACTGCCCAGCCCTACTATCAAGTAAAGTTCAATACATCTTATCCTATCGATGCCGACAAGGTCAAACCCTGTCGTCCCGTGTTTCATGTCCCAGCTCGAAGTCATTTTATTGCTCTGCGAGACCTTCATCGTATGAGAGGAAGCGATGCAAGCAATGTCTATGATGAAGAGCCTGCGGACCATGAATTGGACTTCTCTGACGACGAGGCCGAAGCTGAATTCAAACGCAATCTAAAGCAGTCGTGAGCACCTTGTTGTGACCGAGTACATTATTTGATTATCTTGTCATAGCCGACGCGGAAATCGCGAGGGCTCCGTCGCGTCCAGTTCGTCTAGATTTGGAACACCATTAAATGAACGTCCACTCACCGATGCTTTCGGAACAAATAGTGTATACGATGCCCCGTATGGCATGGACGATTTACCATCTCGACCACCACCAATTCCTTACGATGATGATCCGTATTCTGACAACTTTGGAGCCGAACCATCTGCCACCTCGTTCCAGAGTGCACCGGTTCCTGTACGACCTCGCACCTTATCAAGTCAACACGCGGACCGCGCTCGGAGGCCACAATACAGAGATCTCAGGGGTCGGGGAAGTGGAAGGGACGGACGAGGGCGGGGTCAAATCACGGTTCGCGGGCATGCTGAATCGAATCACGGACATCATACCCCTGACGACTTGGCCTCATCCCACGAGCAGATATCTCAGGGTTACGAGAACTTCCAATTCAATCCAAACTACGCGAATTGGCAGTTCCAACAACAGCATATGGTGCAGCCTCATATCAATCCTCGGTTCTTCGGAAATGTGGGATACGCAAATCCTTTCAATGGTGCTCCCAACCCGTACTGGAATCCGAGCTGGGGCCCAGGGAATGGCTACGATGGGTCAGAACCGTCGTAGCATGCGCAAATCCTTCTTGCCAGTATCTTCTGACTCATTTCGCGAGGTTCGTTCTTCCGTACAAAGGCTTAGCCTATTCAATTTCGCTATTTTAGTATGTAAGGCGCGTTATGTTCCATCAATCAAACATGTATGCAACGAAGCTCCACATGGTACGGAAGTGTGCTCAACGGGGTCTTTACCAGTATATTTAAACTGATGGGCAGGTGTGGACGGGGTTGTGACTCTTCGCCTTTCAACAGCGACCATGTCTACTGACATCGACACCGTTCCCCCCGCGAAGGCGCCCTCTGTCGTATCAGATGTGGAGAAGAGAGCTCTCCACGAGTCGACCAGTCGTACTGACGAGACAGGCGCTGAATTTGACCTTGAGCTTATGGATGATCACGATGTGTCCGTCTTTCGCTGGCATTTCTGCTGGACCTTGGGCTTATATGTCTCGACAGCTCCATGCCTTTCCCTGTTGACCCCTACGAGCCAGAAGAGACCCACCAGCTTACTGTGCGGTGAGTGTCGTTCAGCATTCGGCACGTCACCCGACCCTAACAGTCCTCATATATTCTCTCCTCCTTCGCCATTCCCTATCTCACTTTACTATCTTCGCATCCAAAACTCAGTGCCCTCGTAGTTGGTTGCCTGCTCGGAGCTATTGGTATTTCATTCATCTCCAACCTCATCCTGCGATCTTGAATTTCATCCAGTCGGCGCCTCCAATATCTACTTGGGTTTGAAAACTGGTTTTACATTTGGGCCCCAGGCGCGTCTCTTATCTATACTCCCCCTGTCAACAGTTGCTGACGGAGTACTCGGCATACACAGCTCTTCGGTGCCATCTTTGGGTATGCTATCTTGAAGTCTATCTCCAAGGCTCTCCCCGAGTCAGGACTTCTCGGACGCTGCTTTGGCGGTCCTTTCGGCCCGAAGGAGAATTGTACTGTCCAAAGGTACGCCCCTTCATATTCACTTGAAAATTGTGAGCGACTGATTGCTGACTCGTTACAGTGCGGCTACCGGTTCGTCTCTCTCAAGTTTGGTTCTTCTGCCGTAGCATGACGTTACTCCTTGATACTACAGCATCTGGCGGACTGGGTATTCTCTTTGTGGGTGCGATGCCGGCAATGTATCGCTTGCATCTCTTGTCCGAATTCCCACAGGATGATTTTGGCCGGCTTGTGGCGTTGACAGTTTGCGCTGGGTTCTTTGGAGGTGAGTTGCGTCACACGAGTCCTCTAACACGTTTCTCACGTACGACAGTCTTCTTCGTGATCCCTCTTCGCAGGTTCGTGATTAAATCAGAGATTGTCTTATGCAAATTCAACAACTTGGCCGTAGATACTACATCATCCTTCAAAAGCTTGTCTTTCCGACCCCTGCGGCTACGGTAATTCTCACGTGGGATGTTTGTTACAACGTGCTAAATGTTCTGTTCAGGCTTACACTATACGCTCTCTCCATAAAGGACGAACCGGAGAAGTAGTGGCCAGAAAGAAGTCGCTTGGCCTCATGATTTCGTTTGCCATCACATTCGTATACAAGGTGATGACTGGTTATGCTCCTGGAATGGTACGCTCTCTTCTCTCCTCCCTCCTCCATTTTGACATTCATAACTTTCTCCAATGCTAGATCTATGACTGGCACATCGGTTGGACGTTGTCCCGCATCGGCTTCACGAGTATTATCGCCCTCGAGAACTATGGTTGGTACATTGAATGTAAGTCCTTGCTCTTCCATTCTGTCTGGCCTGACGGTTTGCGTGTAGTCACTCCCGCCTTTTTTGGAGCCGGAATGCTTAGCGGTCTCAACGCCAGTCTGAGTTTCCGTATGTTCTGATTTATGACGAATATCCTTCAAACAGCTTACATGTCACGTAGTCGGTGGTGCCGTTCTTGCCTGGGGTATCAGTAAGTGCAGTACACCTTATATATTGGCTGGCGATCTTATATCCATTTCAGTTGCTCCGTCCATCGTCAAGAACGGACTCGCCTTCGGGTCCCAGCCGTACCCGGACACTTTCCCTGAAATCTGGTCGTACATGGGTCTCTCGTTCGAGGATCCGGATGCCTACTCGAACCACCCGTCGCCTCGATACTGGCTCCTATGGCCAGGTGTTTTGATGATGCTTCTGTATTCCTTTGCAGATGTCATGTTCAGTTTAATTCCTGCAGTCCGAAGTGAGTGTCCTGGGACACTCCTGAATCCGCGACTCATTTCCCGACCCAGGCATGAAATTCAACCGTTCCGACGTTAGTTTTGATATCAACAAGGTCAAGACAATGTTCCAGAACAGGACTGAACTTGCGGACGACGATGAGGACCGGACGCCCATGGAAGACCGAATCCCGTTTTCGTGGTGGTCGATTGGTGTCTTCTGCAGTACGGTCATGTCTTGCGCCATATTGGCCACGAAATTCAACATGAACGTCGGGGAGGCCCTTCTCGCGCTTATTCTCGGTTTCATCTTCTCGTTCATTGGCGTCCAGTCATCAGGTCAGACTGACATCAATCCGGTGTCGACCGTTGCGAAGGTATAATACTCACTTTGATACAATACACTCTAGCTCACGCAGTATCAGGCATCTCAACTCATCTTTGGTGGAATTGGAAAAGGAGCAGGAATGCAGCTTAATGCGGCACAAACCTTCAATCTTTCCGCCGGTGTCGTTTCCGGCGGTTCTGCTGCTCAGGCGTCGGACATGACTGGCGACCTGAAGACTGGTTATCTGTTGGGTGCGAAGCCGAAGAACCAGTTCATTGCTCAATTGGTCGGCTCCGTTGTTGCAGTCTTTTTGAACACGGGACTGTTTATTCTGTTCACGAAAGCAACTCCTTGTATTCTGTATCTGCCGGATGACGGTGCGTTCGTCTTTGTCGATCTGAACCTCGTTCTGAACGTAGTTAGGTGTCTGCACGTACGGAGCTCCGTCCGTAGCTGCGTGGGCTGCTGTTGCTGTTGCTGTTTCTGCTCCCAAACTTCGTAAGTCCTCGTATTTGTGTGTAGTGCTTCTACTGAATACGTGTTTAGCTGTACCTGCATCATCGGGATACACGGCGATCGGACTGTCGATATTCGCTATGTTATGTGTTGCTGTCAAGGTGCGTCAACAGTCTACCTACTCGAGGTCTCATAACACGTCCATTTTAGCACCTCTGGATTCCGAAAAAGTATTGGATATATATGCCGAACTGGGTAATGCTTGCAATCATGCTGAAGAGTTCTGTCGTATTGACCATACTCTAGAACTCTGTCGGTCTTGGGTTTGTTGTGCCCCAAGTCTACTATCCCATTGCCATGTAAGTGGCCCTTGAGCCGCTATTTTGTTTACAACTAATCATCGGGACGTAGGACTGTCGGCGCTATCTTCAACTACATCTGGAAGAAGCGCAACCCGGCTGGTTATGACATGTATATGTTCGCTGTTGGAGTATGTCTTTTTTTCCTGCCATTTGCTAACTTTTCTGACCTCCCCTAGGCTGGTTTGCTCGCAGGTGAGGGTCTCGGCGGTGTCTTCCAGGCCCTTTTGGCCGTCATTGGAGTAGACGGCGGCAGTGGGTATGGAACCGCTATCGGATGTCCTGCATTCGAATTCTGTGGATAATGTACCTGTGTACTACGGCTGAAGTACCTCGAGTGCTGTACGATATCACGAAAGTATAATGTATTGAACGGGCTCTTTGGATGATTGTAACGCTCACAGCAGATTCGCTGCGGAATGACGTATACACTGTCCTTCGACTCGACCAGCATGGTCGTGTACTCGTTACCCATCAACTGCCACACGGTCACTGTCAATTTACGGCGATGAACAACGTGTGTATCCTTTCTTATCTTGGCGCGTGCATCAGGCCATCCAATGGGAAACGCGGAACAGACTACAGGCTTCCTAGCAATGCACGCGGGTGAAATCATGATTCGTGCTACTACTTAAGCCTGGTTCTTACACAGTTAGCCGCCATCTGCAGTCATGTACTCTCTCCTCCCGATTGCCAGTCTTCTTGGCTTTGTGGCGGCGAAACCGCTCCTCTCGCCTACGCAAACGATCAACTTGCTCGACAGAGCTCTCAACGTCGACTCTGGATGCTCCGCCTCTGGGACCGCTTCCTGCACCAACTCATCGTCGGTCTCTGATCTCTGCTGCTTTGAATATCCTGGAGTGCGTTGTCGCCTTACTATTCTTTATCTTGGGACTGATCGTACAACATCTCAAATAGGGTCTCTTGGTTCAACCTCAGGTAGCTTTCGCTGAAGCTTCAACCGAGAGTATAACTCAACAGTTCCCATCGTGTAGTTCTGGGATACGGACCCATCGACGGGACCTAGCGACAGTTGGACCATTCATGGTACGCCATTCGACACGTCGCGATGGAAATATTAATAGACTGGAGCAGGTCTTTGGCCGGACCAGTGCGCTTTCGCCGTGGCTGATATTCTGGTCATGCAGCTGACTTCCACATGCTTGCAGTTGCGACTCTACTTACGATCAAAGCTGCGATTCGAGTCGTGCCTACACGGACATCGCTGGTGTAAGATGTCCATCGAAACGATCGTTGACGGTACTAATGAAAAATTATAGCTTTTGAACGACAATGGCGCGAGCTCGACTCTTTCTTACATGCAAACTGTATGGATGTGTCCTACGATCCTGCGTAAATGAATCGACTCACTGGGCTTTGCAGTACTGGGTCGATATCAATGGCGATGATGAATCCTTCTGGGAGGTGAAATATTCGACATCAATATGTCATTATTATTGACGTATACTTCATGTAGCATGAGTGGGCAAAGCACGGTACCTGCATGAGGTATTTGCTTGTCTAGTACTTATACGGACAGCGCATTTAAGCTGACGACCTGACAGTACGTTGGAAACAGACTGTCTTCCAAGTGGAAGTGCCAAAGGCGCCGAGGTAAGTAGATCGCATGACATCGCTGCTAGCTCATGACATTGACCACTTTTACAGGCTGTGGCGTATTTTGAAACGGCAGTCAAGTTGTTCAAGGTAACTCTGCCGATTGGAATATGTTGTTCGGACTCTAATACCAGTCAAGACGCTGCCAACATATGAATGGCTCGCGAATCAAGGCATCACCCCCAGCTCTTCGGCGACGTATACCCTCTCTGCGTTGACTAGCGCTCTCAAGACGGCATCTGGGGTACAAAGCTGCTTGTTCCTTGAATTTATTTTACTGACACTTACGCAGGGCTACACGCCAGCTTTAGACTGTGATGGAAGCAACTTGAACCAGATCTATTGGTATTTCCACCTAAAGGGCTCCGTCATCGACGGCACCTTTGTTCCCATTTGTATGCCCTTCCACAAGGTTGTGCTTGTGCCATTAATAACACCATTCATAGCTGCCCCGGAAGCTGGGTCCTGTCCTAGCAGCGGAATCAAGTATCCTCCGAAGTCCGGCAGTTCTGGTACGACGACGGTGAGTGGTGTCCGCCTTCATGTGCTGTTAATTTCAACGCACGTAGACTACTTCGGTGAGTGATTAAAACGTAGGTTTACATCACAGTACCGATTGAGCACCCCTTCGGCAACTAGTCCTCTCCTACTGGCGTACGATACCTATTTCCGTACCGATTTCTCCGTAATTCACTTCCGTTATATTGTTTAGACCGCTGGATCACTGCCTGCCAAGGCCACTATTGTTGCGCTTCAGTCCGGATCGCAGGTTGGCGGCCTCCTCTCGCTGGGCACATGGTCGACGCAGACATTAGCCACCTTCACGATTACAGGAACGGCTTCGAGTTTCACTATGACTTCTTCCAAGGAACTTGTGGGGTAAGTGGTGGCGCGTTTTCGTGTGGAAGCGGAGTCTCGTCGACGTTCTCAGCGGTATGTCTTTCTTATCGAGGTTGCTGACGCGTGCTAAATCATAAGGTCCAGGTGAGCTCGGGCAGTGATTTGCTGTTGGCATCTGGTGGTACATCAACGTGGACCAGCGATGGAACGCCGAGTGGGACAACAGTGTATCCAGTTTATACTGGGACCGCTCGCTCTCAGGATTATACTTTGGCGATTCGTAGTACCTGAGAGAGTACTTACTTGCTATTTACAATAACCTGGGTCTGAGGGCCATGTAAAATTCCGGTTTCTACTTCGAAGCAATGAAATGTCTTCGCCTTGACTGACAATGCTGACCAGGAGGAGGGACGCGAGTTCATGTCACGCCACTCATGAAGAACTCGGCCCATGACGTCACGGAGTACTCTTATACTCGACCGCGATGTTGGCCAGAAACCTTTGCAGAACGTGGCACCGTAGTCGGTTACGAGCCTATGCCACAATACCCCCCTTCTTCCTACCACACTCCTACCACTGACAATGCGCCATCCGGCCCCAACAATTTGCTCGGGGTGTTCTCATTCTTACGATGTTTCCTGTCTTGGCATAAATTTAGTGTTCAGGCTTTCAACAGCTATGGATAACAGACACATCCACACCCTTGTCAGAAGACTGCGAATCAGATTGGAAGGATATGAGCACCACGTTGTCTGCTGTCGACCGGGGGTATGTTTCCTTTTTTTATATTTGCTTTTCTTGCTTCGCTTACCATCCTTCATCGCCGCTGTCCATTGGTATTGTCAGTTTTTTACTTATTAACTGATTACACATCATCAGATGGTGCCTCCCCTGTGCAGTGTGCACCCTGCTCCACGTCCGCCTCATCCTCGTGCCCACCCGACACTTTCAAACACTGCTCCTACATAGTCACCAGATGCGACAGTATATCTCCCCCACGACGCCGCTTCCTCTCTCCTCACCTTGCCATGGACCCTCGTTGACTTGTATTACCTCCTCTCCCTCAATCCTTCCTGTCCCCAAAACATGCACGATGGATGCACCTTGTGCCATTGCACGGGGCTGCGCAGCGGGCATGCATATCGGGGACGGTGATTGCGCATGGGTGGCAGAGGGTGTAAGGCGCGGGTGAGCCCGGGCTCGAGCCCGACCCGACCTTGAGCCCGCTGGGCTTGAGGCTAAAGGCTCGGGCTCAGATTTTGTCGGCCCCGACCCGCTCAAGCCCGGGCTTTGAGCCCAACCATGGCCCGGGATTCTTGGTATAGGAGCGAAGGCGAACAACAGGAGTAGTGGGATGAGCCTACAGGAGGGTTGGAAGAAGCCTAGGAGCAGACGCGGACGATCCTATAGGAGGGTTGGAAGAAGCCTGGAGGAGCTTTCAAGCATACCTACAGGAGCAGACTCACATGTGAACATACTACCTGCAGGATCTTCTAAACATCCCTATAGGAGCACTCGGAAGACCCTACAGTAGCATTCGAGTAGCATTGGGTGAGTGTACCTACAGGATCTTGACAGGATCGGTTGAATTTATAGGAGCAGTGGAGTGACCCTACAGGCATTGGCAGCCTGGCAGCCTGGCCCGCAGCCAGCCGACAGCCGGCGCGTACAGGAGCGGCTCCTTTCTGTGGTCGCGTACTGTATCAACTGCCACACGGTCACCGTCAATTTATGGCGAAGAACAACGCGCGTGCATCAGGCGATCCAATGGGAAACGCGGAACAGGCTTCCTAGCAATGCACGCGGGTGAAATCATGATTCGTGCTTCTTTGCACTATCCTATGATGCTCTTCTTGATTGGTGTGAGCACTCATGAGAGCTATGTGCTTCAGTACTGCGCAAGGGTATGGGTAAAGGTTGGAGAAACCTTTGGCTCCGGTGATCGACTTTCCAAGGTTAGACGCGGTCAGCTGCGATGGGCGGGTGGGACCATCGACCGAGCACTGTTGGAAATAGGCGATCCCCAGAGCAATGGGTGGAGTTTAGCATCAGGAAGTGTCCGACACAAAAGTGCAATATGAACTTCGTGCAATAGAGGCACTAACTGAAATGTGTGTAAACGACCCAATCAACAGAGGTCGATACGTGATGGGAGTGGAGGGTGGGAAAAGAACGAGAGACCATGTTGCTGTGTGCGCGAGTGTCAGAGACTCGTCGAGTGCGCACCACAGCCTGCGCGACATGATGACGGTAACGGAAAAGGAAGGAGTTACCGCATCATGTGTCTGTGACAAAGACCTCAAACTTTCGTGCGCTCGTACCTCGCGAACTATAGTTCAACAATCTTTGCACTATCCTATGATGCTCTTCTTGATTGGTGTGAGCACTCATGAGAGCTATGTGCTTCAGTACTGCGCAAGGGTATGGGTAAAGGTTGGAGAAACCTTTGGCTCCGGTGATCGACTTTCCAAGGTTAGACGCGGTCAGCTGCGATTCCCAACCAAGTAGGAGTACAACGACGCATCCAGCGATCGCGGATACCCACAATGAAGGAGATGTGCTCTACAATCAACTCCCGATGCCCATTACCCGCTTGCGGCCTCAGAAAAAGTTGCCTGGCGGCAAGTAAGTCCCTGCTAATAAGATCTTGACTCTTGAGGGATGCCGAGACGTAGTCACATCGCTGATACATGGCGAGACACACGAACTTGCGTACAGCGAAGCTCTAAGCCATTCCCTGAACGTTCAAGCCTGAACAGGAACACTCACATGCGAGTTTTGGGCTGTTGATAGCCCAAAAGCCAGATCTTGAACAGAAGACTTTACCAAGACATGAAAGAGCACCAGGTGCAGGAAGAAAGTGCGTTGATTCCGAGTTATCTGATTTTGAAATAGCATGCGAACGATGTGGTCCTAGAGACGAGAACACCACTGAGATGACCGCAAGCACATCAAAGCCACGACGATGTAACAATAGTATAAAGGGAGAAGCCATGACATAAGCGAAGCGCGTAGGTGTTTTCAGGTCGGAGTGCGAGATCGTCTTTGCTGATCTGTATAATAGCGGAGCATGTCTGGGACTGCAACCACGCGTAGGTTATCGAGCTCGCGATGCTAGAGTCCAAATCTCTCGCTTCATTCCCCATGACCATTAGATACTCCTTGGAATTCTTGCTTTCTAGGTATTTCGCTTTAGAATGGACTAGAAACTTGGTCAGGGCATTGTCCATACTCGCTGGCTGGACGAGCTTTGTGTTGGATTTGAAAACGGATGATAGGCGACGGAGCTGGCCGGCCATGGGCATGCAGGTGATATAGATGGAGAGACTGAGGACGGAAAGTAAGAGAGCAATGGAGAACAACGATCGTGGTCGTGGTACAAGTCTAAGCATTCGATAGTGTCCATTTCCGGATTTGGACTTTGTCTACCGTGTCACTAGCGTCGGCATTAGAAAACGCTCGCCAATTACCGCGCACGTCGTGCTGGAACTGCTTCAGAAGAGCATTCTGACTGGACTCTGATCCAGGATCCTGTAGTACGACATCTGCATGCAGAGCCATCAGAGAAGACCGGAGTGGCGCATAGATGATTCTCGAAAGCAGCACTCGGATCGGTCTCGCCGGTGTTGCCTATTACCAAAATCCAGTCACCGGCGAACTTGGTGGTCTTCGTAAAAGGAATGAAGAAGTTCAGCCACTTTCGACCGCTTGCACGATCTCCGGTCCTACGCGGGCAAGAAAACGCGGCGAACGCGCCGTCGAACGTCAAAGGGTTTCGAAGCTGACATCAAGTGTTCACCTACTAGACGAGAACATGAATGCCATGCAACAAAAGCCGCAGCCCATATGGCTGCATCAAGCGGAACGTCAAGGTGCAGATTTCTTCGCAAATCTAGCGTGTGTTCCTTTGTGACGTTGTAATCCCAACAATTGTGTATGTGTCCTCGGATGTCTTGCTGAGAGTGGTAGGGATCAGTACAAACAAGCAAGATAGATGTAGGCGGGAGGCTTCCGAACAATGTACCCTATGCCAGTGGCAGCCGCTGTTAATCCTGAATATGTAACCGCCGCCACAGTCGGGATCAGACATGATATCAATCTGTACACTTTGCGCGGTGTTGAGAGGAGTCTCCCGGGTGCAGTCTGAGGGTGCTGATATCATAAGTGAGTGCCGCTTGCGGAGGATGTTGGCACTCAGGCCGCACCCTGCGAAAAGCAGGACATTTCGAGGTAGAGCTCGCAGACTCGCAGTACTTGATCAAATCTTGCAGATCTGGTTGGGGAGGAAAGGTAATGAGACATACAAGCTGGTCAGTGGTGTAGCTGGAAGACATTATTAGCCCCGGCGGACATAGCGATACTTAGGCGGGTGAAAGCAGATGAGTTCTGCCCGCATTCTACATTATTGTCTCCAAGAGTGCTCGTATCGTAGCAAAGGCTTGTATACGGTTGCTTTACTGCCGCTGCCCGTCAATGGAGAAGATTTTCCTGCGGGGAGGCCAAACACGTCAAGAAAATAGGGTTCAAGCTCGTTGGCGGTATCAGACGAGAAAGAATCAACGACAACGGCTGACATCATCACAGTGAAAATAGCAAAGAAGAGTTGTGTGCTTTGGCGCTTGGCAGGCGGGTCATGCCCAGGAAAGGCTGGACTTTCTCTTCTCGGTGTCCCCGTGATAGCATTTTGGAAAAGGCTCAAAGCCTAAAGATGACTGCAGAATTGGCGGGGGACAGAAGCAATGAAACGATGCACAGGTCAATAAGTAGCATGATATTTCAGTATAATCAGGAAAACTCGAGGAGCTTTGAAGAAGAATCAAGAGATAGGCTGCCTCGGAAACGGTGCTGGAAGCATCGGACGCGGGGGAACTCCGTAGCGTGAGCGCCAGATTGAACCAATCAGAAATAGTGTAGATGGTGAGAGACCTCAACTCCAAGTTGAGCCTAAGAGGGATAAAGCAAGACGGTTCCAAGAAGTAATGCAGTGCGAAAATACAGAAAATGCCAGGCAAGGACTGATATCACGTAGGGCATGATACAGCGTGAATCACGAGGAATGAGCCACAACACACCTCAAGGTCGTCCGGGCGCAGACGAGGAAAGAAACCGACGCTTGGTGCATGTTACATGGATGGTAAGCTGGTCTCATCAAACAAATTGAAGATGGTGAGACTCCGCATCGGTAATCAATGTCACTGAGGACAAGACGAAATGCCCGGGTGTAAGCAGGCCCCGTGAGAGCATCTCTGATTGCATGAGTGTCGGGAGCTGGTAGTAGGGGAAGTGCTTTGTCGACTGTCCTCTCCGAGTCTTTACTCTCATCGCGATTAGCGTTGAAACCCGAAGTTGTACCAAACTTCCTTCATGGATCATACCGGGCGCTTCGTCTGTAGACCTCCTTTCCCATCGTGTACTTTTACTCAAGTACCTCTTCCCTCCCCATCGGATACTTTTCTCACTCATCCGCAGGAGCAGTTGACTGGTAGCGCAGATCCAATAGAAGACAGAAAGCAGTTGCTAAGCACAGTGCATGGGGGCAGTACAGATCATTGAGGTCAAAAGGAAGAGTAGGATGATATTGAATGGATGCAATCAGCAGGAGAACCAGATGTATACTACAAACTGGGGGATGAAAATACACTGTAAACAAGAAAACATCCTGAAGGGCAGAGAAGCGAAAATCATGGTAGTGCCGCCCGGTAGAGCTGTAGCAAAGTGGTAAGGATAACGTAGCAATATACCGATCCTGTTAGGTAGAAGTTGGTAGCAAAACAGGAGTGTATCACATACCCCGTCAGGTAGGGGTCGCGAGGAGGTGGCAATGCATATACCCTGTCGGGTGTCGTGGCATAGCACATACTCCGTCAAGCAAACATGCTGGCAGTGGGTGGCGGTAGCATAGCCATGAAGGACCCCTCGGCGGGTATAGGTGCCGAGAGCGGAGAGCCGAACACCTCATCGTGCAAAGGTGCCATGTACGGGTAGCAGTGGTGTAGGAAAGTACCCCCATGGAGCCGAGGTGCGAGTGGGTGGCGGGGTCAATTGATGCACCTACTCTGTCGGGCGGAGGTGCTCCGAGAAGTAGCAGTAACATAGCAATGCACATAATCCGTGGCAGAGGTGCGAGTAGCGAGTAGCGGTAGCGAAGCACATACCCCGTTGGGCAGAGGTGCGAGTAGCGGGTAGCGGTAGCGAAGCACATACCCCGTCGGGCAGAGGTGCGCGTAGCGGTAGCAAAGCACGTACCCCGTTGGGCAGAGGTGCGCGTAGCGGTAGCGAAGCACGTACCCCGTCGGGCAGAGGTGCGCATAGCGGTAGCAAAGCACGTACCCCGTTGGGCAGAGGTGCGCGTAGCGGTAGCAAAGCACGTACCCCGTTGGGCAGAGGTGCACGTAGCGGTAGCAAAGCACGTACCCCGTTGGGCAGAGGTGCGCGTAGCGGTAGCAAAGCACGTACCCCGTTGGGCAGAGGTGCGCGTAGCGGTAGCGAAGCACGTACCCCGTCGGGCAGAGGTGCACATAGCGGTAGCGAAGCACGTACCCCGTTGGGCAGAGGTGCGAGTAGCGGTAGCGGGTAGCGAAGCACATGCCCCATCGGGCAGAGGTACGAGTAGCGGTAGCGGTAGCGTAGCACTATACATACCCTTTCGGGCAGCGGTACTAGGAGCAGAAGCGTAGCGAAACACATACCCCGTCGGGCAGAGGCACGAGTAGCAGGTAGCGGTATACTAGCATAGCAATGTACATACCCTTTGGGGCAGCGGTACTGGGAGCGGGAGTGTAGCGAAACACATACCCCGTCGGGCAGAGGTTACACGGTAGAGAAGCCGTTAGCAAATGATTATACATAGACAAAACAACTCACGACGCAATAGAACCCTTCGCCGTCTATCAAGATCCGCAATGTTATACACTCCTGAAGAATCGTGTGGTAGGACGGGTGCTTGGTGGCCTGTAGTGACAAGTGATTCTGTCCTGAAGCAAGCGACGACTCCACGGTGCCGTTAGATGTTCGAGATCGTTGAACGTTGAACAGCCAAAAAAGGTCTCGTTGTCCGCTGTTGTCAGTCATAGAGTAACCTTGAGCAGATTCGAAAAACTCCAGAAATCTTGAGGAGAAACGAAAGCAATAAGAAAAGAACGAGAGACCATGTTGCTGTGTGCGCGAGTGTCAGAGACTCGTCGAGTGCGCACCACAGCCTGCGCGGACATGATGACGGTAACGGAAAAGGAAGGAGTTACCGCATCATGTGTCTGTGACAAAGACCTCAAACTTTCGTGCGCTCGTACCTCGCGAACTATAGTTCAACAAACTACTTAAGCCTGGTTCTCACACAGTTAGCCGCCATCTGCAGTAATGTACTCTCTCCTACCGATTGCCAGTCTTCTTGGCTTTGTGGCGGCGAAACCTCTCATCTCGCCCACGATCAACTTGCTCAACAGAGCTGACTCTGGATGCTCCGCCTCTGGGACCGCTTCTTGCACCAACACATCGTCGGTCTCTGATCTCTGCTGCTTTGAATCTCCTGGAGTGTGTTGTGGCCTTATTCT
Source organism: Hymenopellis radicata (assembly GCA_015501595.1). Lineage (NCBI taxonomy): Eukaryota > Fungi > Basidiomycota > Agaricomycetes > Agaricales > Physalacriaceae > Hymenopellis > Hymenopellis radicata. The sequence continues at coordinate 186,861 of JADNRX010000021.1, read as the reverse complement.
TTATCTTGGGACTGATCGTACAACACTGTCTCGAATAGGGTCTCCTGGTTCAACCCCAGGTATCGTTCGTTGAAGCTTCAACCAAGAGTGTAACTCAACAGTTCCCATCATGTAGTTCTGGGATACGAATCCATCGACGGGACCTAGTGACAGTTGGACCATTCATGGTACGCCATTCGACACGTCGGATGGAAATATTAATAGACTTGAGCAGGTCTTTGGCCGGACCAGTGCGCTTTCGCCGTGGCTGATATTCTCGTCATGCAGCTAACTTCCACTTGCTTGCAGTTGCGACTCTACTTATGATGAAAACTGCGATCCGAGTCGTGCCTACACGGACATTGCTGGTGTAAGACCTCCATCGAAACGATCGTTGACAGTCATGCTCATGAGGAATAGCTTTTGTCCCAAAATGGGGCGAGCTCGACTCTTTCTTACATGCAAACTGTATGGATTCGTCCACAAACACTGCGTAAATGAATCGACTCACTGGCTTTGCAGTACTGGGTCGATATCAATGGCGATAATGAATCCTTCTGGGAGGTGAGGAGGAAATATTCGACATCAATATGTCATCATTATTGATGTATACTTCATGTAGCATGAGTGGGCGAAGCACGGTACTTGCATGAGGTTGCTTGTTCAGTATACGGACAGCGCATTCAAGCTGACGACCTGACAGTACGTTGGAAATAAACTGTCTTCCAAGTGGAAGTGCCAAAGGCGCCGAGGTAAGTTGTCGCATGACAATCGCTGCATCACATTGACACTTTTAAAGGCTGTGGCGTATTTTGAAACGGCAGTCAAGTTGTTCAAGGTAACGCTGCCGATTGGAATATGTTGTTCGGACTCTGATGCCAACCAAGACGCTGCCAACCTATGAATGGCTCGCGAATCAAGGCATCACCCCCAGCTCTTCGGTGACGTATTCCCTCTCTACGTTGACTAGCGCTCTTCAGTCGTCATCTGGGGTACAGCGCCGCTTGTTCTTTGAGATTATTTTACTGACACTTACGCAGGGCTACACGCCAGCTTTAGACTGTGATGGAAGCAACTTGAACCAGATCTATTGGTATTTCCACCTAAAGGGCTCCGTCATCGACGGCACCTTTGTTCCCATTTGTATGCCCTTCCACAAGGTTGTGCTTGTGCCATTAATAACACCATTCATAGCTGCCCCTCAAGCGGGGTCCTGTCCCAGCACCGGCATCAGGTATCTTCCGAAGTCCGGCGGTTCTCGACGACGATGAGTGGTGTCCGCCATCCATGTGTCAATGCAACGTAGACTACTTCGGTGAGTGATTAAAATGTAGGTTTACACAGTACCGATTGAGCACCCGTTCGGCAACTAGTCCTCTCCTACTCCCAGCGTACGATACCTATTTCCGTCCCAGTTTCCATAATTCACTTCCGTTTTATTGTTTCTTCTTCCGGATCACTGCCTGCCAAAGCAACTATTGTTGCGCTTCAGTCCGGATCGCAGGTTGGCGGGCTCCTCTTGCTGGGCACATGGTCGACGCAGACATTAGCCACCTTCACGATTACAGGAACGGCTTTGGGTTTCACTATGACTTCTTCCAAGGGAACTTGTGGGGTAAGTGGTGGCGCGTTTTCGTGTGGAAGCGGAGTCTCGTCGACGTTCCCGGCGGTATGTCTTTCAACTTACTGAGGTTGCTGACGCGTGCTAAATCATAAGGTTCAGGTGAGCTCGGGCAGTGATTTACTGTTGGCGTCTGGTGGTACATCAACGTGGACCAGTGACGGAAAGCCGAGTGGGACAACAGTGTATCCAGTTTATACTGGGACCGCTCGCTCTCAGGATTATACTTTGGCGATTCGTACTAGTACCTGAGAGAGTATTTGATATTTACCATAACTGGGTTTGAGGGACCTGTAAAACTCCCTACTTCGAATCAATGAAATGTCTTCTCCTTTAGCGACAGTGCTGACCGGGAGGAGTTCATGTCATGCCACTCATGAAGAACTCGGCCCATGACGTCACAGAGTACTCTTATACTCGACCGCGATGTTGGCCAGAAACCTTTGCAGAGCGCGGCACCGTAGTCGGTTACGAGCCTATGCCACAATATCCCCGGGCATCCTGACTCCCGGCTCCATGAACAACAAAAACGAACATCTATATATCCCGTCTAAACTTGACGAAGAAATCCTTGCTCGAATCTCCCAATCCGGACGCGACTCACTCTCTACTTTGCTTAAACAGTACACAGAGAATGCGGGACACGTCCTGAACAGTGTTTTACTTTATGAGTCGCGTCCTTCCCCCGCAAGACAATCTCTCCTGGAGAACGATCTCGTACTCGTTGCACACTGCATGGCCGGGCCCGACCCGGATATTCAAGTGGTAACACTCTCATCTGGGTTTGCTATCGAGTCCTCGCTTCCAGGGAACAATACCATTTTCGTCTCATGCGCGCACACCTTGGAGCAGGCAAGTATCCTCTTTCTCTTTAACCTAGTACTAGTCCTCAACCCGGCAGACAGATAATGCGACAATATAATCGCGCAACCATCGAAGGTGATACCGAAACGACGCGTCCAACCGGGTCGTTCGTCCTCTCATCGGAAGCACCACCGGGAGGGTACCGTCTGTCTCCGGTGTCCTCCATCCCCTCGTCACTCCCACGATCCGATCTGCTCCTGCTATCGTCCGGGATGCAGATGCGGACGTGGCCTGTGTCGCCGTACCCCGCTCAGCCGGGGACGAAGATCAAGGCGCATTTTGTGTCGTATCATCTGCCAGAGGACGAGGGATGGGTTCCATGGATAGGCGGAACGTATAGAAAGTGGGTAAGTGGGACTGTGTTGGGGTATCGCGACTTTGCGGGACGCGAGACAAAGGTGGGTGTTTGTCATAGTGTTACTACTTCAGTTTCTGATAATGACTTAGCCTGGGACGTATGACGCGCTTTCGCATCTGCTGTTTTCGCCTCTGCCCACTCCGGGTTCAAGTGGGGGGCCGATTGTCGATGCTGAGAGTGGCGCGGTGATAGGCGTTATGTTGGGAACGCGCATGGATAATCGCGTTGAAGGGGTGCGAGGGTGGGGAGTACCTTCTGAAAGTATATTTGAAGTAAGTGTTCTTGCCTTGTATTCAGCCAAGCTGATATGTGAGCAATTCAGATGTTCAGTTTGCCAGGTTTAGAAAACAAACGTTAATAACAATATTCATAGTCCTTTGTGCACAACTGGACTTGGACGCGAAGACGCGGAGATCGCGACGTCCTGGTACGCTGGCCATGCTTATTCTCAAAGGAGTCGGATGGGTCTCACATTGATGTAGCGATCTTTTTCTCTTTAAACGATACCAGTACTTCCTTCAGTGTATCGACTAGTCCTCGACATCTGAATCTCACTGTGGATATCCTCTACTTGACCTTTGTGAGCGTTCATGCATCGGGAGGTATCAAGGCCCACGAATCCCATGAATGCAGTGCAACGGGAGTCATTTTCCCGTATATAGCAGCACCCTGACTCCGTAAATCATACACAACGCAGAACTGCCCGTCGTGTCCACCCCATCTTCGTAAATCTTCATGTCCCCTTCGGGGTGACATACGAAAAACTTGGAACAATACAGAGAAGATTAGCATGGCCCCTCGCATAAGGATGACACGCAATTTCAGAGTGGTAGACCCACGGGTCCCAATATTTATTTTGTTGCTGACTCCTGAGGCCTTGATGCAGCAGAATGAACGCGAACGAGGAACTTCGAACGTCGCCGTTGAACATCGTTTTGGTGAGATTCGACCATTTTGGGATGTTGTGATCGGCTGATCACAAGCCTCGACCGCACAGCGCCGCTCAGTGTCGTCCTGTATCATCCTTTTGTACACGCCGTGTTCTTGACAGTCCTAGCGTCTCTGTCTTGTAAGGTAATGCCTCGCTAATTCGAAAGTCTACAGCATCCCTTATGCCTCCGACATGCACACAATTCTCCAGCACTTACAAAGTCCTATAGGAGATTAGCCATAGTTCACCCCGTCTGTACTTTGAGCCACTGCTATTATGATAAAGCGACGCTGCCTTCTACCCAAACTTGGACGCGATGCAGAGGACTCCACGATTCAATCAATTCCTCTTGTTGCACCTCGTGTACTATACGCACTGCTCTGTGTGGGGGTTCGGGTTTGGTTGGTTCAAGTACACCCTCAGCAAGCTTTGCTCTGGGAGCCGTGCTCCGTGTGGTATGTTTGGGTTTACTCTCTCCTTCCCTCAAACCCATTCTCCTTGTGTACTGGGCACGACATCACCCTCTGCCTTTTCGAGTCGGGTGTCCACCGCCACACTTCGACAGGCAGACCGCCGCTTTGCGGCATCGTCGTGTCCCCCCACAACCCACAACGCTAATCCTCACCATTGCTCCCATCCGGACGCCTCTCACACACAAGACAAAGTTCCTGCGACTTGCCTTATTTCCCTACGCGGAGAGAACACGCTTTAGAGTGCCAGTGCTAGAGATCAACAGCGCGGCGGGGTCACAGCATAGTAGTACATAAGAGCTCCTGGGGGTTACCAGTCCAGGACCTATTCAATGCCGCACAACTTGAAAACCTCTGGAACGCGTGTAGCCTGTGCCAGAGATTTTAAATTTATAAATTTAACAGAGAGTAGAAGAATTGAGCCTGTTTTTGGAAGCAAGCTCCTTTGGGTGACAGATGCGGGCTTTTGAGGTACCAGAAGGAATAATGAGAGGAGATCTGGTGGGATAAGGTCTCTAGTGAGGCAAGGCAGAGGTGAGGTGAGGCAAGAGGTAGAGGAGAGGAGTGGTTGATAAATTGGCTATTGGAGGTGATCTGGTGAGGTAAGGTCAGTAGTGAGGTGAGGTGAGGCAGAGGTGAGGTGAGGTGAGGTGAGGCAAGAGGTAGAGGAGAGGAGAGGTTGATAGGTTGGCTATTTTCTAGCACAAGTGGGATGGCAAACCCGGAGGAGAGCAGGGCCCGGATAACGAAAGTGAAGGTGGACGAAGACCAACCAACACATAAGAAAAATGCTCACTGCATCACAATATGACTCGCGCTCCACCCTGCTTTCTATCTCGTCAACTATGTAGGGCCCATATCTGTCCAGCTGCGAAGTCGAAGACGTCTAAGGTACCGGCATTGTAAATTGTTACTGCCGTAGGTATGAGGAGATCCAAAAAAGAGGAGAACGATGAGAGGTGGGCCATCGAGCGACTGATACACTCGGATTGCCAGTGGTGGTCGCGTCGAGCAAGAGGCTTGACACGCACACGATCTCGGGCCCGAAATAGATCAGACAGTCATCATAGCAATGTCATCGATTTCGGCCCGGCTCTAAGACGGCATCTGTAACACTCCCTTATCTTACACTGACGCTAGCCGTTCGCAAGCTCACGTAGCTTTAGCTAACACAAACGCTCTCCCCCTCATCGCAAGGATGACGACCCACAACTTTTTGTGATCGCGCAACTCCATGGTGTATGTTAAATCGAACTTGAAGTGATACCATTGTCCTGAGGCGCGAGATTCGCATGTGGCACTCCAAACGTCGACGGCTGTGGCGCTCTGCAACGTGTGACTGAAGACACATGTGGTACAGAACTTGTCGATTGAACCAACAATCGCTGGAAGGCGAACAGCTCAGTTAACCCCACGTCGAAGATGGGTCTGTCGCAGGATGGAGGTAATGGTAGCAAAACGTCCAATAATTACATCGTACAATAGATACACTAAGCACTCATCTTAGTCTGTGGTCTAATTTGTCCAATCGGAGTCTCCTCATCATCATCAGTATCCGGCTCCGAATCCTCCTGCGGTATATATCGATGATACCTCCCCGGGGTCTCCCCAATCTGCTCTAAATACCTCTGAAGTATATCCTCCCTCCCCGTCGGGCGAATCTCGTAGCCCTCTGACCCGCGCCGTATAAGCGGCCGCCTCTGCTCCTCCTCAAACGACGAATCCGAGTCCTCCTCGTAGTCGTACCCCGAGCTCGCGCCTTCCTGGTAATCAGGATGGTATGGGGGAAGCGTCGAGTGATGCGCAGCGCGCCTGACGCGTCGCTTGGGCGTAAGACGCGTTTTGGAATTGGACGGCGCCAGCTCGGGGTTTATAGAGCCATTGCCGTACGTCCACGGTGAGTCGGGGAGGTTGAAGCCCTGTTGGGGTGGCGGCTCCGTCATGGGATCTCGCGGTGGCCATTCGGAAAGTTCGTATCCTTCCTCTGCTACGTTTAGTTGATATCTGAATGACTCCTTGACTACTCACCAGTTTCATTAATATCGTATTTCAGGCCGTCACCTGGAGCTGGTAATGGATACCACCACAAGAGAGGATTTGTTCCGAGAACAGACTCAATGTTACGACGACGGCCGAGATGCTACAAAGACGTTTAGTTTCTGGAAATACTTGCGAAAAACTACTCACATAAGGAAATTTAACCTGGCGAGATCTCAGTGAGAAGGACAAGGAACGATGTAAACAAGCACTCACTTCACGAAGTTTTCCTCTTCGAACCATCATCGTCGCTCTATCCTTTTCCCAGCTCTCAATAGTCGTTGTATTACTCATCAAGCTCGAGAAATGGTAAAGACTGGGAAAAGGTCAGCGTCAGAAGCCCAAGAGAGAATTGGCATACCTGAAAGCACCAACAGCCAGAACAACGGGAACGCAGGTCACATAATTTAGCATGATAAAGACCAACTCCACGGCAGAGACGGCATTCCAGTAGGCTGAAGATGTCTCGTCCAAGACGCGTCGAGTGACCATTGCGAGATGGTAGGAACATGCCAAGTCCACGAAGAAGAGGAAGCGAACAAAATAACCATAGTTGAAGTGCCCGACGCAGTTGTTAACCCAAGGACAGTGATGATCCATGCGGAGGACACACCTACAGATGTCAGTACAGTAAGCACACGAGCCCGACAACATACCGATCACACTGTCGGCAATGATGGGTTCTAGCAGGCTTGTGTTTCTCGCACATCCGACAGTAGCGCGGACCACCAGTGATCTTTTTGACTTCGTATCCGTCTTCATTAGTGTCGGGTATCTGGCAACAGTTCAAGGCGGTGCAAGGCATATGGGACTCGACTTGGACTTGCCCAAGAGTCAGGAACGCCGCCGGGGTCAGTGTAGACGCATAGAAAGTAGTTCCAAAAGAGCATTCCGACGAGTAGACTGAGGCCAATTTAGTTGAGAGATGTACATGATGAAATGAACAAGCACTTGAAGGGTACGAGGAGGGTGATGAGCTCTACAGAGACGACGCGGCCGTACCAGGGCCATATTATGAATATTTGTGAAGAATAGGAAATGAAGCAGATGAGCAGGACGGTGAGGTTGACGACGAGCCGGCCAAGGAAGCTGGAGGGATGCATGGCAAGGACGCGCAAACAGGAACAAATTCTACGGGTCTCTTCCCGCCAAGTGCCTACCCATGTACAGATGCCGGCTTGTGCGGCTGCGTCTTTCTCTACTCAAGAAAAATGCTCGTTTCCAGTCTAATGATGCGCCGCAGAAACCCAAACCCAAACCGCGAATCGCCAGCGACTGGGGCGGCATCCGTATCAGTATGTTTTTGTCTTCACTGAACACGGCTCTGTTGTGCTGAATACACGACAGCAAACGAGCCATTGGCGCAGCAGCTGACGGCCCACCGCATACAGACCGAGCGCAAATCTGGAGTCGCGCCTAATCCCGAGCCTCAGTCCGAAACCGCGCCCAACCCTCCACCCGGCGCGCCTCTCCTCGACCTCCCCCCACAGCTCACTCTCAACGCTGTTGGTATGAACAAACCGCTGTCGCCCAAGTCGAGGGCGTTCCAAAAAAGTCTGGCCAACCTCGACCAGTTCTTCGAGCGCAAGGAACCTGAACCTGTGCAAGCGGACAAGAAGAAACGGAAACCCGTGCCAGTCGTCTCCACGGGAGATGTCGGTCCAAGTGGCTACGTTCGACGCAGCGCCCACAGAAAGGAAGGCGCGCCACAGGCAAAGCCGACACCGCGCAAGCGGGATGTTCCTCCTTCTGTAAAGCGCGCCGCTGTACGCCAAACTATTGTTCAGCGCGAACAGCAGCACGTAGAAGAAGAAGAGGTTGAACCGAAAATGACGCGTGAAGAAATTTACAAATCCATCGATCAACGTCTTGCCTCTACTCCCGAGGAGGAATTCACTGCCTTGCTGCATGACGCTATGGAAGCCTTGGACCTCACTGACCAGGAAAAGGAGGCGCTCTCAGATGAGGACAAGCGCGAATTTGTTAGAGAATGGATGGTGCACAACCAGGGAGACGAGGGGGAGACCGCAAGTCTCAAGGAAGAAGAGGAATCGCTCGACGCTGCGGCGATTGACTATATGCGCTTCTACCGGCGAAGAGAGACTCTGGAGCCAGAATACTTGGAGGCCGACGTCGATTTCGCGCTGCCCCCATATGAGCCCGAAGATGGGCTCCAGGACGGCCTTAGCCCCTACCGCCCTCTGTCTCTCGCCACGCCACGTCCACCCCGTGACTTTGCGCGAGGTGACTACACCCCCAGGTTGCCTATCGATCCGCGGGCCTTGCGCAAGACTGTTAAGGCTTTAGGCTATCTGCGCCACGCACAAGCTGTCCTAGGACACAACCAGTCTATCCGTGCTCTCAAAGGGGAACTCTCCGCAGAAATAGAGGCCCGCCAGGCAGAAATAGAGGCCCGCAAGATCTCGTTGTCGTAGTAGTTGAATTTACGTATGCTACGCCACAGTAGTAATTTATCTACACCTTACACCCGAATCGCAATAAACTAATAAAACACGCTCAAGCAACCGAGTGATAAGTGTTTTAGGTCGTGTGCTATCCAAGTGCTATCCATAAGAGTGTTCACCGATGCCGTTTTGAAAACGCCTTCTCAATCCTTTTCCTGCCAGTCTTCACCATCGGATCGTCTGCTATGAACCGCGGCAGCTCGTAATCTGTTGTCTCTGGTCCCCAGACCTTGGGATCCTTTGCCAAAGCCGCCGGCATGGCGGCGCCGAACGCTGTCAGATGCCGAGGCGCCCGCCCGCCCTTCCCACTAGAGTTCCGTGCTATAGTGAGCATCAGACCATCCTTCTTTTTCGCCTCGGGACCGCGTGTGACAGAACGTCGAGAGGTCGACGATGCGGCAGCGGGGGTGGCGGGCTGTGGCGTTGGTGTGGGGGCGGCGGGTAGAGGGCTGGGCTCGCGAGCGGGAATGGGCTCGGGCGTAGGATCAGGCAGCTGATGTGTCGCTTCGCGGGTGTAGGCTCCTCTGGCGGAGGATCTGGCATCGTCTGTGGCGTCGGTTCAGGCTTCATGGAACGACCCCGCCGCTTCACGGGAGCTGGAGCCGGCGCTGGAGTCGGCGGTACTACAGGCGCAGGCGTATGTGCAGCCTCCTCCTTTCTCGGCCGTCCAGGCCCACGTTTGGGAGGCGCGTCAGGAGCCTGAACTTTCTGCTTCTTGTTGTTGTGCGGCGCGACGCTCTCCTCTGCTTTCCGTTTCTTCGTCGACGACGGTGGAGGTGGAGGTGGAAGCGGGAAAGGTCCATCATGAGACCGTGTGGAGGGCGAGGGCGAGCGACGCCGCGGTGTTATTGGGATGGGCTGGGAAGTTGGTTGTCGGCGTGAATATATAGTACGTGGAGGTGATGGTGAGCGGCGATTTAAGGGAGTACGATGCACACGCGACGCATTATCGTCCTCTGTGTCGTCAATGGAGGTCATAGGTGAGAGTGAGGAATTGCGCACAGCATCTAGCGGACGGGCTAGGTTGCGGGGAATTGGTAGAGAAGGATGTGTGGGTACGGGAAGCTGCGGTCGAGAGGTATCCAAAGATCTGCCTTTCCCTTTGGCGAGTGTCGGAGTAGATACTCTCGATAGGTCTCTTGCAGGAAGTTTTATCTTGAATGAAGGAATTCCTTGCTCCTCAGGTCGCACCGCACCTCTAGGAGCAGGCATATCCTTGACTTTCGGCGTCTTGGTCGACTTCTTCTTTGCAGCTCGTTTATACCCATCATCATAAAAATCATCGTCATCACTGCGACGGCGTTTCTTTGGTGGCGGAATCGCTGCGTCGTGCCACTCGTCTCTGTCATCCACGTCCACGTCTGCAGGGATATCCTGATAGTCAGAGTCCTGGTCGTCATCCACCACCAGTCCCGGATAGTAAGGCTTCTTGACCGTTAAACGTGGCTGCTGCGGTATCGGCGCCAGCACCTCCGGAACGTAGGCATCAGTGGTATCATCTGGAATAGAGGAAGAGGAAGTCGACGCGTGTTGTAAAGCACCATTCGCAGGTCGGGAAGGAGAAGCGTTGTAAGCTCCCTTTTTCCTACGCGTCGTCAAAGACGCCTTGAGACGCGCCTCGAGCGCCAAACCCGTTCTGAGCATCTGGTGGCGGCGTCGTTCGCCCTCCCTGGTCTCCGCGATTCCAGTGGCGAGAGCACGCTTGTCAACTGTGGCAGGGTCCTCGTCCTCAATGGCTGGACCGTGAAAGTACGACCATCGATAGGCAGAAAGGCGGTACTGTCTACGGACTTGAGCTGCTCAATGCGCTCGTGCAGATGATACTGCTTGTTCTGGAGACGCTCAATGTCGCGTAACCGGCTGCTCTTTTCGACTCTCTCAAAGCGTTTGTGCCGTTTGTCGTAGGCAGAATCGGAGGTACCCTCAACTCCCTAGAATAAATTCAATGTCAAGATAGGATAGGCGAAGAAGCTCAAGGCGACCCACTTGAGGTACAAAACGGCTAGTAATAATCATGTCGTCGGTGATTAGTTCATAGTCTGGGGTCTCAACCTTTTGTTGATTCCTGTAGGACTCGATGACTTCAGGTCGGTCAAAATAGCTCTTGTGGTTATTAGTCCGAAAGTCAGATGCGCGCGCTGTGCACTCGGTGTGAGGCGGCAGAATTTGGGTATTAGTGGTGAAAGTGAATATCGTGTCGGCGGGAATCGAAGGTCCCTGGTCGACTGTAGCATAATCGTTGGTGGCGGCGCTTCAGTTGCAGCAAGACAAGGACACCCACCTTCTCGCTTCATTTCGTCGAGGATGATCTGGTCAATTTCATTGCTACCGTTGGCTACAGCGGCACCGCGTCGCGCACGCTGAACGCGCTGGACGCCGTTTTTCCTGCCATCTGCATTGACCGCGCCTGACGGGGACAGTCCTGAGCTCATAACTGAGCTTTTTCTGGGTCTCTTTGAGAGCAAGGCTGGGTAACAGTAGCACGGAAGACGTCGAGCGCAGACAGACGAGCTCTGGAGGCTGAGAAGGCTGAAAAACCCGAGTGGCAGGCAGAAAGCAAGGGCACAATACACAACTGCTATTCCAGGCGCTACCGCCGATCCCAACTTGGTTATCTACTACAACATGCACAATGCCTCATCTCTTCATTGTCCTTCATTTCTGCTCGGTAAATACCCAGCCATCCTGCTTCAGTGCATCAACAGCAATCGCCACCTTTTCGTCGGGCACCAGCACGTAATCGGCGTTCCTGCAAGACAATGTTGAAAACCTGCACTTAACTAGGGAGGACCACTCACCACGTCGACACTGCAAAGACGGGAACCTGGGCCGTCATGAGAGGCGCTGTGAAGCTGGCTACAACCCCAGTCAAGTCTACGGTGCGTTATGTAAAAGACCAGTGATACAACAAAGGGCATGTCTCACTGAATTCCATAGGCCCAGCAATCTTGATGCACCTCCATCCGCTGTTCTCCTCGAACGTCTTTGACATCCCTTCGTACACCTCCCCTGCCACCGAGATCTCTTCTGGCGTCCGCGTAATCGAGAACACGCTACTCTTCCCGAACTCAAGTCTGCAAGCAACGCCGCATCTAGTTTCTCCGTTTTGACGACAAAGAACTTTTTCTCGAGGAGACTCAAATGCAGACAAGGATGGTCGGATGGCGGAGGCATAGTTGTGGTAAGTGGTCGTTTGACTCGTCTCTACTCGTTTTGTTCCGTGCTTAATAACATGATTCGCAGACCATTCTCAAAGTTTCTCGAATAATATCTCGACTTGCTTGTTCTTATCATGAAGTTCGCGCGTGTGAGTTGCATTCCTCCCAAACTCGCGGCCGCACCGAGGAATGTCAAGAACCTTCCAGGAATTTGGCTAGAACAAGCAGCAGCAGAACCCGAGCATGAATTCCCAGACGCCGAAAGTATCATTATTCTCCGTTGGCATAATAAACCAGAATCATAAGATGAATGCCTACTGTACAATTCCTATGTGAAATCTAATGCATTAATCATCCTCACGCTCATGCTCCTCCCAATCTTCTAAAATGGATGCCTGCAGCTCACGTCCGAGCGCCATCGCGACCTGCCACGGGACAGCGTTCCCTATCTGAAGGAAGGAAGAATGTCATCTCAGCCACTGTTGGACAATCGCCGAGTTCCTCACCTGACGAAGCATCTGAATCTGTTCAAGGAATGGAATAAGTATAACAGAACTGCGTACGAGCAATCGACAACTCACAGTATCAATCTTCTCGTCCTTACTGGCGAGAGACACGAATTCGAACGAGTCTGGTAAACCTTGAGACCGCGCCAATTCTCTAACCTGCACAGAGTTAGTCCACTCTGCCTCGTTCTCCCAAGATGGCCGCTGACCGTAACCATGCGATGGCACCAAGGATGCAGCACATAGCTCTGCTTGGCAGTCGGTCCTACGTTGGTGACTGTGGTTTGGAATACGCCACTCGCGTCGATACGCCCAAACATGCCTTAAGAAACAACAATCAGATTTAGACACTATGCGGAATAATCAAATCACCTTTTTTGAAACCGCCCTTGCCATTAGCAGAAACCGGATTGAACATCATATACGATTGCTGATGCTTGGCGTCGAAACCTACAAGTAGAAGATCAGGCAATGCGACATAACCAGGAGAGAGCTTCACTTCTATAATCTGCATTCGGCCTAAGAGGAACCGCCAGAATCCTAATTCGATGGGCATCAGCAAATATCGCAGAAGAAAGAGAAACGACACACCTTTCCGCTATCTGCTTACGCTGCGGCCGCGTGTAATGCTGGAGGCACTGGTCGTCCTCAGAGTCGCGGCGAGCTTCAACCTGAAATCGAGTGGAAGGAGCGTGCTTGTAAGCCACCTTTTTGCGACCACATAGCTTTCCAGAGTCAAATTCCTTGATCCCGTTTTCTTTTCGAGTTTCCCTTTCTGCTCGCTGGTTCTCTGATTGCTGGCCTGGATGCCTGCTAAAAAAGGATTCAACAGTTCAACCCCACCATAGTAGGAGACATAAGGAGCACTCACTAATCAAAAGCTGGCAGGTCTTCGATGGCGTCCCGAACCGAAACATAGGAATGAGGCGCGATCCCCTTCGAGTTACTGATGCACTGTATGGTGGTCTCCCTTCCATATATCCCGCATATATTCTTGATTGACAGGTCACGAGCGTCGGGATAGTTATGTGTCGGTTGAGGAAATTCGGGAAGACGCAGCCCGCGCTTGGCAGCACAAAGGAAAAAGCGCTCGCGACGTTGGGGAGTCCCATAATGTGCAGCCTGTAACTGACCGAATCGAACTTGATAACTGAGACGGAGCGTCAACAATGACAAGAGAAAGAAAGAATCGAAATACCCCATGTCAAGCAGTGCTCTTAGTACAAGCTTCAAACCACCTCGCTCAATACCACCCTTCACCTTATGTGGACTAACCTGCGTCGCGTTGAGCCTGTACTGGAGGAACCCTGGCACATTCTCGAAAAAACAGTAGTCCGGCTGTAGAAGCTCCACAAACGACAACGTCGGCAGAATGAGATTGCTTTTTCTGTCCGACTCAGACTTGAACATATTCAAGGTGGAATGCGACTGACTGTACGAACATTAGAATGCGAATAGTTGTAACGGGTGGGGAAGATTACCAGGGGAATCCCGCCACGATCACTTTGATCTGACCCTTCTTTGGAGGGCGCGGGACATTCTCCTTCTTGTCGTAAAGCTGCTCTGGAGGAGAAGGGCGGTTCCCAGGTTCCGACCTCCAATACCTGTACCAGTATTTCAAGATCCTGTTGGCACACTGGTTGTGAACTTTCACGTCGGGATAATTCTTCCTGCATTTTGGATTAGTACAACGGAGCGAGATTAGAGTTGTAACGTACTGATATGTCAATGCCGCTGATGGTGAGATTTCGATCGCATGGGTCACTTTCATAACACCGCTTCCCTTCGCCATGCCCCCACCGAATGCCCCGATACCAGCGAATAAGTCTAGCGTTGGCAGTAGTTCCTTACGTTGAACCATGTCCTGTAGAGACCTGAACCGTTTGGTATCCAAACTGACACACTCCTGGCAGACGTGAAATTCCTGGTCGTCAATTTCTGTCCGTTGGTCCCAGGACGATTCGCGAGAAGGGAAGTGATAGTTGATGTAGAAGTGTAACGGCGACGCAGCTATCCATGCATCAAACTCGTCTTGCTTGATGACTGAGAACGGAAAGACCATGATAATTTTGAGGAGCTGTTGACTGGATATTTTCTTCGTGGCATCGGTAATGAACAAATGTCGCTGATGGGAAGACGAAATTAACAACACCATCTTCGAGGAGTGAATATGAAGCGTACTTCATCACGCAGCTCGTTCTCTGGCAAATGTCTCAAGTTGCCAATACGCTCAAGCACCTGGATCGTGACCGGCCACGGGTCTGCGCTAACGCGAGAGGACGTCTGGAAGTACACGATCTTTCCAATTTGTCCAGGGCTGTTTGCGTGTTCCGGGTCGTGGTATAGTACGAAGTCGTCAGAGTGGTATTTCGATCCTCTCCATATAAACCAGATGCGTCCTGCTTCGGTTGATCGTCTTGGTCTCCTCTTTTTCGATTGCCACCGTATGTGTATCTTGGTCTTTCTTGGACATGAGAAGGCAAGACGGACATGTATCACGAGGATGATCTGCCACGACCTGTAAATCAGTTGGCGCGGTGGATGTGAACGAAGCATCGTGGGGATGATACTTGAATCTGCTTGCAACATCAATACAAGAGTCCCAGAATATGCCAATATCTTACAGGCAGTGATACTCTCCTTCCTCTTCTTCTTGGAATCGCACGGTCACCTTCTCATGAACGGACTGCAGAGGAATGGTGGAGCACATGTCCAGAAGGAATAGGCTCTTGGACGATGCACCGAACTCATCGAGGACGGATAACGAGCCGTGCTGTAGCCATTGCACATGAACTTGGCCGGCCTCTCTTATCCAGATAATTTTTCCAAACCTATTCCCAGTCAACATAAAATGGTTTTGAAAGAAATGCACCTACCAGAAGAAATCCGGTAGTTCGGCGCCAGGTGGAATTTGAGCTATCGTTGTTGGAAACTTGGGCATGTGCTCGCTGTCGGGACGAAGTACAACAACATCGCCAACCTGCGACTGTGAACAAGACGTCGGAAGAATCTGACGAAAAAACCTCACGCAGCATTTGATACCGCTCACTGTCACTTGGTCATAGAAACCGTCGTGGCCACGACCTTTGTATCGGATATTCGGGATCTCGTTGCACTTCCTAACACAATTCGAAAGTCGTACGTGCTCCACTGCCTGAGCCTGTTGCCGCTCCGCCTGGACTTTCTTGGGCGCTTTCTTTTCCTTTTCAAAAGGATCGGACCAACGATCTTGAGGGTCTCCTGAAACCAGCCGTTCGCAAGGATCGCAATGTTTGGTGTGACATGAGTTTGCTCCTGGTTCTCGGGGCGCAGGTAGAAGTTGTCAAGGTTGGAGGTCGGAGGTGCTCTGCGCGCATGAAGGTTCTTTTTGACACCTCGTGCTTGGTCTCCAAGGATAGATCGTATAAGAGGAGTGGCAACGAGCTTGTCGCAATCTTCGTGTGATTCAAGACCCCGAATGAGCTGTGTTTTCTGCCTGCTGTTAGATTTGAAGTAACGACATTACCGGAAAATCCTCACAGCTTCAAACAACGTTTCTTTGCTGAATCTTTCTCCGAATGGATCCTTTTCCAGAATGAAGCTACTGAGAAACGCTTCCGTTCCATCTCGGCTTTTCGTCATAGACCAGCGTATGATCTTTTTGGCCACGTACAACTCTCGAAAGAAAGGTTCCCATAGCGGTCGGTACTGTGTGCTTGTTGATTGCAGTTTGTACCACGCTTGTTCCGTCTCGAGCCAGACCGTGCTGAGGAACGGCTGATAAATAAAGGACACGGGTTGGGAAGACGTCTAAACGCACCTGTCTTCGTTTGAATAGTCAAACGAGTAGCACACGATCTTCGAAAGATTGAGATATACGCGTTCTTGCTCAGGATCCGCATCGTCATCGTCATTTTCCTGGCCTTCATCTTCATCTGCCTCCGGTACTGGTAACGCATATCCGGAAGCATAAAAGGGTCCTTTATTGGGATTGTCCAGAAAATGTATGGGCGCCAAGGTTGGCCCGTTGCTCTTGTCATAGAAGGAAAATTGGTCGAGATGGCGCACAGGCTTATCGGCACTCTCTCCTGTATCAGGCTTGTCTAGTTCGCCCAAGAGAATTAGTTCTTTGGTTTCCTTATGAGCCCTAACGTTACAGGGCGGCGCGTATTTAGTCGTGTAGTCTGGAGTCGACAGTTAGCAGTGTTTACACGCTGCTTCTGTCATACACTTGCCGATGCGTGCGCGCTTGGCTTTGGGCTATCCTTGAAGTTAAAGGTATAGGTATTATCGACATTGAGGCACATACCGGTCCTGCAACTAGTCCAGCATCGTTCTTCGGTTTACGACTTATCGTGGACTTCGTGGCAGCATCCTCTCTCGTTCGTTTCTTTGAAATGTTCTCCTGACGGATCGTCGGTGCGAATGTCACTGGCTGTTTCGGAGGCGGAGGAGGATCTTTCTCGGATGACACGTCGAACGCGCTGGGCGCGTTACCGTACGGCATGGCGAAAGAAGATGCAATAAAAATAAAGAGTACGATCTGGAGGAATGTAAGGCGCCGTCGACGTGGTGACGTGAACGCCGCCGCCCAAGGTCGACGTTCAAGTTCAACGTGCAACAGCGTGCAACTCGTCCTTTCCTGATCGGGACACGTCGGGCCGGAACCGGGAATTTTAAGGATCGATCACGTGAGTCCTTTAGCAATCATCTTCCTGAGTTGTTCCTGAGAAGACTATACACCAACATACACGCGTCCCCTGCTGCCCGGTACGTGTATTTACTTCCAGTTTGCGCGCTTTGCCTTTTGATCTTGCACTGCAGGTCTCTTCTAAGCGCATAACTGTACCATGTACGACTCCTACGCTCAAAATCTCGCTCCTCACTGTGCTGTACCGTCACTAAGCCCCGGGCCAACCGTCCGCCTGGTCGGTGTCCCGTTCCTACGTTCGAAGATTACGATGCCACCAAAGGGGGACAACTGGTGCTGGACGAGTTCAAGTTAATCATCGAGGCGTTCTCTTATGCTAAGTCTACAACAAAGGCTGATATAGCGCGCTTTGGGCAAGGCCAGTCAACCCGATGGATGGATAGTTTACAGTATTTTTCCAAAATCCAGTGTTGAAGAAAAAAGAATCGAATACACCATGTGTGAAGAAACTGCGAACACATTGACTGAGGTCTTCAAACTGAGGGAAGTTGAAAAATAGTCTATGGAAGACCACGACTTAAAATACGACTGATAACAACATTACTGCACTACGACTAAATTTCTGAGATGGCGTCTCTAAGCTACGCGCTGCGTGTATATCTTCCAAATTAGCCCGCCCTTCTCCCCGACTTCAAGTGTACTGTTACCTATAGGCACGGGAATATTCCATTTGTCCTTCCCATCGCCATCTTTCACCTGGCCATTGAGTTTGACCTGTATCTCCCCGAGCTTCGGCTTCTTCTTTCCACCCTTCGATTTCACCTTGGTCCCAGCCGTCTCACTCTTAGTCTTCGGTGGTCGACCCCGACCTCGCTTGGGTTTCGCCGCTGGTTGATCGTCAACCTCCATGTCATCCTCGTCTCCGCTACTCTCATCCTCATCGTCTTGTATGAAGGTCACATTGGAAACAGACAATGTTTGCTCCTCCGGTCCCAATCGTATTGCCCAACTCTTTACCCCATCTCGGTGGCTAAGAACGAATGGACGACCACGAGGGATACTCTTGAGCCGGACAAAATCAAGCTGATGAACCGGAGCAGGAGGGGCAGGAGAATGCGACACGGTTTTCGTCTGCGTTTGTGCAAGGGCTGCAACTTGAGACCTCGTCGTGACTGTGGCTGCAGGTGTAGGTGCACTCGCGGCTGCCGCTGCCGGTGCTTGGGCTGGTGTAGATAAGTGGCTGAATGTAGCAGCAGCAACTGGTCGCGGCGCTGGTGTGGCAGGTGGTGCCGGTGCCACTTTAGTGCCATTCACTGGTGGCTGAGATAACGGAGTCGCAGCATTGGAAGCTGCGGCCGGAGGCTTTGAAACTGTGGAGGAACGAAGAGCCTTGGGTTCGATAGCTTTAGCTGCAACCGTTTTGGGTGCAGGCGCTTTGGGTGCTGGTGGGTGAGCAGGTGTAGAAGTGGCTACGGGCTTGGTAGTTGGAGGTGCAGGGGTCGGCTTGGATGTACTAGCTTTTCCCGACGTAGACGGCTTAGTCGGTTGTGCTGCAGGTTGAGCAGGGATAGTAGTAGTAGCCGGGAGAGGCTTGGGAGGAGCGGCAGCGCTTTGTGTAGGTGGTAGACGAGAAGTAGACGCAACAGGCATTTTTATCTTTATCTTGGGACCACTGGGCTTGGCATAACGGTCAATGGCGAATGGTGCAGGAAGTTCCGACATTAGGTGTCTGAATTCTTTCTGCGAATAAAGTTACAGTATGAAATGCGTAGATGCTGAGTGAAACCCACCTGCAAAGCTAATGCATCTTCCCAGATGGCAGAATGGTCTTGGTTAAAAGTCATACAATTGGAGAAAACTAATTCCACGTCGTCAGCAAACTCGACAGTTGAAGCGTATTCTTTTCGTTTGATCCGTTTCTGGGCACAGGATGAGTTTTGTACTAGCCACAACGATTCAATACATACCAGAATAGCGTCGAAACACTGAGGATGTTTGATTTGCTGGTAGTATATGGCCCATTCCGTCCTTGAAGGTAACTCCATGAATGCACTGGACAATACGCGGCCTCTGAGATAGATTGAGTTAAAGGCAAACACAGTTCGATATCACATACGTATCGTCTGTGAGAGCGACGAGCTTGTTAACCAAGGATTTCATGGTACGCCGGAAACTGGGCTGCTTGTGTTTCTTGTGCTCGCTCTTCTCAGCAGGTAGCAGTTCTTTGTGCAATTTAGCGACAAGTTTCTGTAACAAATCAGCGGAATTCAAAGGCGAGGACAACGGGCACCGCACCTGAAGCTCTTTTGCGTCGTCATATATGGCACTGCTGGGGTCATTGTAAGTCTGCGCATTGTTGAAGCAGAGGTCGAAATCGGCCTTGAGCTCGTCGAGCGTGTTGTATGCGAGAACAGTGAGCTTGCGCTTGATCTCGTTGAGCGCTATCGGGCGTTGGATATAGACATAATAGTCGGGATATAGCCTCTTGTCTGGAGGGGTGAGGAAGAGGGCAGATATGACTCTGTGGCTGGAGACATGATGATGGCAGTACGAAAGAAAGTTGGAGAGAGAGAAGACAGGCCGAATTTGGTCAGTAAGGCAAGGCTCAATGTGCCGTGACGACTCACTCTTTGCTTGTTGCGTCCTTGACCGTCTGCCACATTCGCAATCCCTGCTGTTTCACCTCCTCTTTTCCTCGTTTCTCGCCATCCTCCTCACCGTCCGAGTATGCATGGTCCGACGATATATCGACCTCTGGCGACATTTCTTGGCCCTTGTGTCGCTTGGGACGTGATCCCCCACCGTTGGTGAGACCAGCCTCACCACGATTTCGCTTCGCCATTTGCCAGTGAACAGTTCAATAATAACGGAGAACCTCGCGGGCAAATGAAAAAATAAGCGAAGAGCCAAATAACGGCGACGATGGCAATATCGGTGGCGGGCTCAAGCAGGCGGTGACAAACAAGTCACGTGCCTGGAACTCGTGGTCTAGACTCTAAACAAAACGCGCCGCGTCGCGTTATCACGGACAATCATCGTCAAACATAGCTGTTGGCAACTCTTGCCTCTGGATTCCTCGCAAGTATTCCCCACTGTAGACTTGCAGTGGTCGTCCAACAAAACTTATCAAAAAATATTTATTCTGCTATCTATACGTCCCAGCGTCCCATCTACGCAGTTCTAAAAGACAGTGTTAAAAATCAAGCTGCCGTACGTTACAACATTATATGCAGCTCAAAAAGGGCACCCCGATATACATAACGAAACAATCAAAGAACAAGGAAGCACAGCATCCGTGAGGTCTACAACGAATCTTCAGTATATATATACCGAGCTAACCTCAATTCCCGAAGTTGGCGTTTAGCAGCACGGGAATGGTTGTTGAGGCCGCCTTCGAACGCCCAAGTTGCATCCTTCCACGTTGGGTTCAAAACACCAGTATCTTTTAGTTTGGTTCTGAATGAATATTTACGCATGATTGAAGCGCCACCAGGCTAAGAGATGCGTTAAAATGAATGTCAGGGATGGAAAACTGAAAAAGCGTACATGCTCCCTCATGTATCCTGTGGCATCGACAACGAAGTCATCGATTAAAATGATACACCGACCAGGTGATTCTTGAACAAAGGCTTCAACTTGTGCGAGATTCCAATGAGGCCCTTCCCAAAGCTCTTCCGTCTCTTCAGCGTAACCATGCGAACGTTTGTGCTTCATGTAAGAAACCGCTTCCTTCATGTCAATGGGGCGCGCGCGCCTCAAGCCAGTCGCCAAACCGGATTTACTAAGCACAAATATGATCCACTTGGAAGGGTCCCAGTCAATACGCGATGGACCCGAGCGGAAGTCGTGGGGGAAAGTATGATGCTGTTTCATTCACAGAATTAATGAATGAAAACCCAAGGATGCGGGACTTACGAAGTTGTGGTTTCCCTCTCCCCCGGTTAGCAGAGCAAGTAGCTGTGACGCAAATTCAGATTTATGACAGATACCGCAAGACAAAGACGCATACTAGATTTCCCCGAGAAGTATCTTCGTCGGAATAAGGCTGGAGACCATCCCAATGAGCAAGACTATGGACGAGTGTCAACGCAGATCGAAGAATACTTGAGATGCCCTACGAGTTGACAAGGAACGTGCAATGCCATATCGCGAGTCTGGCAATTAAACCGGCCCAGACGAACGCGCCTTTTGGATCACCCCAAAGGCTTCCAAGAAGCGGCGGTAATGCGAATCCAAGAAACAAGGCGATGGGACTGCGGTGACATCAATGAAAGGGTTCCATCGCCATATCTTGGGCACTAACCGTAATACTTGTGCTGAAACCGCACGACTAAATGTGTTTTAGTAATAGTCAACGATGGCCGGCTAAGGGCGTAGCACTGAAACTGTGAAACACACACCGGGATCATTTTCCAAATCCTCGCGGTCCACCAGATCCATTTTTGAGTAGGTGGGCTTGAAGAATATCCAACCAACGTGCGAATAGAGTAGGCCGCGAGTCGCGGCGTAACTTCGCAACCATCAGCGCGCGATAACGTAGGATAAAGGTGGGCATACGGGTCGTGTACCAAGTCATCGGTAAACCTCTGGGAGAGCCGGACGCTTAGACGACGAAGACACGAGTTTTCCTGAACATACATGGTGTAATCTATGGCGCAGACACCACCACTGGATCGAGGCATGTCAGCTTGGAAAACGGTCGGTCTGGGATGGCAGGCACCTTGATGGAACCCTGGAAACCCGCAGAGCCCAAAGCTGCGAGAACAACTCGGACAGAGAAATTGGCGCGGAAAGAGCGGTGACTCCAGAGACGATGATAGCCCACAGTGATACTGAGCGCGCATTAGATCGTGTCATGCCATGCAGACACAAACCGACCCAAAATCGGCGAGCTGCCAAGTAAGAAAGGCGAAGAAGAGAGTGGCCCGGTGCACAGAGTAGACGGGCATATAGTACATGCCTGCGACGGCGGCAACATGTACCAACACGAAGAAAGTGGCATTGCTCCACCAGATCTTGGGAATGGCCGGGGCAGCCGCGTCGCTGGATGTGCCCATGGTGGGTCAGACGAAGACGCGGGGTTCACGTAATTCTGAAATCTACACCGTCACCACGTCTGACACGGTCTGACACCCATCGCCTTATTAACGAGAATCGAACTCCGCAGCAGAACGTGGCAACGTTGAGAACGCACAGAGATGGCCTAGCGCATAAAGCCAACTTCTGATGCTGAGATACATACAGCCAACATACAGCACATTGACGGACACAGCGGCAGAGCGTGGTAGAACCCTGCATCCGCTAATCAGAAAGGCTTAACACGTGCGCTGAAAACTGCCCAGTCTGGCCTGCTCTGGCCACATCCACCAAGGAAGAATTCGTGCACAAAGATAACTAGGAAGTACACTGTACAGACATATGACCTCGATGTCATGCGATAGCAATTCTCTCGCATACCATGTCCACGATGAGTCTGACCTCTTTGACCGCGTTCGGATCTGTTTGCCACACAGACCATTCATGTTCAGATCCCACACTCATACCCATTCCGTCTCGTGTGAAGTATGAAGCCCCCTGACCCATCGTCCACCAGACATATGAAGCTCACGTAGGCCTTCGGGTAACAAAGACACAAGGATAGGATCAATTGTGTCTACATTCACGCCTGAGCCTGGCAGAATGGTCAACGCCCATGGCTCGCTACCAGAAATCCGGTTAGCAGCACGGTGAAGAGCAACGAGAGTGTCGACGGCATCCAAAACGCGTTTTCCGTGTCCACTGTCAAAATATTAACCGTGACTCGCTGCATCATGTCGGGTAGCCACAGACCTTGTTAAGATACGCGATATTCCGCCAATACTGGCAACAGCAGACAAAGCTTCATTCCCAAGAGTAGTTAGGTGATACCGCTCGGAGACGCTTGCGAATCTTGGTGAACGAACCTTCCATGGGATCTCGGGTCATATCAAAGGCTCTATGGAAACAGACTGCTCTTTGTCAGATAACAGAAGGTCGAAAGCACACGGGTTTTTACTTTCTAACGGAAGTGCAGCATCGACAAGCCTACAGATGTCATCAGAGAACAATAACTGTGAACTGCATAAAAGAAAGCAACCTTTTCGTACGTTCAACATCAACGGTCCCTTCGGCAGTTAGAATACCAAGGACAATTCCACGAGCTCCGTGACGTTTGAAGCTTCTGATATCTTCAAGCATGACATCCATATCGCAGTCTGAGTATACAAAGTCGCCCACTCGCGGCCGAACCATAGCCTAGTCACTGTCAGCCTGAAGTAACCCAGAAACGACCTCTGCAGACCATTATAGGTATTCCGGGAGCGGCTTTATGTACAGCTTTAAAGAGTCCAATGCTTGGTGTGGTGCCGCCACCTAGGCCCAGATTCCCGCAAAGCTCTAAACGATCAGCGCCTGCGCTTACAGCACTACTCAAATGACGTGTCTTGAAGCCAGTAGGAGCGAGTCAAAGGAGGCACTGACTTGAGAGCTGATTCTACAGAGTCGACACAAACTTCAAGAATAATAGAACGCGATGTAGTTGAGGCTGCCATATTCTGGTGAACGCGTCGTCGTCGCGTGAAGATAAGGAGGTGATGGATGCCCAAATGGAAAGATCAGGGCGTTGACCCATATGAACAAACAGTGCCGTCATCGACCGTCGTTTACGCAATTCGTTCCTCAAAACCACGACGACGTCCCGTCGCCGACGATGACCATAGCGCAAATTTTCGGCGCCGTGCTAGGGTTTAGGACGGTGCCAACGACCCTTCTGGTCGTTCTCATCTACCTAGCGGTCTTCATCTCAGTGCTCGTCACAGACCAACTCCCGAATGTTCCGAAAAATCAAGGCGGATTGAACTTGGATCAAGCCTATGCGGATCTTCATCAAGTGAGTCGTTACCTAGGGTAATGACCGTTCATTAATCAGTGAAGATTGCGGCGCGCCCACACTCGTACAACAGTCATGCAAATGATAACGTTAGGTCTTATCTTCTCAAGCGAGTGAAGGAAATCTCAGCAGGCCGCGACAACGTGGTCGTCGACGATGATCTGCAGTCCAATGGCTCCTGGGCATCTGGAGCGTATGGGGTCTACTTCGAAGGCACCAATATTCTTGTCAAGGTTGAAGGAACCGATCCTGAATACAGAGAAACAGGCGGCGTCCTGTTCTCTGCCCATTACGACTCTGTTTCGACCGCATCCGGAGCCACGGATGATGGCATGGGCGTCGCGACTTTACTTCAACTCTTAACCTACTTTGTCGAGCATAGACCTAAGCGGACGGCAGTGTGGAACATCAATAATGGTGAAGAGGACTGGCTCAATGGAGCTCACGCGTCAGTTTCCTTTACTTCGTCCGTTCAACAGATACTGAAGGCACCAATAGATTCCTGCGACATCCCTGGTCCAATATCACGCATACATTCCTGAACTTGGAAGGTGCTGCTTCTGGCGGGTATGCGCGTCGTTACTCTCTGGATAATATCTATTTTACATCTATCCCAGACGACCGCTACTCTTCCGCGCCACCTCAAGTCCGCCTCTGCTTTCTTTCGCCCATAATAATGTACCGCATCCTCATGCCAATGTCCTATCATCTGACGCTTTTGCACGAGGCGTCATTCGCTCGGGCACTGATTTCTCCGTCTATTATGATGGAGCAGATATGAGCGGCCTTGATCTAGCGTTCTACAAGGGCAGAAGTAAATATCATACCAAGTTTGATGCGATCCCTCACACTGTCGGCGAAAAGAAGGCTCTTTGGGCTATGATGGAGTCTGCCAAAGGATCAGGCCTCGCCCTCCTCAATGACGCAGGTGCTATGCATTCGGATTCCCGCTCTTCCGCTGTCTATTTCGACCGTAAGTTTCGCGTATTCTTGTTCTATGTCCTTTGATCCCAAGTTATGTTCATAGTCTTCGGTGCGGTGATGATTCTCTTTCCGCTATCATCAATGATCACTTTCAATATCGTGTTCTTGGTTATTGGGCCCGTCATCCTAATCTTAATTCTCGCTGCTGAAGCTGCCATTCATCATAACAGGAGGCGGTTTATTCAGAATGGGGACGCTCCCGGTAGCTCCAATAGCATATGGGATCACTTCTGGAGCTGGTTCGTTGGATTTGGATGGTTGAAAGGCTTCTGGCGTTGGGCGAAGTTCTGGATTGCCCTTATTGCTACCATTGCGGTTCAAGTCCTCCTCGTCTACGGATATCTCAAAGTGAATCCGTTTGTGAGTCTTCCTTGTCTCTTTATTTTCATAACAGCTCTAACACTAGGTAGATTGCCTATTCAGCACCTTATGTTGCGTTCCTCTCGTTTTTCTCTTTGGCATACCTCAGCTTCGTACTCGTCCTGAACCTCCCCATTCCCGGTGTAAAAGCCCAAATACCGGAACAGCGAAAACAAACAGGTCTCGTTCAGACCTATGTTTTCACTTGGATTCAGCTTGTATCTGCAACTGCCACAGCTAGCAAGACTGGGATGGGAGGCTTCTACCTTATTACGATGTGGAATGTTGTGGCCTTCCTGGCGTGTTGCATTGGAGCCGCAGAAGGAATGCTCAGTGCCCAAGGCACACATCCGGTAGTTGTGATTTTACAGCAACCGACCCCGGCAGAAGAGCGGACGGACAACTTCGAAGAAGTTGACGAAAACACCCCTCTTATTCCCCGGACCAGACATGATATGACAATTTTGGGGGGCGAAGAAACAGGTGCCATCGGGTGGTGGATTATACAGATTCTTCTGGTTATTCCGGTGCCACTCATCTTGGTATCGCACATTGCCACCATGCTCGTTGGTGCCCTGCCTCAAACTCTGGCCGATGGAAGCAGTCCTATCACCGGTCAGTGTTACACGGTTGCCATTGCCTCGCCTGATAAATTCTTCAGTTTACGGAGCCTTCGCCCTTCTAGCGGTGCTGATGCTGATACCCCTCGCCCCATTCAGTTTCAAAATGCATCAGACCTTAACCTACCTCTTCCTCCTCGTTCTGGTTGCTACCACTCTCTATGGATACCTGAGCTTCCCCTTCGATCAGGAGTCTCCTCTGAAAGTATTCTTCCAGCAAAACATAACAGTCTCGCCTTCCGGAACTCATGCCATCACAACTCTGAGTGGTGTTTCCGCCCATATTGCCAGTGTTATTTCTTACCTCCCATCCGCTGCCGGAAAGGATTTGGTATGCATACCATCCTCAGCGAGACTCTCGCTGCAACAATGTGGCTGGGAGAGCGATATGATACCATCTCCTGCTTCCAATTTTACTTCAGACAACTGGTTGAACACCACTGCGACTCGTACAGGGCGTTCATCCGCTCGAATATCTGTACGCGGTGTCAACACGAGGTCCTGCAGGCTGTATTTCGACGATAACGCTGTGACACAGTACCATGTACATGGCAGCGAAGACGCAATGCAACCTCGATATGAGGTTCCTGTCGAAGGGGTCAAGGAGCTTCGCATTTGGAGTCGCACTTGGGATAGGAATTTCACTCTTGATGTCGAGTTGGCGCAGGAGCAGTTTGAAACGTCGGGCCGAATCGCGTGCGAATGGAACGAGTATGAGAGCGGTACCGTCGGGGTTGCTTCAGGCGGGAAAATTCCTGCTTTTGAGGAGGTTTTGACTTTCTTACCTAAATGGGCGGTGGTGACGAAGTTGACAGACGGTCTGGTTGAAGTTTCGAGCAAGTTTACTATTTAAATTTAGCAGCTAACATGCAGAACGGACTGTTTCCCTCCTTTATCGTGTACTTGTATATTACAATACCCCTTTGTATCTTGGTCAACTACAGTAAGGACTTGTTAACTACACTGATCGGATGTCTGGCATAGGATGTCCCCGCCACAATTCTCAGCTCTTCGACAATCATTTGCGCATCTGACACTGAGCAACATGCATCCTTTATCAAACATGTTTCAAACTCACTTGCCCACACCGTATCTTCTTGTACGCCCTCGGCGAACTCAACGAACTCGTCGTCGGTGCGAGCGCCACTGTCGTAGAAAAAGGCAACAGATCAAGCCGACCGACGGAGTTCAGGAACTTCGTAACCTGAGAGGAGGAGCTGTCTCCAATCCCCGGCACCTCATGTTGAGATTTCGTGGGTGAGGCTGACAGGGGACGGCGGGTTGGCTGAGGGCGGATAGGGCTGGACGAAATGTCGATGACTTCCTCTGGCTTGGACGTCGCGGGACCAGCTAGAGGACTAGACATGAGATCGATGACCTCCGGGGTCGTTCGCTCTTTGAGACGCTTCGAGCGCCGCAAATGGAAGGATGTAGTAGATGGCCGTTTCCGCGTGTTCCTAGGAGTAAACGTCTGTCAGGCAGTGATGTTATACCACGAACAGAAGTTGCTTGCCGTCGTGCGTTGGAGTTGTGCTCTACATATAATGTCAGATGTCATGAAAGTGGCGCAGGAACAACGGAACTGACCCTCGTCATCTGAGATGTCGATTGTCTCGAGCTCCGAGATGTCACGCTGCGGCGTAGTTTCCTTTGGCTCTGGACTCCCCATCTTTACATCTTCGGTGTCGCCACAATATTTTTTGGACAAAAAGTTTTCGTCGTCTTCAACGTTATCGCCATATGCTGAGGCCGCGTTCTCGCATATTTGCCACAAGACAGCAGTGGACAACTTGTAGGTGTCTTGAAGCTCAGTCCGCCCCACACCGGCCTGATAGCGAAAGCGGATTTCCGCTCTCTGTTCACGCGTGTATCGAAATCTGAAAGTGCAAACATAAACAAGTTGTCATGTCAAGGACTGAGTGAGGGGGCAGACATTTCGTTGGGGTGATTCTGCATCCGAGGATCCTGCAGTAACGCTCCGGAGTTTGCGCAGTTATATGTTGCTAGACTCCATCTTCTTTGCTTCCAGATCATCGACGTCGCTCGAAGCACGAAGATCATTCATCGCGAAGGCGGAGGTGTGATTGATATACATACATACATGGTATAAGTACTTGGATACATCAAAAACAGGCTTTCAACAGCAAGCCCGTTCATATGCACCAACCATCTTCCTCACATTGGGGCAAATGGCTAGCCGGACGCGCTCTGTTTCCGGAACAATACCCTTCCCTCGCGTCTCAAGCCAGTGCGCAAAGTCTACAAACCCACCCCCATCTCGAGCGACCTTTGCCAACTTGTCGCGCTGGAAAGACCACTTGAGCTTTCTCACGACAGGTAGCAGTCGGCGTGAAATGGCCAGTCGCGATGACTCCACATCTGGAAGGACATGGGACTGATGCAGTACTTTGAGTAGAGCATTATCGGGCGCAGACAGACGCCGCTGAAGCTGAAGGGAAACCTTATTTCCAGCGTGGCGCCGGAGAAGTCGCTGGCCAGATTCGTATTGAAGGATGCTCTTATGCGAACACCTGTCAGCCAAATCCCCGAGCGACAATTCCGTTCGGGTAACTCACTGGCTGCGAGCTCAGATATGCGCCCATGCGCCACCTTCTCTCCAAGTTGAGCCCACGCATGACACCGCGGTGAACCAAATCGGGTATAGTGGGGCGGAGAGGAAAGCCTTCTGGGCTTTGGCCAAACAATGAATGGTTCACGCGAGAAGGCGCGATGACTCGGAGGCGATTGTTATGCAGCGCTGGATCGGCGGCAAGCGTAGCTAACTGAGGCGATAGCTGTGAAAGAGAAGCAAGGTCTGGCAGGTCTAGATATGAAACTGCAGTGGGTTAGCTGCCAGTCAACGCAGGAGTGTGAACGCATACAAATATGCAGAATGAGTTCCGGTGGTATGTAGTAAGAGTCGATGTACATTGCGGTATATGCAGTACCAGTTGGTGGTACAAGGCAAAGCGCAGGCGAGGCTGCGAGCCTGCAATGACAGGCGTTGGCATTCCAACGTTACCAAATGGGGTTTCACGTTTCAAACGCGTGTTACGCGCAACGTGATGCTGCTTCAAGGTCAGCCTTGCGTTTCCATCTACGTATACAAATCTTCAATAACAACAAGACATTATACTAAGTATTACTAGGTACTAGAATTCGAGGCGAAAACAACAATGTGACAAAAAGTCTGCGTGGGAAAACTGTAACAGATCGTAGACAACATCAACGACAACGAGACGGGTACATATGATACAGAAAACTATGAACGCAAATGCAACAACAATCATAACGGGAAAGTGAATTGATACTTGGTTGTCTGGGAATATAAAGGACCAAAGGATTGGAGAATGTTTTCATGGAAAGAGCGGCGTTGAGAGAACGTTGGACGCAAAACAAGAAAAGGTGCCGCGCGAATCCGTGGAATTGATCTGCGACGGGAACCGAGGAGAGATAGAGTTCAAGTAAGCGGAGAAGGTTACATCGTCGCAGACTGCTTTTCCACGTCCACTCGGATGCCACCGATGCCGGCGTTCTCCGTCAAGCTCGGTACTCGATGTACCGACCTCAAGCCGAATTCTAAAGCTCGGTACGAGGGTGCAGGCGTACGCGGCGTGTGGGTAAGATCATGGCTAGACTCGCCACTGGTTCGACGGGAGGAGTCCGGTATGGGCTCGCCATCATCGCCGCCAACGGCGGTGCTCAGACTTCCAAGATCCAGCCCCATGCCAAGGCGTATGTCGTCCGACTCAGTTTCGTCATGGTCAAGACTCATCTCCAAATCGGCGGAAATGCAGCCGACCGTACTGAGGACAATATTAGAGTCTATGGTGCGTGACTGGCGGCGAGTACCCCCGTATCCAAAGCCCATACCAGACTTGCTGCGATGGGGAGGAGTAAACGGTGAAGAGGTGTTATGCGTAACCGACTTGGTGGCGAAAGCAGCCATGCCAGTTCCTTCCGAGTGTGAGACGGTCTCCGAGCCACGCTCACGGAGATCGAGAATCTAGAATAACATTAATCTTTGAAGGGTAAAATGAAGAAATGACCCACTAGTCTGCATGCCAACAACGGGCCCATCATCACGCTCAGTGGAATATTGATAGCAGAAATAACTTGACGAGGTCTGCAAGGATTGATGAGGAAGTGATAGTCCGCGGACACATACAACTCACTGGAGATAGAAAATACCGTTGATCAAGTTCGCGATGGAAATCAGGATGTAATAGAATACGCCTGAGAAAACAAAGAGTTAGTGACTCACACTATTGCAATGGTATGTAAGATTACCTTCACGGATGAACGTCTGAATCAGACGACTGTTAGGTCCTCCGTTACGTCTTCGTATAGCAAATGCCTTGATGATGGTCATGAGAGTTACCAGCGTGTCGAACAGCAGAGGTGCGATCTTCACGCTAGGTCAGAGTCACATCGACCGTCGAGCGAGAAGAACTTACGAAGAAACCTAACCAAAATAATGAGCCGAGAGGTGGTGCATGCGGAGAATAGACGTACCAAGAAGGTGAGCGGAATGGGGTTTCGACATCGGGAAACAAGGGCCGCGAATCTGAAGCATCCGGCGTCAGAAGACATAGCATATATGCGTTGAAAAAGAAACTCACGTCGGGCGGTGTGAACGGGAGAACTAGAGGAGAAGTCGGACGTTAGAAAAGTGGAAGTATATTTCATGCAACGTACGAAGCATTTGAGTGGTGTCCACATATAGCTGATACGCCACAACCCCAGAAATGGCGGAGATGAGGAACCACAGTATATAGACGTTGCGATTGAAGAAGGCATACGTGCGGATGAGCAGAACGGCTATCGATGCTTGAGACTCGACCATCGGTAAGCGAGAAGGAGGCCTCACATTCAGATCCAACCTGGTTCCACATAGCAAGCGCGACTGGAATCTGCAGAGAATACATCAGTTCATCCCCTCGGAACGCATATGAGTGAATGCTTGACTCTATATATGCGCTGGCATGTCTCTTGATCGTGGTCGACGACGAAGCAGTAAAGAAGGTAAGGAACGACGACGATGACCCAATATCTTGAAGAAGAAAAATAGTCAAAAAATGGCGAGAGAGAAAAGAAGACGAAGACATGCCGGCAGAAAAGGTAGGCGATCTTTACGGGTGTCCAGTGAGTATTCCACACCTGGGCCGACGTGAGCAGCAACGAGGACACGGAAACAACGCATTTACGAATCGGTATTCCCGGTGCAGACTGATGATCCAGTCCCAGAGGACTACCGCATCTAAAGGGCCGAAGGACGCGTCAATGGCAGTCAAGAGCGAGAAAAGGGCGGCATTACACATCGCTGGGACGACGCTCGTGAGCAGCGAGCAACAGACAACGACGAGAAGCACATACCACAGAAATAAATCTGAGTGATATAGATAAAATGGCGCGCAGTATCTGCCGAGTCCTGCATGGTAGAAAGCTGGGAAGGTGGTGGTTCGGATACAAGATGGAGGCTGGTATTTCAAGCGGGCTTCTTTCAGACTTGGGCGCATGCCGAAAACAGACCCCAATACGATCAGGCTCCCCGAAGCAGTTCATCCGTCGCTTCTATGCACAGACTACGTATTCGGCCCACTGTAAAAGCATATTTAATTCCTTAATTTAGACGTAGGACAGCTCCCCGAGACGGCTGCTAGTGCTTCCAGACGAAAAAGTGCATTGCGATACCGCGTCTATCGCGCAGAAAGCCCGGTTATTACGTCTTGGTTGCTGCCGTGAATGCTTAGGTTCAAGTAGTAGCCAATTGTTCGTCGGGTCCGCTTCTCTAGTGGTTGTCCTCGTTGTCCTGGTGTAGGAGTCGCGATCTACGCGGTATAGCACCCACGAAACCTCCGCCATCAGCCGCTACACGTGTTCGGAAATATCCATTTGTCAACATAACCTTCATGTCGGGTGCAACCCAAACATTGAGGTTTCGTCGACCGGAAGCAGAGAAACCCTCACCAAAGCCCAAAAAGCTAGACAGGCATGCGGGCATTCTCCAAGATCAGCTTCGCAGGTTCTCCGGTCCACACGCACCCGTCTGTTAGCTGATCTCTTTCCGTCTCAAGGTCTGACCGAGCTCCGTGGAGTCCCAGCTTCAGTCTCGCGTTCCGGATACTATTCTTGATACGCTTCGCCACAGCGATGTACTCCAATATCGACGATTGCGATGAAGGTAACTAACTCCGAGTATGCCACCTCACCAATAACCCCCCTCCTCAGTTTACAATTTCTGGGAGCCTCTCCATTTCTTCGACAAGGGCTACGGCTTCCAAACTTGGGAGGTCTCTCCTCAGTACGCGATCAGAAGCTGGGCGTACATTCTTCTGCATCTCCTTCCCGTTCGACTCGCTTCGTTTGTCTTTGGCGATGACAAGGTCGGAGTGCTACTTATAGCTGTTGAAATTATTCACCGTTCATTTTATAGAGACCGGCGTTCTTTGCTCTTCGGATAACTTTGGCAGCAGTTAGCACATTTGCAGAAGTATTTCTCTACCGTCAAGTCTACGAGAAAGTCAACAACAGAGTTGGAAGGTACCTCTTCTTCATGCTGGCATCTAGCACCGGGATGTGGAACGCATCCACAGGTAAGAGATCAGCATTCGTTTTAATGCGATCTAACCACCTATGGGTAGCTTTCCTACCTTCATCATTCGCAATGTACATGTCGACTTTGGCGTTCGCGTATTCCATCGTTCCGTCTTCTTCAAGCAACACCTACCGTACCCTGGCTGCAACTACATCCTTTGCTGCAGGAGCTGTCATCGGCTGGCCCTTCGCGCTCGCATTATCATTACCTTTCGTATTCGAAGAGTTGTTCGTGTTCGGTGCGGACCGAGTTAACGCCTCCTCTCGTGGAAATTGGATGCTAGCTCGCTGGAAACGTCTTTTCGGTGCGGGTGCCCTTGCGGCTTTGATGTTTGTACGTCGACCACTGTTTATGGACTCCGTTGTATGACTTGACGCCTTTGAAGATTCCCGTAATTGGCATCGACAGTCTGGCTTACGGGAAATTGGCCGTCGTCCCTTGGAATATTGTCCGATACAACATATTCTCAGATCGCGGCCCTAACTTGTACGGAACATCGCCTTGGAATTTCTACTTCCTCAATCTTCTCCTCAACTTTAACATTCTACTTCCGTTCTCCTTGATATCGTTACCAGCGCTAGTTATAACCTATTTTGTTGACCGAAAACGTTTGGGACTTGCTAGGCCTACGCCGGAAGAAAGCTCTCCGTTCACGTTGCTCGGTCTCAGGCTGCTGCCATTTTACCTTTGGACCACTGTCTTGTCCCTTCAGGAACACAAGGAGGAACGGTTCATGTTTCCGGCATACCCGCTGCTATGCTTCAACGCCGCAGTGGCGCTATATCTGGTTCGTGGCTGGATGGAGGTCATCTTTATCAAGGCTACCAACTCTCCTTATCAAGTACGTTTCATCGTTTATGCCTTGCTTTTCGGCATTGACCAAGAACTACTAGGCTAGCAAATCTTCCATCTTCCGATTATTCACAACATCCGTCGTTTTCTTTTCGATTCTTATCTCCGCATCTCGTATCATGGCCCTATGGCATTACTATCATGCGCCCTTGTCACTTATGTACTCTTTGGAGTCGCAAGAGTTACCTCGTCTCTTAAATGACTCTGGCTTGCTGCCTACTCCATCTCGACCTGTCAGCACGCAACGGGGCGAAACGCGGGAGACTAGAATCGACCTTTCGCCAGTCAAGGAATTCGACCTCACACTATGCATAGGGAAGGAATGGTACCGATTCCCAGGTCATTACCTGGTTCCTACTGGCGTGCGAGTCGAGTTTATCAACAGCGAGTTTCGTGGTCTTCTCCCTGGTCACTTCCTCGAAAGCGAAGTCAATACCTCGTTTATTTGGCCACGACCGCAGACTCGGTTTACGCCGAAGACGATGAATGACCTCAACCTCGAGCAGCCGGCGCACTATGTACGCAAATCTTGCTCGACTTTAACCTCACATTCACTAATCGGAGATGACCAGGTCTCTGTAGAACAATGTGACTATCTGATGGACTTGGATTTCCCCGAGAACACAGTGTCATCCACTTTAGAACCCCGCTACGCCACTCTTACAGATGTATGGGAAAAGGTTGATTGTCGCCCTTTCCTGGATGCTGCTCATTCGCCTCTGTTGGGGAGAGCGCTTTGGATACCCGGAGAGGCGTGGCGGCAGATGAATTCATGGGGTGATTATTGTTTGCTCAAGAATCGGGACAAGGTAGAGAACAAAATCCGAAAGATACGGAATGAAAAGGACCACAATGCGTAAAATGTGTATTCGGTTCAATGCATGTATTCGAACAGAATTACGGGAGTTCCACTGGCGTTAAAGACTATGTGAATGATTGGAAGGTTAAGATACAACGTACGGTCCCGAATGTTTGTCTCTTCACCGAAGCTGCGTGCTTCACAAGAGTAGAATATGCTCTGTACTAGAATTTCGAAGCTTGGCTTCCCTATCCTTTTTGATGTTAGGCCTGTGAATGCCAGTTCTTATTTGATGGTTTAATTAGTAAGAGCAGGTCGTTGAACGTTGAAGATCTGCGAGCGCCGAGCGCCGAGCTTGTAGAGGACGATCAGTTCGTGTCGCGAAACCAAGCATTGAACACGGTCCGATGCGCCGGTGCCTAGTTAAGGGCAACCACCACCATCATATGCGACAGTAAGTATCCTCTATTCATCACACACGACGCGCTACAGACTCTCCAGCAGTGATATCCGAAGTTTTTCTCATTCTTGCAGGCCACGAGTCATCCCTCTTTCCCCAGGACCACTCGATCTTGCCCGCGTTTCTACCACTCCTACACCCAGGCGAGCAGCAATGCCTCGAGTCACTCGGCCAGATTGCATTACGATACCGCAAAATCAAGGCATCATGCCTATCCTTGTCACACTCCCCATCGCGCTATCTATGTGCGCTTGCTGCTACTCTAAGCCGCATCCTCAAAGATGAATACGAGAATCTCGTCATCACAACTGAAGAAAAGGTCCTCAGACGCGATGCAAACCTTGTTGCTAGCGGATCTTTTGTTCCTTTGTCATCCGTACGCGCCATTTTCGCGCACTGGGATGCCCCATTCGCCGCGTTGGTGTCGCTCATGGCCGAGATTGAAGGCGTAGCAGAGTGGAAACCTGGACCGCTGATCGACCTTCTCCTCACAAGAGCAAGGACGGGCATAAATCGCGTGGCTAGCATCCTTTCACGGCTCTCCAGTGCTGTGCAGCATGTGTGGCGCACACAATTGGCAGCCTTTGTTGTTCACGGCTCTCTATCGCAGTCGGATCCACTAGCATCGAACTCATATGTCTTGCTTGATGGAGCCATACCGTCTTGCGTATCCCCACAGTCATGCGAATCGATTGCTTACGTGGGACGCGCTATTGGCACAGTGAAAGCGGCCAAATGGCAGAAACAGCTCCCCCGAGCGCTGGCGCAGGAGCATATAAGTCTTTTGGAAAAGGTGATCCCCGAGGATCGTCACGAATTTGACACTGTAATCGCTCAGATACGAATAGGCGTCAGTGAATTTCTCTGGGAAAATGTTTTGACACATAAGGATGTCGAAGATGCTGTAAATTCTTTGTTGGTTTGTTCCTTCCGATTCCTTGCTCTTTCTTATCGTTCCCACAGGGCGGATTATTTCCTCTTGCGAAATGGAGAGTTCAGTTTATCACTGATACGCGAGATTGAACGACTCAAGGTATCGCGTCTCACGGCCCACTCAGGTATGATTCGGGAGCAGGATCTCAATCTTGCATTACTCCGGGCGTCATTGGGTACAACAGCCCAACACGACCCCTCGTTATCCCGTATAAGGTTTACCTTGCCTGCTGGACCACTTCAGCCCCTGTTACCCTCTCTCAATACTACTGCGGCAGCATCATCATCTACCCAGCTTCCAGGCTTTATCGATCCCTCAATCTTCAACACATGTCTCCTTGGCACACAACTGGAGTTGTCATATCTAGTATCATGGCCTTTGGATCTCTTACTTCAGAGCTCAGATCTCTCTTCATACGGAAGTCTGTTTTCATACCTCTCAGCTCTACGCAAAACACACACGCGCATACATACGTGTTGGACATCCTTATCAAATTCTCAAAGAGCTCGAAGACGATGGACGGGATTGGGTGAGGGAGGTACCGTCGAGGATCTCAAGGCACGTTCACAGCTCCTTCGTTGCGGATGGGGAGTTGTTCGCGATATGGGATGGTTCCTCGATACGCTCCTTGGCTATACTATGACAGATGTCATCGACGTCGAGTTTGGCCGATTGAAAAAACTATTGGGAACAGAGGAAACGCGAGTTCCGCCCCAAAGTTCTGGTAGTTTGCGGTCTCCGGCATCGGGTACATTAAGAAGCTCTGCATCCAATACACCACAGCTCGATTTCACGAGCTTGCGCGCCATTCACTCCATGTATTTGGATCGCCTTCTCACCGGGTGTTTGTTAACAAATGCTGCGTTGACATCCCTTCTGCTCCCGATATTTGAGATTTGCGAGAGGTTCGTGGCGCAGGTGGAACGATG
Organism: Hymenopellis radicata; assembly: GCA_015501595.1. Classification (NCBI taxonomy): domain Eukaryota; kingdom Fungi; phylum Basidiomycota; class Agaricomycetes; order Agaricales; family Physalacriaceae; genus Hymenopellis; species Hymenopellis radicata. Next base: position 150,399 of record JADNRX010000021.1, on the reverse strand, counting down.
GGGAGGAGACATCCTGCCCGCCCTTCTGTTTGAGGGAAGCCTAAAGGGAGGTGGAGAAGATGTGGGCGTCATGGTCAAGGAGCGCCATAAAGTAGTCTTCGAGGTAAACGAGGTCAGTGTAGATCATTTGACCCTGCATTGTAACTGACCATTGAATCAACAGACACTTCATGGCTTACTGGATTCTTTTTATGAACAACTGTCGTTGTCAACTTCCCAGCAACCATTCACGACAACGGACGCGTCGAAATCTATTCTGATGAATGCCACGTCACATTTAACCAATCGCAGTATTTCAAAGACTGGGAAAGGGAATGACACAGGAATGGGGGACGTTCGAAGACACATTGAGCGGTTACTATTGCGTTTGGACTTTAACGGTGGATTCTCAAATACTCACAAAACGGAGAAGCTGAACGCGAATATCCTTGCGCAAGGTGGCCTCGCGTAACATGTTTTTTGTATATTTTGCTGTATCCATTAGTTTTTGGGCGTGCCGTAAACGATCATCTACGGCTCACTCCGCTTCGCTCGAAACTATTTATGCTTGCCTGTGCCCAGCGTGCAAGACTACTCGGGTCATTGAGGACACTCTCTCGTACAGAGGTGAGGTTTGGGCCGTCGTCGTTGGATACGGTGACAAACGTTGCAGCGGACAGATTCGCCGAATGAGTTTGAAACCGAATCCGGCAGAGCGATTGGCACATCAGCTTAAGCTCCTTTCTTCTGTACCATCATCATCGATGTCGACTCGTACGTTTTTCTCGCTTTAATGGCCTTTTCCAGCGCGTTAACGACGTCTCTGCTGCAGAATACACCCCTCGCCTCGTTGGGGCGCCCAACACCCTCGGTACGACGAGTCCATCGATACTATGACTTGTCGCTTACCACCTTGCAGACCATCGCGTCTTTATTGAGCAGAATGGCTCAGTTATCTCGCCTTTCCATGATATCCCGCTCTTCGCCAACCAGAACGAGGGTATCCTGAACATGATCGTCGAGGTTCCACGCTGGACCAACGCCAAGATGGAGATCAGCAAGGAAGAGGCCTTCAATCCCATCAAGCAGGACATCAAAAAGGGCAAGCTGCGCTTCGTACGCAACTGCTTCCCCCATCATGGTTACATTTGGAACTATGGTGCTTTCCCTCAGGTAAGCGCCCGCCGTGTCCTGCTTATCGATATGATCTTAACCGATTTCTGTAGACCTGGGAAGACCCCACTCAGACCCACGCTGAGACCAAGGCCCGCGGTGACAACGACCCCCTCGATGTCTGCGAGATCGGTGAACAGGTCGGATACGTCGGCCAGGTCAAGCAGGTCAAGGTTCTCGGTATCATGGCTCTCCTCGATGAAGGCGAGACGGACTGGAAGGTCATTGTTGTCGACGTTCAGGACCCTCTCGCCGGTAAACTCAACGACATCGAGGACGTTGAGAGGCACCTCCCCGGTTTGATCAGGGCGACGAATGAATGGTTCAGGTATGTCACACGAGCGTTCCAAGTCCTAATTCTAATAAATATACAGGATCTACAAGATCCCCGACGGGAAGCCCGAGAACACCTTCGCGTTCTCTGGAGAGGCCAAGAACAAGAGATACGCTACGGAGATTGTTCACGAGTGCCACGAAGCATGGCGCCGCCTCATCACTGGCGAGTCTCCCGCCAAGACTGCCAACTATGATCTCGCCATGTGCGTACCATTTGGACAGGTTTGAGTTATGCACTGAATTTACGCGTTATCCAGCCGCAACATCACTATCCAGAACTCTCCCGGTTTCATCCGTCGGGACGATCACGGCTACACTTCCCTTCCGCCTGATTCCAGGAAGGCTCCCGCTCCCATTGATCCTTCTGGTACGCATATGCTTTACGCGTCACTCTCGAGTCTGATATCGTTTCCAGTTTCGAAATGGTTCTACATCTCATCTGCGCAAGTCTAGATGTCGCAGAAGTAGTGAAATCATCCAAACCTGTATACAATCATCAAAGCATTTGTGACCGACCAACTGATGGATATGCGAATGCTGTATTGATCGATATTACAATGTCAGTGAGGTATGTTATACTTAGAAGATACATATGCCAACGCCGCGCGAATACGGCGGGTTTCTCCAACTAGCGTTTCTGCTTCTCTAATGCAGCATCTGGTTGAGCGGGAGGATATCTGCAGTAGCGATCAGAGATAGATGTGACCGTCCAAGTTCCTATTCAACATGATGAGACGATGAGGCGGAGCAACAATCAGACGACTAACCCTCCAGAGCAGAATATATGGAATACTCTTTTGAATATATGCGCGAAACTGTATGCGTTTCCAGCACTTTTCCTGGCTTGCCACCTTTTCTCGTGACAGGTTCTGATCGCTGGTAGGTGAACGTGAAAGGTGGTTCACCAATCAAAGTGAACAGAATCTCGGCTTGGTCACCTAGAAGACAATGAGAAATAGACGCTTAGACTTGGTGATTACGAACCCTCGTGAATATCTTGATAGATCCGTTTTCCGTGTCCAACTTGAGCAGAAGGCAGAGCATGTACACCGAAATGTAGATCTGTGACTGCAGCTTTGCACATCTTTTGTTGATGCGAAATTGACGTGATGGTGAACTCTCCAGGCTGCAACTGGGCCAGAGAAAACGGCGATGTCTTTGCTTCCTGTACGTGTGCGCGGCCGTTGATTTTGTAGCTACACGCCAGGCTTTAGAACGCAACAATGGAGACGCAAGAGAAGCGAATACCTGATAGACCACGGTGGAATGCCCTCCAGTTGGAACTGCGCGACGTCACCGACACAGTAATCTTCACGACGGTCGAATGGAAGGATTGCTGCTGTTTCTGCTACATCGACCCAGATAGTGCTGCCCAAAGGATCAAGCGATGCATGATCGCATCCAGACGCGTCGGATACAGAATCAATGACAATGAGGTACGGTCCAACCGCCTGGAATGTGTAAGACGGGAGGTCAATCTTCCACATTGAACTGTAAGTTTCGATCGTGCGATGATCAACCAAACTCGAAGCCACGTTCTTGATGGTCAGGCGTAGCTTGAAAGGCGGGGTGCCTTCAAATATGATAGTGCCATCAGAGGACAGATGGTCGAGTGGAATGAACTGGTCGTTGAGGCAATATGGGATCCTGTTGCGGTTCTTGAAATAAGCCGAGGGCCGCATGGAGACTTGTTGCTCGAAAAGGAGCCGTTCTGAGCGGGGTATGACTGCATTTCTGTGCTTGGCCAGAGGATATGACGCGTCGCCTATTTGCTTGACTTCATAATAGACACGACCGGGGTTGGACGTCTGCAATTGGAGACGCGTATGGGGCTGGATGCTGTTGAATGTAGGTTGATCAATCAGCTTGGTGCCGCCTGTATCACTGTCCTGTGCGATGTTATACATAATTTCAAACGGAGGTCGGCCTGTATGATCAAGTCAGAGTTGAAGCGCAGAACGATAGTATGGACCTACCACTCAAATCGAGATCAACGTGGTCAACCATGCCTTGGCAAATCGGTGCTAGAATATGCGAGCCATTGTAAGACTCAAATGTAGCGTTCGTGTGCTTCGAGAGTTTTGCGAACGGCCGCGGTATCCAATCCACGCGATATGTCGAGCCTTCCGAAACAACAGTCCCAGGACACTGGGAATCGGTAACCTAAAAAAGCACTCAGGCAACGCTGAAGAATGTTTGCGTAGAAGACCAACCTCGATGATTTCATACATGCCTTTATCCGTGACCCCAAGGAACGAGTTCGGTGTATCCAATTTCGCCACGAAAATTTGCTGCGGGGACTCCAATCTGTGGTATCGCACTTTCCAAGGCTATCATCAAAGTTAGATGACTGATCGTTCATTTTGAGAAAGGACATACACCGTCACCCGTCAATCGCATCGGTAGGTTCGCTTTCTCGTTCTCCAGCACGGTGACATGACGTTTGCCATTCTCACCATAGAACTTGGCCGTTGGCTTGGAGAGACTTAGCGGCGTGGATTAAAAGAACGTAATAAACCTCACCTTCACTCTGCGTACGTTCACGGATACACCGGGAACTGAGACAGGACGTTTGCATTTGTACTTGTCCTCGACGCTGACTATTGGTTGTTAGAATGAGCTGGAGCAAGGATAGAACAATAATCGAAATAACTAACCAAGGTCAATCTCAAAGGTGCCGCCTTGCTTGTCAACCGTATGCGGTATCGGAACCTGGATCGTCTTCCTAGGTGTCTCAATATCACGAACAGTCATGGTATCCGAGCTCTTCGGGCCAACAATTTGGACCTCAAGGTTCCATGGTCCTGAGCCCTGTAAGTTGTATACTGTTAGCAGATTTTGAATACGTTCAAGACAAAGAACCAACTTTTAGTTCAACCTCCACATCGACGGAGGTGCCTTCACAACTGCTCAATTGACGCTTATTCTTTGCTCCCCGGTCCCCGACAAAGTCAGCCGAAGCAGGCGAATGTATGATTTGATCAATGCTGGGACCATGTAAGTCAACCTTCTTGTAATTGGCGTCACTGATATGCAGGAATGAGAAAACGTAGTGTCCACTTCGTTCCGGCTGAAGTGTCAGTTCTCCGCGAGACGTAACAAACGTCTTGGATATATCTTGGGCCGGAAGTTTATCCCGCTGGATACGGTAGTGCACTTGGAAAGGTGGCGTGCCATGCATAACAAGCGAGGCGGAGACACCGGTATCACCAGAGCTAGAAGGGTGTAAATAATAATGATCGTGCAGCGAGAAGATAGCATACCACTCATGTATCTTCTTCCACTCGATCTCTGCGGAAGGTAGTGGTCTTTCAACTACTTGACAGCTTTCTGGCGCGAGAACATCACCACTGCAATACTGCAAACACGATTAGGTTCAACATATGCATGGGAACGCGACGGTACGCCTACCCTTCCTTTCACTTTCTGAATCGTGTATTCTCCCGGTGAAGAGGCTTGTAACATTAACTCTCTACGGTGCTGTTGAGTCGTCAAAGTCTTCACCCATGGCTTGTCACGCTTTCCGGAACCATCGGCCTCAGAGGGCTTATAGGCCACGGTGACTTCCAGGGGCAAATCGAAAGTGTCGGCATCGCTGGCATATAGTGTCAGACCAGCCTCGCCGCCTATACGAAGAGCTGTTGGTTGGCCAGGACCGCAGGTCTTGAACGACATTGTAGATCGTCTAAGAACTTGGAACGATCGCGTAGTGGTTGTCGCGTGCGCTTCGCTCTCCACAGAGGGAAGATCGGAGCCTACACGAACAATGTTGCCCACGGCATCTGACACCTCTTCAAGCGCGTAGACGTGTGTTCCAACAGCGGAAGTGGACACCGACAACGGAATGCGTAAGCTTTGGTACGCTAAGCGTTGTCGTGGAAGCGCTTCTGCGGACTTTGGTCCACCAATGTCGCCTTCGATACCTTCCACCAAGAAGCTTTCGCGTCTGCCATTCACCATCTTGAACCAACGAAGACTTAGCGGCGTAACGCCACTTATGTCAATCATGAGCTGGTGATCGGAGTCCTGCCCAGCGCAACGAACTTCCGCTGCAGTAGGCTCATCCACAAACTGAACTTTGGGGCATTGCGCTATTAGAACCTCGTATGGATATTGTAGGCGCGCTTCGATTCCAGAGGAATCCATAACACGTTCCAGGCGTAGACGCCCAGGTTTCGTAAGGCGTAGATGATTCAGTGCCTGTGTGCGTTGGAGAGAGGAATGAAGCCGTTCATTATTGGAAGAGTTTTCTTCTCTTTCGTCGTCGTCGTCGTATTCGTCATAGTCATCATCGACCTTGGAAGGTACAGTGGACTTGACGACCTGCATGGCTGCCAACCGACTGGCCTCGATGGCTTTCAATTCCTTTGAGGATACGTCGAAGTGTTCGACGTTTGTATCATCCAATGAGCTCAATGAGTATCGTATGTAGGTGGGATTCGTGTTATTGAGCAGAATGGGGACAAGAGCTATGTCGCTTGAGCCGGTCAAGCAGAATGTCGCGCCACTTGGATTAAGTTGAGCAGTACTGATTGGAGACATTCGGACAGTATGCTGTCCGAGAAGATGGGCGTCATTCGAACCGGAATAGGAAGACGAAAGACCAAGGAAGTCGAAGAAACCGCCCGATGAGGTTGAAGGTAAGTCTGCGTGACCTATGAACATTGAGACAAAGAAAACAGGGAGAGAATGTTACGTACCGTTAATGACATCCAGGTTTCCATCGCGTTCGCTGGCGCCTCTTCCGAAATTCAAACTCACACCTCCGAACAGCAGCCCGTTTATGAACCAAAGACATGCAATCTGCAGGAGGACGACTGAGAAGCTGTGATTGAGCCTAGGTATGCGCAAATTCGATAAAATGACGCAATAAATAAAGTCGACCATGAGCCATTTCTTGCATAGTCCGAGGGAGCTGTCGGTCGAGGCAATGTAGTGAAGGAAGTCAAACAACTTGATTGCCTGAAGACAAGTAGGTCAGTCGGAAGTTGAGTCATTAGGAAGTGTCAAACCTGACATAGCAGTCCAAGACTCAAATAGTAAAGTCTTTGAGACGGCGCATCCAAATACGTTTCTGGTAGTAATGGGCCTTTGGCCTTCGCGTTTGGTGGCGCCGCCGGGGCGGAGGACATTATTGCTTTGGGAAATCAGGTCGCGTTAGTCTTGCTCGTGTCGTTAGTGGTCGTTGCCGTCGTGATGGTGGTGTAAGAGCAACTTTGCGTGGCTCGCGGATGACGGTTCGAAAATTCGCCTGTTACGGCACGTGAGGTGACCGATCGTTTCCTCTGCAAACTGCCATGCGTTCACCTTGGGTCAGACTCCCCTCTGAACAGGATGACAAGCTTAGCTGACATCTAAAGCCCGCTTTCACGTACAGTAATGCAGATTTTTCGCTCTCCGGTCAACGCTGTTTCCCCACTTGCATCAGTAGCCCCACACTCAGGGGCTGTTGACTACTTAATCTGGCAGCCTGGATCTTTTGGGGGCTCACGCCTCTTGTCTGCCAGATCCTTGTTCTGCTCGTTCTCACAATTGAAGCTCATTCCAAGGATCTGTGCCCCAACACGTGCTGATACATTGACCGAAGGCGCTTCTGGGCGCTTAACGTTGTATTTATACCGTATCGCCCATCTCTTGCTACTTATCACCTACCATCACTATGGCCCAGCTGCCCCCTTTGCCTCAGATTACTGGCGATTTTGACATCATATTGGATGTCTATACTCATGAATCCGCTCGTCCGCCTACCAACGCGATTTCTCCAGAATACGGCGACGTTGCCCGTCTGGAGGCGCTGGGTCGTAAAGCCGCCGAATTGGCTGTCACATATCACTTATTCTGCCAAGGAACGACTGCTAATCCAATGCGTCCATTGACTCAAGCTGAAGATATACCGGTAGGAATTTCCCCCTTGCATCTCTAGCAAGTACTTGATATACTTCTTAGGACCTATGCGCAAATGCTCTTCATCATACGAAGATCTCAAGCTGGATGGATGCTTACAACATGAAGAAGAATATTCGTTGTCATCCTCACGATTTTATTAACGATAATGAAGTATGCATTCTTTCCATTTTCTTCGTCATGCGATGTAGATTCATACACCTTCAGGTTTTGACGCACATTTTCTTTGCCTATGTTGGCGCCTTGTACATACGAAACGGGGGCGAGACGATCATGTCCTGGATATCTGGTCTTATTGACCCGGAGAGTACCCCGCCACTACCACCGTCGTCCCCTCCCCCAGCACCTGCAGGACCGCCACCGCAGTCCCCACCGCCTGCCATGATGTCACCACCCATGGCCTCTCCAGTTCCCATGAATTATCAGCCTCCGTTGGGAGCAGCTACTGGCAACCTAGACCAGCTCATTACGCTTCAAGTCGTCAATCAGACAGCCCAGCAGAAGGGATACACTGTCACCTATCCTGCAACTAGCGAAGGTCCACCTCATGCACCCACTTGGACAGTTCGTTGCTGCTGTATGTTGCCTCTTTTATTCCAAAGTGCCTGACTGACGATCATGCAGTGAACGGCCAGGACGCCGGCGTAGCGCAAGCCCGTAGTCAAAAGGCCGCCAAAGAAGAGGCTGCTCGAATGGCCTTCAGAAATATGAACTGGCCGTGACAATGTATATCCTAGGAATGTTTGTGGCAGTCTGAAATGTTTAGCTATGATATAAAACCGTGTTTTCATGTTATGTATATGTACATTCAACTGAGATACCAGAAGAGGAGATATATTCCGACAAGACCAAAGAAAATCTGCATTTGAGGGTCCAATTTGATTATGGGGCCATTGGTGGCAGCATTGCTTGCAGTCCCACCACCGAGTGTGTGTCCGGTACCAGTAAACGCTGCCCCACTTGTACTAGATGAAGAATGCTTGTTTAGTGCGCTCTCCAAGGCCCTAAATGACCGGCGAGGGTAAGACACGATTCTGCATGAAAGGTATGAGACTACCTTTTATCAGCACCACGGACTTGGTCGATCTTCGTAGAACCCCGAAGGAAGATAAATGTTGGCCTGCATTGCGATGTCATTCGGGCAAAGGTGGATGAGCTGCTGGAACGCACATTGCAGTGACTTGGTACCGCTGCGCCACGTCTTGAGCAGCATCGACGTCACATTTTAAGAAATTGACGCTTGTGAATTTCTTCGAAAGGGCCTCATAGGTCGGGGCAATGGCATGGCAGGGCCCACACCTGTAACAGTAATGAGGGCGAGGTCTCGCGGGGACAGTGGTGCACGTGTCTCTACCAGGTTGCATGGAAATCAATCACCTAAATCGAATCCTTCAGCGAGTAAACGATGCAGTATAAGAGTAACAACATACCGATACTTTCTCCTTGCTACGCCCAAGGATGCCATCGAGTTCCGACAGCGAGCCGATATGAACAATGCTACCCATGATGATGGACGGTGGATATAGGCGCGGACCCTTAAATCTCACGTGTCTAGCGATCGTGTACTATTTAGGCTTGTTGCATCGACATTTTGTTCTTGCATCAACACCACCACCACCACCTCAAGCTAACAACACTTTCCTCAAAGCCTTACCTCTCCCCCTTCAACTCACATCAATCATCATGTCTGGACGCGGCAAAGGTGGCAAGGTTAGCAGCCACTCGCCTTCCCCACTTGCCTTTCTTTATGTGCTCACCATCGTCGTCGCTGTGTAGGGTCTCGGAAAGGGCGGTGCCAAGCGCCACAGGAAGATTCTTCGCGACAACATCCAAGGCATCACCAAACCCGTCCGTGTTCTTTCAGACCGTCGCCTTCCTTGCCAGGCTAACGCGTGAACAGGCTATCCGTCGTCTCGCCCGTCGTGGTGGTGTGAAGCGTATCTCTGGCCTCATCTACGAGGAGACTCGTGGTGTTCTCAAGATCTTCTTGGAGAACGTGAGTGGCCTTTCACATAATTTCTTCGCCTTCCCTCAACCTCCCTAGGTCATTCGCGACTCTGTCACCTACACTGAGCATGCTAAACGGTACGTCTGACACCCATCGTCGGCTCCGACCTTGTGCCTGACCTGTCGCTTACCACAGCAAAACCGTCACGGCTCTTGACGTTGTCTACGCCCTTAAGCGGTCTGGCCGTACTCTCTACGGTTTCGGAGCCTGAATACTATCTATTCCTTTTACCTGCGTGTTGTATGTCTGCTGTATAGTAAATGTAAATGTAGTCCTAAGGATACACTACGTTCTAGAAGACTAAGAGTGACTAGGCTATTCCCTCATGAATCATGTCGTGCAATTTCTATCACCTTTGTCATTATTCATGATCAAACCCATTGTTAGAGCGAAGGAATATAGTGCTTGTATTGCAATCGGGGACATAGTAGGTATAAGATACGGGTTATGTAGGTTGTAAACGCGTGATTATTCACACCACAAATTGAGAAGGAGAAATCATATGCTTGATAAAAGGTGATGTGGGCGGAGAAAGTAAATCGTCTGCAATCAAGATGTTGGTCAAGGCGAGGCCAAAGCTAGAACGACCTTCTCGAGCTTTTTCGCCTGCCGACGAAGCCCTCCTTCGACGAGCTGTGAGGGTAGGGGAGCCTTCAGGCTGCGGTGCAATATCCACCTCGTCCACAATGTCTGAAGCAATCGACGAGCGGGACGACCCCCGCAGGTGTTTGTGATCGCGCACCTCGGGACTGGGTACCTGCGAGTGTGCCCTCCGATGTATATTCCAAACGCGCGCAATCGCGGGATGATTCTTCGCAGGCGGGACACCCGAACCAGGAGCCTTCTTGGGCGAAACTTGAAGCACCGGCGAAGAATGAGGAGATACGCTACGCGCTCTCGGCGGTTCCACCTTTTCGGCCACCAACTTTGATACTACGCTCTTCTTGACGATATGCATGAGCCGAATCTTCTTGCCCTGTTGGGGATGGAGGAGCAAGGGCGAACAAGAGAATGTCAAAGGCGTCAAGGTCTTCTCGCCTTCCAAGATCCTGCCAGTGCCCTCCGCTCTGCGGTCGTCAACCATGTAATCAAATTTCCAGCGCAATTTGACCCCGTCGGGTGCCGAGGCAGACTTGGGGTCGAAGATGGAGGTCTCGGTTCCGCGTATAGTGTAGACTCCGTTGGACTTTAGACTGAGAGACGCCTGCCTTGAAATGTAATCGTGCGATTCATCATCGTTGACTGTGACTCTTCTGAGAATAGGCAGTCCATCAAAGAGTGCATAATGGAAGTGAAACGTCTGTCTTTTCTTCGGCATGAATTCCGCCACGCCACCGTCGACGACGCCGTCCTGAGGATCAAGCCATCGAGAGCGCGCCGAGTAGCCAACAAATCTGAACGAGGGATGAACGGAACGAAATCCTTCTTGATCGATGAGGAGACCAACAGTTACACGCTTGATCCACTGGAGAGACTCGGGTAGGCGTCTGCTGTTGTGTTTGGGGACACGAGGGTGGCGGGTGATAGACGACTGACTTGGAGATTGGCGCAATCTTCGTTGGAAATCATCAATAAGCGGAACAGGGGAATCGGCGTATAAAGACTGTCCGTCACTGTCATAGGCGGGAGAGGGACTGCGGCTAGTATAGCTGTGAGGTGACGAAGGGCAGGAATAGCTTGAATAATTGGAATTGTTCGAATTGGATGAAGGGAAGCTGGAGGACAAAGGCGAAGGATTTCCAGAGAAAAGCTGAGATGGATGTCTGTTCAGAATCAAGCTCTGTGGCTTCTCGTTTGTACGGGCGGCTCGCGACTGTTTGTCGATGGAAGAGAAGGAGGACTGAGAGCCTGCTGTCGACAAGGCGGTATGAAAGCTCGCAACAGACATTTCTGATACTGACGAGGTGTCTCCGTCGCGATCGCTAGCTATAGTATCCACTGGCGAGATGGGTGGTGAATAAAATGAGCTTGCTTGACTATTTCTAAGAATGGGGAGATTCGGCAGGATTGGTGGTGGGCGAGATGCATGGCGACGTGGACCGAATGTCCCTACGCTAGCGATGGTCTGAACGCTCTCACTGGGGTCCAAATAGGCGTCCAATTCGATGTCGAGAGGGATAGCAGGTGTATCGAAGGGATCAATGTCAATTCCATTGCATGGGCTTTCAAATAAGATGATAGGAATGTCTGCAGAGGTGCAGGACTCGGACAGATGTGAGGGTTCGAGTATAGGCGATGGCGGGATTAGAGATGCGAGCTCCTTGAGTATGGAAGACGACGAGTTCAGATGGAGATGGAAATCGTCAAAACCAGTGAAGCCTATGTCCAAGTCTGTTTGATAGGTCTGCATAGTAGCTGAGATGGGTTATCGCCGTTGAGGAAACTGTAGAAACGCGTAGAGGACGTGGTGGTTCGGTTCCAAGTTTCAACCGTGGTCGGTCCGATTGTTCCTGGATTCGTTTGCTTGGCGTGCTGGCTGGTGGAGGAACGCGGCTTAAACGCGGTTGTACATTGCTTGCACGGAAACCCCTTGACAGTTGCAATTAAAGCCAATTTTAACGCGTAAATGTCTGGACAAGGAGCTCCCCGCAGTCAGCGTCCTCAACGGCGTTCTGGAGTAAGGGCACAGCCACAAGGCCAAGGTCATCCGGCGACGCCCACCTCGACAACATTTAATACTCATGGATGACGCAGCTGGTCAGCTCTCGCAGAAACATTTCGCTTCTTTTGGTATCGACGACGCCTTCACCGACGACGACGACGACAACCTCTCTTTCCAGTTCTCTCCGGATGCTATTAGAGAACAAATGGCGCGCACTATGGCACATGTCGATGATGCCTCCGACGATGTCCAGAACCCACATAGAAATGGGTTGTTCTCTGGACATGACTCCGTGTCAACTCTCGACATGAACGGAGATACTGGCCAGGCATCGCCAGCCACATCGTCCTCCGGATCGCTATCCCCGGTCGACATGTCCCCCCAGTTCGTCTCAATATCATTGTCGCGCTCCCAGTCTGGCCCGGCCATTGAAGGAGACCCTTCCAATAATGATCCCGACGATGCTACGGACAACACTTCAGACCATAGTGCTCACTCGGACACACCAAGCGAATCCGAATACCCAGCCGTGCAGATTGATACTTCACAACCTCCCTCTCATCGCGTGACACTCTCCACAGACTCCAGAGCTTCTGCAGACTCTCGCGTGTCCCATACAGATCCATCATCTCCTCGTCAGTCATCAGAATATCCTGGGCGACCGTCTTCATCACGATCCGTTCCATTACCAGACCGTCTTTCGACTGACCATGGAGAACTCTCTTCTTCCACCCTCTCCCCTCCAACAGCTGCGACTGCGGTAGCTGCCTCTGCCTCTGCCAACTCTCTTCATCTTCCCCAGAAACCAGGTCATCGTCCGACACGCTCTGTTGGACCTAGTGCTCTAGAAAAGGTCATAAGCAAGACCAGACCTTCTTTTCTCCCTCCCAAACCCAAACAGGAAGATAACAAGCATATGGCAGATTGGGAGTTGATGATGAAACAGAGCCGAGCAGCTGGTACGTGAATTTACGTGTATTCCTACCACATGTAATTTATCATACCTCAGCTGAGAAACGAAGGAAGGAGAGGGACCAGCGTCGATTGCTTCGCGAAAAGAAAATTGAAGAGTCGTTACACCTGTGGGAACGGGATATTCTGCCCGATTGGCGCGTTGTGCACAAAAACCCAGCACTGAGAAAACTCTGGTGGCAAGGAATACCCGCCAAACTGAGATCGACCATGTGGGAACGTGCTGTCGGGAACCCATTAGCACTAAGCAAAGGTTGGGAAATTGCCTTTTTGTTCAAGTACACTTCGCTTATCAACTTTAGACACATATCGTACGTGTCTGTCGCGAGCTAAGCGCGCACTTGCTGCTGGGACATTCCCCGCAGCGACACTTGAGTTAATCGAACAGGATGTCGCTACCATTCTTCCCTCGATTCATATTTTCGACCCGAAGAACGGTCCTCTACATTCAGATCTCAAGGATATGCTCTATGCGTGGGTTGTCGCTCGCAGCGATGAAGGTTTGGGCTATACACTGGGCGCCGCGAGGATCGCCGGTATGCTTCTCCTCAATCTCCTACCACCTCAAGCTTTCGTGGTCATGCGGAACCTATTAGAGCGGCACTGTCTGCGTAGTTTCTTTGGAGGCGAAGGTTCTAAGGCGGATGTGAGTTTCATTACTAGTTGCATCCGAGTTGACTGACTTTTTTCCAGGTCGAAGCGTATTATCGGTAATCCAAACTCTTCGAGAAGGTCGACGCATTTAATCTCACTTTCTGCTAGGATATTCGATACTCTACTCGCAGACGGGATGCCCAAAAGTATGCTCACAAACTCTGCATTGACATTTCATCTAACCAAATACTATTAAAGTCTACTTCAACTTCAAGCAGCATCATATATCTCCGGCGGCCTATCTCCCCGATTGGTTAATACCTCTATTCCTTAATCACCTCCCATTCGAAGCTTGTGCTCGTATATGGGACGTGCTGATCTTGGAGGGAGATTCCTTCCTTTATCGTGCGGCGCTGGGTATACTAGCTGTTCTTGAACCTCGCTTGTTCTTCCCGGATAAGAAGGAGTTACTAGAACTTTTGAAGTAGGCGTTTGCGCTAGCCAAGATGTCGAGTATAACTAACGCAATTACAGGGGAGAAAACAAGGCTGCCATCGATGTAGCGATACGTGAACACGCCAAGCTTGATGGAGGGAAGTATGAGATCTATGGAGTCGACGAGGAAACCTTGTGGGATAGGATTGATGCTATGGACGATTGGTGGAAGGAGAGTACATGGACCAGATTAATACAAAGAGAGCTCCCGGACCTGTGATCGTGTTTGCTAACCATTGTACATTGTAAATGCGACGAAGAGTCCGAAAGTTGTTATACATTAATGTTAAATACAATTAGTTCTAGTCCTCCATAAATCTTGTCCATGTCCAAGAGAAGTGGTATCAGCCCATTCAATAAATCACCAATACTGCCCTAATTGTCCAAAAATTCGTCGACGCCAACCAAAAGTTCCTCCCAGAACTTCTTCACCATACTCTCTTCGAAACCATTCTCATCGTAGCCGAGGTTAATCCATAACTTCCCGACGAAAGTATATCCGAAGAGGAGCATGCCTCCGGACCGCTGACGCGAGCCAGTGGTCAGCGTATGCAGCTTGATCTCCCCAAAGTTCACATGCTTGTAGATGCCGTCTAGATTTCCCAGCAGTGACAGACCTATCAGAGCTGTTGACGGTACCCTGACCTCACTGGTCTTGGCTTTTGGGGGTGGCGGAGTCCATACGCCGTTCGCCTTGTCATCGTCCTCCTTAGCCCATACTCTGGCCCTGGTGCCGCGTTCTTCCGCCGTGAGGCGACTGCGAGACACGATCATTGGACTCTTGGCCGCGACGGTGCTCTGCTCCTTCGCCAGCCGGGCACGGTGCCAGAAAGTCTTCGACACGTCCTTTGACTTCGGAAGGAAGGTCGGAAGAATGATGTTAAAGTACCCGATGGCCAAAAACCAGTAGGAATCGCAGAGTGCTTTCTCCGCCCTCAGATTCGGACGCAGATTCAGCGCCGAGTACATGAGGCTGTGGAATGAGATTAGTTCAGACTGATACTGAATCAATGAGTTTGTGGGGAAACACATACGAGGGTAATTCACCCCGATTTTGGGATGCCCGAGCCCAGGCGATGTTACACAGCGCAAAGACCGCGCTGGATATGGAAACGCGGTTAGCTTTACATGTCTTGAGCATCCGTTTCGTGCGGTCTTCATCGATAGACACTATCCGTATAACGGTATGCCGGGGCTTCCCAGACTGTTTCGGGAACGCTTGTCCACCCTATGCCGCCATTAGCCGGCGAAGAGCACAACAATGATATGCTACGTACAATCTGTTTCCTTTGAACGTTTTGGAAGTCAACCCGTGATGCAGCCCTATGGAACGCACTGTCAGGGACCTCGGGAAGTAGCTCTTCAAGAGAAAGTGGCAACGTCGATGCCTAGGTGAGAATCGAAGTCAGCTTTAATCAATCACGGGAAAAAAGAGGGACACATACGTCGCCAGGCTTGTTGCAACGGCGGTTCCATTCTTCTACAAGGAGTTTGCGGAGTGCCTCCTCATCGTTAGGGCCACCCAGGAGCGTGAAGAAGTCGTTGCTCAAATTATGTAAGGCCATCCCATCGCCTATGAAATGCGTGGCGCATATCAGGACATCATGATTATGAGAAAGATGGTTTCCGTTGTGCCTTGGAGTGGGCGGAGGGCTCGGTATAGAGTCGTTGCTGCCAGTGGGGGAGATGATGAGGTAGGAAAGGCGCTCGTTTGACAACGTCCGAGGTCCATTCAAATAGCCGTCGAGCAAGTCTAGAGTGAAGGAGATCATGAGAATAATGCTGCACTTGCAACGATATAACGCACCATCCGTTACTTCATTCCTGTATTCTAAGTTTCGATTGGCATCGTCGATAGCTTCTTGAACACTGGCAGGGCCCTTGTATCTGTGAGACAATTCAATAAAGGTGTCGAGAGGGAGAGAAAGCTATCCTACAGGAAGCGGATGTCCTTGTAGTTGTGCATGATAACATGCGAGGCAAGTATAGGATGCCGAAGACGAAGGAGAGCCCACACCAGACTAACCCTCGATCGCGAAGTGAGGCGGGGAGGCGCAGTAAAGCCCAAGTGTAGATACCTGAGACATAATGAGAAGAGTCCACACGATGAATACAAAAGCCGTACATGTCGTTGACGCCGTTTTCGCGGGAGGGCAGGAAGTAAGAGGCCTCGGTATCGCCCATAGCTCTCTCGAACTGGCACAAGGAGCGGGGGATCGAGGATGCTTCCTTGGCCTTTCCAGCGACGACGGGCATGGACCGATATTGTCTCTTGCTCCGCTTCAAAAGAAGGAACGGCCAGGCGGGCACTGCGTGGCGGAGACATGGGCATAGAGGCAACGAGAGCAGTCATAGTGGACGACGTTCCGACGAGAGGTGTGGAGGGCGAGACGGGGCTGAGGTTTTCTACGTTCTACGGCCACATAATATAGCTTCACGGTAAATTGTTAATGTCAATCGGAGGAAAACCGCCACAGACTTGTCAAGGAAAGTTCGTGATCGAAATCATTATTTTTAGAGACACGAGGACGCGTCTAGCCATTTGCGTCCTGTACCTCACAGCATTCAAATCTGAAATCACGTATTGCAAACGTATGGCTCAACGTACGCGTGGTTCCTCTCCGAGCTATTCGCAATTAAGTAAATGCTGAGAAGCGAAGATCTTTACTAGATCCTCCACTCTCACCAATAATTAGAGCGGAGACATACTTCGCCTTTCTGGCGATTGCGACAAATGGTGTGCCAATGGAACCAATTGCAAGAACATGTCTTGGAAGCCCGAGCGGTACATCGGGATCAGACGCCGCAGACCAACATTATTTTAGACGTCGTACGACAGCAGGGACTCGCGCATCGCATTCCACTGCAGTAATGATCTGAATTGGGTGCACTATATTCAGAATTCGGATCATGAACTCCCCTTCGTCACGCTTCGTGACCCGAACGCCACTTAATAAATAATCAATGTGGCCCAAAAAAAACAGCCATTCCTCGCGAATGTGACCCCGGATGAGTTCCTGTGTGATATGGCAGGGTAGGAACACCCAGAGTCACTCTCTTGGAGTTTTCGCAGCCTGGTACATCATCTTTGGGTGCCGCCACACATTGTACCGAATTGCAGACACACAGGTGTGCGTGCCAAGGAAAAGCAACAGATGAGCAACACACTATCACCTCACAGGAATTCATCCGGGGCCATACTCGCGAGGAATGGCTGTTTTTTGGCGCCACAAGATTCGAAAATTGATTATTTTCCCAGTGGGGTTCGGGTCACAAAGCGTGACGAAGCGGACTTCCGTATATTCCCATGAATTTCATCAATTGACCGGATTGTCCATTGCGTATCTTCTACACACAACACATACGCCCGCATAATTACATCGATACAGTATACAGATAGCCCGAAAAATCCAAGTGATACAATTGTTATTGCTAAACTTTTTCATCTGCAGGTTTTTGGGATAAAGCGGAGGTGCTAGCATCTTGTTTATCGCCCTGTTCTAGATCGCGAGGGGGAGTCTTTGGAACTTCTTGAGACTTGACCCATGTGTAACCCCTTCGATACGAAGTCAGAAGGTTTCGAGGAGACGTTAGAGATCACGTACATCGTCCCACCAAGGATGACAAGAATTGAAGTGGCGCGATTGCTGATTATGATGTTTAGCGTCAGCAAAGCAGGCAGCAGAAGATAAGACCAACGTACACCGTGAGAAGGTCATTGAAGATCCAAACGCCTAAGACAGTTTGGAGGACTGACCGCGCGGCCTAATACGACGTGTCAGCGATACGACAATGTCGAAACGAAGACTAACGTACACTTGAGAACATGTGTGTTATCGGACTGGTGACCTTGACACTGAGTAATGCCGCAACACAGAGGAGAAAACCAAAGAATCCCGTCACTAAGCTGCCCCAGAAGAAGACGCTGCCGTTCCAATTACTGCTCTGCATCATATCACGCAGTTTAAGAGGTTCCCCATTGAAGATGACAAACGGAAGGAGTAACGCGGCTGAGCCGACATTGGTCCACCAGGCCAGCTCTATAGTCGAGTTGTTGCAGTGGAGAAGCGAGCTTTTGATGAGAACCGCATGGAACGCGATGAGGAGAGAAGAGAGGACTCCATAGGTAAGGGAAAGGAAGGATGGCGCGACTACGAGGGGTACAGAGGACGATGGGGCGACGCCTACGAAGAAACCGCAGGCTACAACCCCAGCAGCAACAATGACCCTGACCGGAGGAACCGAGTTGGTGTTGATTGAGGAGATAATGATAGTTAGAGGCAATTGCAGTCCGCGAGCGATCTGGGGCCGCGATTAATTATAGATGAAGCTGTAACATGTCATGATGCCTCACCTGAAAGAATGACGCATCGACATCCCGTAAACAAAGTGTATTGAACACAAGGCCGACGATATTAACCGTGACGAGTGGCGCTAGCTTTTTCGCCACCTCTACACTAGGCTTCGGGATCTTGACCTTCGGGGTAATCGCGGCAGACACATGTAATAACGCGACAGCAATGAGGAGTTGGATGAGAAGGAAAAGCAGAGGTAGGTCAGGGGAGCTATTGAGGACCGCCTTATTCCTAAGAAACGCGGTAAGAACAGATGATGAGGGCGACGTGAGCCACATACACAAAAACCATCTGTGCGACAGAGTCAGCATACACTGCTTCACACGGATAACAAGACTTACGACAAGAGCAGCAAACATGTAGAACGACACGACGGCCGCGACCTGAAGGCTCTCGACATTGAGAGTGAATGCCATGATGAAGAGGGGAAGAGAGGGGGACGGGAGTATACATCGTACAGACCGGACGGAATATATCCAGGGAAAGTTGATCGAGTCGCCCGATTAGGCAACTCGATCCAACTTGATGGACCTGCATCCCTTCGGCGAGGCGGTTCAGACAGACCATCACTTTGTCTTCGACGCCAGTGCCTATATATGACACCCTGACTCTCAAATCTATTCATAGCCCGCTTGTCGCCCGCTATGGACTCCGGCTACACTTTCCTTCGATCTTCGTTGGGTTTCACGGAAGGCTTAGGCCGTGCAAAAAAATCGCCTCTGAAAATCAATGCCTTCCTCTTGGTTCTCATCTCTTTTGCAACTCTCGCTCTCGTCTCTCTCTGGTACTCGCAGTCTACCTCGGAGCCACATGGTCTCGCTTCATCTGAGAAACTTGTACCGTGGGACGCACGCGTGTTACGCGCAAGCCCTGGAAAGCATTTCAGAGGTGCGCGATCTTCCTGACCATAACGACTCGAACGCACTCATTCTCGCAGATGCTCTACGACCTGATGTCAAGTACATCACTTCGTGGCCTGCTGCAGGTTGGAGTAAGCATTCATCAATGTTGCTTTCCAATGTATATTTACGTGTCCTTGGCAAGCAAACGATGTAATGACAATGGTTCGTCCTCTTTTCTTAGCCTTTATGATTCCTTTTCGTTTGAACGCGGTTCTCAGGCAAACATGATCTATCTTGGAGTTATCACGGAGAGAGTCCCAATTCTTCCTCCATTCACGCCATCGCACGTTCTACAAGACGGGGAAGCATGGGTGCTTCCCTTTGGCGAAGTTTTCGACGTTCCACGGATGCAAAAAGCCATGAACATTCCCATACTTGAATGGCACGATGTCAAACGCGATGAAGACGGGGAACGCGATGAGCTCGGGTGCTGGAACATCTGGGAAGCGACTCAGCATCGGGAAGCTTTTCCTCGATACAGTAACATCCCCGATTTCTTGAATCTTGGTCTGTTTGTTGTCCCACTAGCCGTACTTCTACCCTGAATTGACGCGCCGTAACAGATATTTCATACACACTGGCACCAAATTGGATCAAGTTATGGGCTAACGTCGACTCAGATCCTCACGCGACGTTCTGGTCGTTAGCGCGGCTTGGTTATTCAGAAACACGAGACGTCAATCTCCGCCCTCCTCGTTTCTCACCTTATAATGTCTCTCTCCCTCCGGACGAGCAGCTCCTCTGCTATGATTATCTGTATTATGTCTGTGCTCAACAGGTGCACAATTCCTTAGCATGTACTTGCTGTCATTAACGTGCATTCTTGCAGCCATATGAATTTACTTGGGAATACAGTCCAGCTTGGCGCTTTGTCGCTCAGCACATGCACTTCACTCGGAGGCTCGAGAGGCTCGCCAACTTCTATATTAATCGGGCAATTGGAATTCCGGACATTGAGCCAACTCCAGCCGTAAGCTTATTCTACTTTTGTCATCAGTCAGTCATTGAATCTGTTCCAGTATATTGCTATCCATGCGCGTCACAGAGATTTCGGGGATGTATGCGGAGATATCCCTTTACAAGACTGTTTCGCTCCGCTATCGGCCATAGCACGACGCGTTCAAGAAGTAAAGGATGAGCTTTTCCAGAAGAAAGGACTGGTCGTCAACTATGTTTTGATGACAAGTGACGAGAACGATCCCCCGTGGTGGCAAGAAGTTGCTGAACTAGGCTGGGTCAAGCCTGATCATAGCCGCACCAGACAGGTGTATGGAACATGGTACGTTATGATACGTGAAGGAATGGATCTTGGACACTTACGTTCAAGCAAGGTATCCCGTCCTCATTGACGCCGCCATTCAGTCCGGCGCCGCCGGTTTCGTTGGAACCGCAAGATCGACTATGTCCGTCATGGCTGCTAGACGGGTTGCTGCATGGCAAGATGGGGCCATTCGATATGTCGAGTGGGGTAGACCAGGAGCCGATGATGACTGAACACACTATATACAGGACTTAGAAGGACTTCTGAAGGCGTTGCACATGGACGGAACATTTCACTACTAACATTAATTATTTTGTAACACCGTTGTGGGTAAAGGGTAACGTTGCGGTGATCTCTGCGCCACAATTAGTTCGTGCCTGAATGTTGTTGAATAGCGTCTCTTTATTTAGCCACATCGGCAAATTGGGACCTGTAAATGTCAGCCGCTGGACTTGTCCTTCTCCTGAAAATCACTACATATCGCTCGTCGTTTGTGGCAACAGTGCTTACACACTGCGTACGACCTTGCTTGCGCCGGCAAGTAAATACTGGACCTGTCGATGTACAAATAGGCGTGAAAGTAGGAACGACAAATAATCATTAGAGTGCTTGGTCTAAAGGTATTGCGCTCCTTAACTTTATCAAGTTATGCAACATCATGTTCCTTCCAACAAAAACATTATAAATCGCGCCCAGTCGAATGAACTGCCCGTTCAAGTATCTGATTTCCGTTGGCCGCCCTGCTCGCATGTCCGCCAACATGGGGGAAATATAATTTCTCGTCCGGGAAACGTACTTCATCACTGCACGCTGCAACTCATCCGGCAGAAGCTGCTGTGGCATGGTATGAGAGTATGCGACATGGGTGGTCTCG
Organism: Hymenopellis radicata; assembly: GCA_015501595.1. Classification (NCBI taxonomy): domain Eukaryota; kingdom Fungi; phylum Basidiomycota; class Agaricomycetes; order Agaricales; family Physalacriaceae; genus Hymenopellis; species Hymenopellis radicata. The sequence continues at coordinate 128,944 of JADNRX010000021.1, read as the reverse complement.
GTCATGTTCTTTATGCGAGCGTCGTTTTCGGCTTGGAAGGCGCTGCTGGCTTCATGGCAGATCCTTTCGGAAAGATGGACGCCTTGCGGGGAAAGGAAGATTTGGCCATTCGGACAATTCATGAGCGTCGTGAGTGGATCAACGACGGATTGGATCACCAGGCGTTTTCGCAGAGCAGTCTGCATGTCTGCCATGGACACCCAGGATGTGTTCAGCTCGTCCAATTTCAGAAGCGTCTCGACGGTGTCGTGGAGAGATTGGAATTGGAACGACTCGGAAGGAGGGACAAGATCGCTCAAGCGACCTTTGCGTTCGAAGGGAGAAATCTCAGCTTGACGGAAGCCTGCGTCGGCGTCCGTTTTGGTCGAATTGGGAATGACAGCAAATTTTATCCGGCCGATACGGTTATGCACAAGGTTAAATTGTCCGTTACCGTAGAGACTATGTGAGTGGGTGGCGAGAACGAAATGGGGTCGGCGGGAAGGATCGGGGAAGGTAAACTTGAGAAGATCATCGTACATGCCCATTCCGCTTTGAAGAAGAACGACAGTAGATGATGATGACAAGCGAGATGAGAGCATCTTCAACATCGGAATTGTGCTGTACGTCCGAGAAGTGACGATTAGAGAATCGATATGGTCTTCCGGGATCATTCGGGTCTCTTCAGAGGTGGAGAGGGAGGTATTCGGAATTTCAGCAGTAAATCCGGAGGCTGTATGGCGTACACCTTCACGCGTAACAGTAATAGACGCCTTGTGTATATTGTAGAATTCGCGCATTTGCCGGGAGTTGCGGCGAATGGTTGTGACGGCGTCGGAGGAAGGTAAGACGCGTCGTAGGTGGTAGGCAATCAGGGAGCCCAGCGGCCCAGCAGCGCCTACGAGATGGATACGCATTGGTTTGGCAGCTATTCTGTCAGAGGCATCTGCAGTGTCAATTGAGTACGGCACTGCTATACATAACAATGCGCGTACATTTTTTTCCGTGCTATGCAGGCCCAAGCAGGCGCGCTACTCAGCGGAAAGCACGGTCTGCAGCAAGATCGAAGGCGCGACTGACGGTCAGAGGAAGCGGCAAAAAAGTGACCCTGAATAGAGTACACGTGGCTACTTCCCATGCCTGTCATTCGCCCAGTTTGTGTACTGCATCGTTCTCTTATAGATTCGGGGCGTTCAACTGGGATTTGTAGTCCTGGAAAAGCTTTGTCGGCCCTATACAGGGCCTGACTAAACTTTAATCTCTAGCAACCGGTATGACCTGGCATTGGCACGGTGGGAAATCTTCCGTGCGTGTAGCCACACTTATTTCGCGATATCGCGTGCCCCATGACCCGAATGACATCGAACCATCGATAAGGAATCACTGGCTTACTTATAACGAAGACTTTTTCCGACGTTCTTGAAGCCATCCCACGACAATCCCCCGCTTTCTCTCTGACCACCACCATGTCTACCATCGAGCTGAAAAGAACTGGCCAAAAGGTGAGCTCTCCTGGTGCTTTACCGACCGTGCCTTTCTAATAAGGCGATGTAGATGCCTCTTGTTGGGTGAGTCGCGTCGACATCTCATTAGAAGTGTAGGCCCTTGACACGCATGACGCCCAGCTTTGGCCTCTGGAAGGTTAGCTTCTGAAAGTTACTGCTCTTGGCAACTACTCAAGCCCTTTAACCTAGGTTACCAAGTCGAGCTGTGCTGATGTGAGTAGACGACACCGGCCCCCCACCTTCTGTACTAACAAGAAATTCAGACCGTCTATAATGCCATCAAGGAGGGCTACCGTCTTCTGGACGGCGCTGGCGACTACGGAAACGAGAAAGAGGCCGGAGAAGGCGTCAAGAGGGCTATCGATGACGGACTCGTCAAGCGCGAAGATCTATGTGAGTGCTCCTCATCCCCTGTTGATATGCATTGTTTAATGGCGTGTCGCGCAGTCATCACCTCCAAGGTACGATCTGTAATCGCGTCAACTTCGACGCATCTAAACCATAGTTCAGCTTTGGAACACCTTCCATGCCAAGGAACATGTAAGAAATGCAATAAAACGCGCTTGTATGCGTGCTAAAACCCCGCCTCAGGTCGAACAGCTATCGAGGAAACAGCTCGCCCTTTGGGGTATCGACTATTTCGATCTATTCCTCATCCACTTCCCCGTTTCCTTGGAATACGTTGATCCTGCCCATCGCTACCCACCCGAGTGGTGGGGAGATGACAAAAAGGTTCACCTTAGTGAGCAGATGTAATTAACAGTCTCCAGATTCAGCTGTGACACTAGTTATAGGCAACGTGTCCATCCAAGAAACCTGGACGGCCTTAGAGAAGCTAGTCGACGAAGGTCTTGCCAAGAACATCGGTATCAGCAACTTCCAGGCACAAACCATTCTAGACATACTACGATATGCCCGCTACGAACCTCAGGTTCTTCAGATCGAGCTTCACCCTTACCTTTCTCAAGAAGCTTTGGTCAACTTCTCCAAGACGCACAACATTGCCGTCACTGCGTACTCCTCGCTCGGTCCCCAGGGCTATGTTGAATTGGGTATGGACAAGTCTGCCCTAGCCTGTTGGCCCACGACGCCGTCACTCAGGCAGCTACTGCTCACCAAAAAGGTAAGTAAAGTTGAAAGAGATATCTTTCCTGTCCTCATGCCAAACCCAAGCTCCGGCACAAGTCCTTCTTCGCTGGGCAACCCAGCGCGGAATAGCTGTCATTCCGAAGAGCAACACTCATGAGCGCCTTGCGGAGAATCTGCAGTCCACCGACTTCACCCTTACTGACGCCGAGATCAAAGCTATCAACGGTCTGAACATTAACTTGAGGGTGCGACTGTTCCCACATAAATGGCCACTTACTCATTCCGTGTTCTAGCTTAACGATCCTGCAGAGATTGATCCACGGATTGCAATCTTTGCGTAAGATATGGACAGGTGCAAGGGCAAGCAACCAAGGCGTGCACATTGTATAGTAGCGGTGTAAGTTCGGGTCGTGATGAATTGATTGACTGTGAATCTGGAATGTACGCGTATGCGTCGAGCCAATCGCTGGCAGGAGCTTGGCCATGCGTTCTAATGTCCGGTTCCAGACCACTTGGTATGTTTGGTCCTGGTATATCCGTAACGCTCCAGGTCCCCTCATAATGAGCCTTTGCGTTCTCATATACGCATTTCTATTCACGGCACTCATGGTGGGCAGATTGAGGCGTTTTTAGTGGAATAGGTCCGTCTCTCATCGAAGAATAGACTCGACTCGACTCCTTCAGGTTCTTCATGACATGTTCCATCCTGATCCATTTCACCGAGAACGCGTCTGTTCGAATCGGTCGCCCTTGAGAGTTGTCTAGGCCTAGACTGGCCTTCCCATGAGCACGAGTTCGCCTCATACACGGTCCGGGAAGAGACTATAAGGACGACGCTCGAGGGTGCTCATTGTCACAGACTTACTTTGAAAGCGATTGCACTATGAGTACCATTACTCTGAAGCGTACTGGCCGTGAGGTGAGTCTATCCTAATTGCTTATGTCGTATCTGTTGGTCTTTGACACGATCTTAGATGCCTCTTGTAGGGTAAGTCACCAGTGCAAGTACAGGGAGACGTAATCAATGTTCATGGCTTCATCACTCAGCTTTGGTACCTGGAAGGTACGTTTCCTCGCACGATATAATAACACGGTATACTTGATATATGTTCAAGGTTCCTAAAGCGACATGCTCTGATGTAAATCTTTTGCTTCTACAATGAATCACAACCTAAACAGGTGGTAGACCGTATACAAGGCCGTCAAAGCCGGTTACAGATTACTGGATGGAGCTGGCGACTATGGTAATGAGAAGGAAGTCGGAGAAGGTGTTCGAAGGGCGATCGATGAAGGAATTGTAAAGCGTGAAGATTTATGTGAGTCTTCCAGATATCGGTTGCTGGAGTCTAATGATCTTGTATCGCAGTTATTACTTCCAAGGTGACACGTGCAAGGAAAGTAAACGAGAAACGTGTTCTAACCAATTTGTAGCTCTGGAATACTTTCCATGACAAAGAACGGGTACGAAGTCATGAAGACAACACTTTGCTCGCCAATATTGACTTACCAATGTAGGTCGAACAGCTTGCAAGGAAGCAGCTCGCAGACTGGGGTCTCGAATATTTTGACCTCTTCCTTATCCACTTTCCGATTTCTCTTGAGTATGTCGATCCTGCTCACCGCTATCCCCCAGAATGGTGGGGAGACGACAAGCAAGTGCATCTCGGTAGGTTCATCCCATCCATGGCGAGTAGGGGCTGACGAGCAGCTTAGGCAAGGCAACTATCCAAGAAACCTGGACAGAAATGGAGAAGCTAGTCGATATCGGGCTGGCCAAGAACATTGGAGTTAGCAATTTCCAGCCTCAGCTCATCCTCGACGTGCTTCGATACGCACGTTACGAGCCCCAGGTGCTACAAGTCGAGATCCACCCTTACAACTCTCAAAGCCAGCTGGTCGATTTCTGCAAGGTGCACGGCATCGCGGTCACAGCGTACTCCTCTCTTGGTCCGCAGGGCTATATCGAGATTGCAATGGACAAGTCCCTTCCCAGCTTGTTTTCTCAAAAGGTGATTACGCAAGCGGCGGAAATGCATGGAATGAGTGAGTCGTTTCGATGAACGCGCGTCGACGCGCGTACTGGCCCCTTTCTGACTCATTCTCCAAGCTCCGGCGCAGGTGCTGCTCCGCTGGTCGACTCAACGCGGTATCGCAGTCATTCCCAAGACAGAGTATCCGGAGTATTTGCAGCAGAACCTGGATAACCTGCAGTTCATGCTGACGGACGAGGAGATGAAAGCGATCAACGGTCTCAATGTGAACGTCAGGGTACGCGTGTTTCGCTGCAGCTTGGATGTTGTGGGAGCTCACGGTATACCTTTAGTTGAACGATCCTGCGTTGATAGACGCCAGGTTGGCGATTTTTGCTTGAAAGAGGGTTTGGATCGGAAGTAAAAGCGACGCGTGTACATTAGCTCCCGATCCGTGTAATGGGCGAGAATTGACAGGAATTGAATCACTTGATTCTGGATTCTGCGCAGAGCTGTGCGCGTCGGTGCCGAGCCGGCAGCTGCGCAGTCGGAGTTTAAATATCGGCCATATAAAGGGCTGGTTAATGAAGTCATCGAGAACACTCAAGTCATGGCCGCTACTTTCAAGCTAAACCGAGCTGGCGAGACTCGTCGGCTCTCGTTTAACCAACTCCCTACCTGGGACGTCCTTTCCGAGAAGATTCACACCTTGTATGGCATTCCTGAGGACAATATGATTGGTTTGACCTACGTCGATTCGGACGGGGACAACATCACTTTATCCTCCAACGGTGAACTGGCAGATTTCTATCAGACCTCGTACAAGCCCGGTGATGTTATCAAGTTCGTTGTGCAGGACCTGCGCCAGTCGCGCCCCGCCAGTGAGAGTCTCAGGTCGTTCCCAGAGACGCCTACCGACACCAACTCTCGCCGGAATACCTTTGGCAAGGACCCCATTCTGCAGTTCCACCTCGACGAAGACTGGCAGAGCATCCCCGCGTTCTCCAACATGTTCCACCCTGCTCAGTCTCCCGAACACGGCTTCATCGAGTCGGTAACCACCATGACCGACGACGACGCTGCTGCCATCCCTCCGTCGACAAGGGCAAGGGCCGCGCTTACACTCCTTCATTCCATTCGACTACTTCCTCTGTCATCGGTGACGTCGAGATGTTGACCAGCACCCCCAAGGCTCCCGTCTCTGACTTTGGTCCGTTTCCCCAAGACAAGGAGCTGCCCAATCTCTACAGCGTCGCGTCGTCTACACCTCGTATGGAGAACCCTCCTCTCAAGAGGGCTCAGGGCTCGGTCATTCCCTTTGTTGGCAAGGACAGCGCCAAAGGCAGCACCAAGAGCAACAGCCATGCTCCTACTCCCACGCATCGCCCTGCTACGCCCGTAGCTTCCAGTGACGAGGAAGAGACTGCTCCTGATCCACCGCTCGCGCCTTTGGAGAATCCTACCCCGCCGAACTTGGCCAGCGACATTGCTTTCCTGCTCGATGCTGTGAGCTCCGTCTTCAATGCCCATCCCGAAGTGTCCGAGGGCTTCCAGAATCTCATTCGTAACGCGGCCAACGGCACCTACTGGGACGCTCACCGCGACGCAATTGCCAGGGCTGCGTCTGCGTATTCGCAAACTGCTCATACTGAATTCTCCCGTGCTGAAGCAGATGCTGGCCGACGAGTTTCCGAGGCCCTTGCATCACTCGCGCGTACTGTCGCTTTGGCGGCAGGTGTCTCGTCAGACGAAGCCGACCGTACAAGGGATGGGCCGGATTCTTTTGGAAGCGATGGGGGTGCTTGGTGGACGCATGGACCTCTGCCTCCTCCTCCTCCTCCAGGTACCTTCCCTCCTTTCCCTCCCCAAGGACTCCACCATGGACCACCCTTCCCCGGCTTTGAAGCTCCCTTCGGTCGATTTGGTCGAGGACGTGGTGGCGGACGAGGACGTGGTCACCCATTTGGCCATTTCGGTCCTAATGGTCCTCCACATCATCACGGTCCTCATCATGGTCCGCCTCCTCATGGCCCCCCACCACCGCCACACGGCATGTACCCACCATTTCCCCCGGGCCCTCCGGAATTCTTTCATCCCCTCCCCCGCCACCGCCGGCAGGACCTCTAGATCCCACTCGGGCGAAGGAGCTTCGAGCTGAAGTTGAAGCTGCCAAGTTGCTCTACAAGAAGCAGAAGGAACGTTATCGTCAGGATAGGGCAGAAAGGCACAGGCTGAAGCAAATGCAACTGGAACAGGCCCAGGAAGCCGATTCGTATGTTCATTTTCCTCTTTTCGTTGGTCTCGCCTTTACTGACTCCTTCTGCAGGCCTCTTCCACAGGAAGATCAAGTCATGGAGGATTCCTCTGTGCTTCCTCCCGCTTCACCTCGTCCGGCTTCAATTTCCCGACTTGTCAGTCAGGCTCGTGGACGATTCCCCGAGGTCGAGCTGGTTAGCGTTGCGCCAAAGCGCTCGAACACGCACAGCGGCTTCATCACCGACAAGGACAGGGCCATCGGGCGAATCACAAGGAAATTGGCTGATGTACGTTTGGACCGTCGTCTTCCTCCTCGCCATGTATTCATGCGTCACGTTCTAGATGGGTTTCACCGAGGCGGCCCACCCCAACATGGCGTCCACCATCCGTTCTCACGTCCCGGAGCACGGGGAGGTTTCGAAAGAGGTCGAGGACAACATCGTCACCACTTTTATTGAAGAGTTGGAGGAGGAAGAACCAAAGGAGGTACAGCCGAGAGCCTCTGGCTCCTCGTTGAATCAGAAATGGTGAATGAACGTTCCGTTCACAAGGACAGTATATCTTAACGTAGTACTAAATACAAGGCAAGGCGATCTGTATGTACAATTAGTTTTTTTTGGGTTTCAAATATAAGGGATGTAGTAAAAGTGTACAATCGTTCGAACGTCGAAATCATGCCAGCTGGCACAGATGCAATCTCCTCAAAACTTCAGTATCACGAAAAGATATTCGTGCATTCCTCCTCTTGGATGCCACTGACACGCAAGAATGATCAGGGAGGCGTTCCAGGCGCAGTGATCAAGTTGAATCTACTATCTAAAAGTCTAGATAACGCGCTAGATCTCGAGCATTCCCAACGCTGCATTGTGGCGCGTGTTTTGTGCACCTCAAGAATGTTAATGATCAACGAGACTTTCGTTCAAGACGACGCAATTAGAACCCACTGCCAGATGTCCGCGTCCCGCGAACACGAAAACATATCGATCATCGTGCGAATAGTGGCGGCCTCACCTATTATTGGCTCGCATGCTAGATGTGTAGATCTCGACGGTAATGTCCTGCGCCGTGATAACCACGGGTACTATAGACCTAGTAACCGGTAGTGCGAATCAAAATCATCCCATTAGTGGCCATGTCCGATACGGATCCTTGTACTCGGTTGGGTCTTACCACCACAGTCACCCTTCTAGACGATGGAAGATCCACGACTAGTCGGGGGTCGACGTCTTCATGAAGACGTCCGCGGGGCCATATGGTAGCTGCAACAACAGGTCTGAATCGAGCGCTGCCAAAGCTTGGTCTACGCCAGAACCTCGACTTTCTTCCACCAGTAGTTCCAGAACGTACGCGCTAGCATACGTTAGTGGACACTCTCTACTGCTATCCACTGTCGATCCACCTATGTGTTACGACTCTGCTCGGTTATTGCAATCGAGACCAGTGATATCTGAGCCAAGTCTGAGCTCACATCCTTGGCGGGGACTCGGATTCGCTGCCACAAGACCCAGTTCAATGTGAGAAGGCTCAGAGTACGCCGCCTGGCAGGCAATCTAGTTGACATGGCGTTGACACTGCGAAATGACCGTTGAACGAGGACTCTCCCACTTTCCGAGCTGATAGGAAACGTCTGAGCAGATGAGAGCTTCGCGTTTGCCAACATTCGGAGAGCTTATTGACCCGAGGCGGGCTTTTGTGATGGAAACTGCTCTGTGCCCGAATGGCTAAGTATTGCTGCGGATTGGATCGATTATACGCGGATAGTGAAGAGAATTTAGGTTGCAGACAAAGTAATGTCCCCCTTGAGCAATGAGAAGGTCTTGAATCACCGATGTGAGATGGTGAATATGTTAGCTTGAGCGCGTGACCGCTTTATATTCAACGCGTCTTTCGCGGATCCGTACCTATCTTCTGAGACTGGTCGGGGCCCAGGATTCAGCAAACAGAGTTGGCGGTGATCGCAGGTACCTCGAAGCCATTTGGATTTTTGGGGTTTCGCCATTCTGAATCAGGAAAATTCACAGCGCACAAAGTTAACGAGCCTGTGTTTAACCGACGGAACAGAACAGGGCGCAGCTCAGGGACTCCATAATTAAAAAGTACCTTAAGTGCCTTGACCTTGAGCCAGTTCCGTCAAACCTTGAACTTGGGGAAAAATCAGATTCTTCTGTAGGCGTCCAGAGCTGCTTCGTATTCAGCGTTCAATACAAGTCGACCCTGGATTCCACACAGGCAGGCAAGGCACCACCCAGCAAATCATGGTTGATGGCGACCTGGGAAAGATCGCAAATCAAGTGCCCTGTGGAGGGCAATTCGTCTAGATTCTGTGGCCTTTGTGGCTGTATAGGCAGATTAATCTATCAAAGGATCAAAAGTGTCAATTTCCACACACCGAGGGTTGGTAGCTCCGAGTCGAGGGCCCTCGAAGTCTATACACCGTGGCCGATGCAGATGGGGATGGAGATGGCCTTCGCAGACAAACCAGCTGCCTCAAAGCTCCAAAGCGTCCCACGAAGATAGTAGTACGTGATAGTGAAGCAACTATCGTCGTCATTGGCTCGCGGCTGTTGAGAGGACCTCCACGTATTAGACCTTGAATTAGCGTTGAATGCAAAGTTGGCAAAAGTCATCCGGCCCGCGCTAACACTCCGGGTCTGATCGGAGTTCGCACGGCTTTCTTCTTGTGATCGACGTTCTGTTCCACCGCTAAGTTCGCAAAGTCCATCACCCCACCACGATGCTAGCTCTAGGCGAGGTCTTTAAATTAGTCTTACGCCTATATGCTAGCTTCTGCTATTCGAATTGGCGGAGACCTTACACCACTTAGGACCATCTGGGCTCAAGAACGATTCGTTGAAAAAACGCTAGCGTTTTTTTTGGCGACCGAATCTTGCATGTGTCTCTCAGGGAAGCGTGTACATCTGGGCGCTCGGAGATAATCTAGACATGTGCTGGCATCGTGTTACGGAGAGATCCTGTAACCCCCAGAAAACAGATAGATGCCTGGGTTATCAGTTTCTACACACGATCTGTAGAGAATGCGAAAGCGGCACGGAACGACTTATGTCTTAATGACTTGCACCCGTTCTGTTGGTTCGGAGCTGCTCTGCTTGGAACCGGAGGTTCTGGAAACATAGTCACAAGGCGCTTCACTTATAGCACAGCACTCGCAACTAGACTAACCGATTCACAGGACTCGAAAGCATGGCAAGAACCGTAACTTTGATCATTCAATTAACGAAGTCTCCCTTACGCTCCCATCACTCTCCGAAAATCAAAAGTTAGTCACCGCCTGTCATATACTCGAGATCTGTCAGTGTTGACCATTATTTACACAGGTGCAAAAGTCCTCCGGAGAAGTCATACCCCTTTGGGAAACCATCTTCCCAGATCTACTTTGACAAATCTGGAAAGCCTTGTATTAGAGTTTCTTCGTCTTAACGCTCACTCTCTGGCGAATAAGGGAGGAACGGAGTTGCGTGAAACTTCCGAGGTCTTTCGTTCAAGAGGAGGGGTAGCGAAAAGTTGTTGACAATCCCTCTCGTTAGGCTTCGATCCATTCTGAACGATTGTCACACCACGTTTCCGAAGTCGAATTGACGCCTCTATGCGGTTTAGTGCCTATCAATGCCGATGCCGCTCGGTGAATGAATTCTACCTCCACGCCATACCAAGAAAAGCCCTTACGAGATCTCCGGATGCAGATTCAGGTTGGCAGCCGAGAAAGGCTGCTTTAAAGAGACTTGATTCTATGAAGCATCTATCGAGAGTCTGTCTTGACGTTCTCTCTCTACCTAAACTCAATCGCCCAGACCACCTCCGCTCGTTCCCCACCCCTTCCTGTCGTTATTCTTCACCATGACATCCCCCAACACGTCCTGGGCGTCGTATCGCAGCGCCTCTTCAACCCCTTCACCGAGGTCGTCCAGAGCGAGCAGTATTGATAACCTCAAGGCGCCAGATGGTTCAGGCGCCATGGAGGTCTTTCAGTCAATATACAACGGAAGGAAAAGTTGGAAGACATTACGAGGTGGTGAAATGGTCTGGCCTGCAGAATTGGAAGCTGCCTTGATTGAAGGTGGGTTCAGTGGCTCCATTGTCGTTCTTAGCTCATCGCCCAGCAGGTCTGGAAAAGTATCAACCAGATGATTCGCGGGAAACGCGTCTTCTCGGGCGTTTCCCTATGAGAAATCGTTTTATTTCCGAGTACATATACCGGAAGACAGGACGCAGACGCACCGCAAAGCAAGTAGGAAGTCGCCTCCAACAGCTGAGGGAGACGTGCACAGGGAAACGCCGTAAGTCGTTCAACGATCGCTCACGGAATACCTTTGTCTCACGCTGAGCCTCTCAAGTTATGGACCTGTTGTCACCTTGTAGACGGCAGGTGCCGGCTCCGCTCACCAGTTCTGCGTACGATTCTACGTCCACCATTCATTGCGATTCTGCCTCGTCCAATGGAAGCGGCAGTGTCCCAATTACGCCAACGGACGAAGTAGCTCCCTATTCCTTCTCCGGTGGGAAACGCAGTACTGCAAGGCAAACCTTCTGCATCGACATCCTTCCACAAGACGACCGTGCATCTACGAGCGGCTGTAACGGTCAATCGCGCTTTCCATCAGGTCTCGATGTCAATTCCTCCGCTTCCGCGTTCTCGGAAGGTGTTACAAGGCTCTCTGAGCATCCCCGACACATCCGCACTATCGATCCGACTCTCACATTTGTCTCTCATTCTCGGGTTACTGCAGACTGCCAGTTCGCTGTTTACTCGGAGGGCCATCTTGTATTTAAAGAGTCGACCGTCCTCTCTCCTTATGAAATAGAATCCAAGGACGTCCCGCCCGGTACCGATGGGTGTCTTCTCTACAGGACGTCACTGGTGCCAAACTATTGGAAGACCATATCCGAGAGTAACGGTCAGCGACATGGCGTTCTATTCGGCTATACCATCTTAACTGACTTCACGGGCAGATCCCACGAAATACACGATATTCCAAGAGATCATTCAAGCCGGTCAGCAGTGTGTCTATGCGGCAAAGTACACATTTGCCTACCCTCCTCAATATGGCCCTCCCACGTTCGCGCCAGCCCCTGCCGTGCTGCCTGATTCTCACTTCGACTTTTCATATGAGGATCTGCAAAACTGCTTCGGTACCGACACGCCTCCCCAGGAGTACCCCAAATCCGGCCAGGCGTACAGTTACGGGAACTTCGCGTCCAACGCATGGTTCCCGGTTCCCAGAGGTTCGGACACCCGAACCCTTCAACATGGCCCTGTTCAAGGCTTCGATATTGAGTCATCGTCTGGCTCGATATCTCCAATGTCTGCCACATTCCCCGGGGACTTTGCCGAGCCCATGAATGGCCAGACATACCAGGGAAATTTCGACGTACGTGTCCCTTCACATATATTCATTCCGTTCAGGCGTTTACTGACTTGCGGTCTTCAGATGATGTGAATACCAACACAATTTAATTATGGTCTTTGTATAATTGCGTAAGTGGCGGCGTCCTCTTTTAATATATCAGGGTTTGAAAGTTTTTTTGCAGCTACTTCGAACACACCCATAGGACATGCGTTATTATCTCTCTAATTTGACTGATTTAAACCTATTTATACCTGTACTTGCTTTGCATTGCTCTCTGACTTTTCTGTACGCAAACACTTGTATATCACACGCTCGCCACATGTACTGTATACTACATGTATATAGTTTATACCTCCATTGACCGCAAATCAGATGAGGCGGGAGCTCAAAGTGGCCTCTGCATGTCGCGCTTCCTCGCTTCCGGGACTATATATTCTTGAACTAACTGATCCACCAAAATCGTTCGAACGTCAGAAGAGAAGCACGATAGTGGACTGGACTCACGGTTTTTCAGGCAAGAGATGATCTGGATCTTTGCCGTAAACTCTTTGGTCATGAGCGACATGTCTGCGTTCTGGTTTATGCCTTTGACGATGCCTCTGGCAATCGCGTCTTTGCGGGACCCCCGGTCTACCCTGGCATAGCCAGACACTAGCGCGTCTATCCAGGTCTTCATCGCCATACCGCCGGCCATTCCTTCCCATTTGCTCATTTCGAGCACCATGTTTGTCACGCCTCCCACAACTACCGCGGTTTCTTCATCGGCCCGACCAAGGGCATCCATGCCGATCTTGGTCTCAGGAAAATGCTTCTGGATGGAAGACAGGACAGCGCCATATGATACTCCATCGCCAGGCTGGCTTCCGCCCTTCCCGCCTGCAATCCACGTTTTAGCTTGATCTATGGCGGTGTAGAGGTCAGATCTGAGCGTGGGAGACATCGTCTTCTTGTCGTTGGCATTATTGCCAGCAGCAGCAGCGGCAGCTAGCTGGTTTGAGAAACTGCGGAACATTTCGTTTATCAGCTGTAGACGTGGGTGTTGAGAGTATCTCTACAGTCAGCTGTTCGTTCCTTAAGCGCCTCTGGACTCATGTCTACCTCGAGGCTGTTACATTTAATTACTTGATATAGATCAACGTTCTGAAAATACGTCACGAATCGTCATAATAAGAAGAAAACTATTGAGACATGAATGCATTCTCAGGATCTAAAGAGCACCCGACCTGCATTCAAGAAGAGACTGTGAAACTCGACGACGTCCCAGAGAATGAGCTAATAGATCCAATGAAAGGCTTTGAGTCTCCGAAGTAACTTATTCGGTACGTTCCACCTGGAAGAATGTGCATGAGAAAGTACGTATTGAAGTCATTGAAGTCTTACTAGGAGTGCCACTTTCGATTGTCCTGGAAATGCATGAGAATACACTGCAAGGGCAGAGTTAGGAGATGCCAAGGCTCACCAGGTTATGTTCACAGTGCTAGTGCCCAGAATCTAGTTGAAATTAATTTTAAGCGACGTCCGACGTTCAATGAATTACTCACGGTGCTTGTTCTGTTCCATCGGAACACGGTGGATGGGTGGGCATCTGATCGTACAGCAACCCACGCGCCGTTAACTTGGTGGTCTACTGTGAGGAAGGTGCTCCCCAAACGAAGGTTATTCTGTTAAAAATTGAGTTGACAGCGGTATCATGAGGTGGAGGTGGCGTCTCACCCTAGGGTTCGCCCCCACAAACTGCACTTCGACAGTTTGGCCAACGGCATAAGAAGCTTTGACGTCGGCAAGGACATCTCCAAAGCTATTCCCACCGGAGCTATCAAAAACCACGCCAGTCTGGAAAGTAGTGTAACAATTAATAGAACTGAAGCGACCTAGAACTTGAAGATAGGTACCTGCAAGGAGATCGCTTTCGACGTCTGCTCAGCTGGAGCAGCATCCGACGCGGGCGTCCCGGACGGTGAAACACCTACGAATGGAACTAGGCTAGAATACTTGTCGATGTACGCTTCCAAAGTGTCTGATGGATGATTAGTGGACATGCTCACCGAAAATCAAGCAAACATGCTTACATTGACCAAAAATGGTGGATGCTCCTTCATACCGCTGAACCCCATATTCCTCTCTGGTCGTAACGTAATGAGCATATGCATTCGCCGGACCAGCGAGTACGACATAGGCATCCGAGCCTAGAATACCCTCGGAAATGAGTTTTGCACGGAGAGCCTCACTAAATCCCGCAAGTCAGACACTCAGAACTACTCACTGACGGGACGTACCGGATTCGGCGGCCAGCCATTGTAGTCAATTCCCCTACATAGAATAGTATCAAAGACTGATCCCGGTTAGTCCAGGCTGAACGCGAGCTGTACCTGGCATTATCAACATCACTGAATGAAGACGAATTAGCGCCACCATGCTGCTACCAGTACCAATACAATCTCACCTAAATTTCCTACTCGGAGCATCTGGATGTCCACCGTCGCTGGAGTCCATTCATATGGGAAGTGCGCATAGCCCTAAAATGAGTATCAGCAGACCCGAGGACATCAAAAAAATTTAGGACGAACGGTGTTCAGCAAAATTGGCTTAGGATCTTGACAGGCAATTTGCGCCGCCGAAGGTAAAGGTGTTACAGCGCCTGAGGAATACATGTTAACAGCATACATACCTACGATGACGGATGACAAGAACCTTTGACAATCTCCCAAAACGGATTTCTTGAAGAAGACACCAGAAGTCAGTAGCACTAGTATGCTCAGGAAGCTCGACATACTGGGAATCTGAGGAGTTATCCCCTTGAACGAAGTCGAAGGCTCCTGGTCCGTCGCTACACGAAACATTATACAGATTCGACATGTCGACACTGCTGTTCCTTACGTTGTTCCTCCGGCAAAAGAGAATCCTGCACAAACAGAGTATCAACCAACAATCCTGTAGAAAAAAGGAAGAACATCTACCCATCGCACCGGGGCACGTCTGCGCCTGCGTTCCGTTGGGGAGAGTGAACGTGTGATTTGCCCTAGAGGTTTACATTGAGATTTGCTCCAGATATGAAAAGAAGAGAAGCTAACATCTGCATGTAGACATGGACACTCCTCACCGCGCCCAACACAGGCGACCTGGTGCCCTCCATCACCGAGCGGGCGCCTAGATACTGCTTCTCCCCAATGATCCTGTTACTCTCAAAGTCGGAGATGCGAAATCCCGGTCCACTGAATTGATGTCAACGAGTAAACTATGCAGTACGAAGATGGACTTGCCGCCCATGACAATCTTGCGCAGTACCTCCACAGGTCGAGTGGTTGAATTCACACGCCATTCCATCATAGTCTTCGCCTGGGCTCTCGCAGAACGCTCCGAGCCTATCGTCAAGATGAAAATTTAGTTTCACGCGAAGAGTGCGACGACTAACGTGTTGGGACTTGTATCTCCTACGTTTGACTGAGTGAAGCCAGCAACGAACGAGGCGTTTCCAGGCATCGCGCTTGGCTCCGCAAATGCCTCGTACAAATAGGCGGCCATTCCTTTGTTGTCCGAGCTTACCAGCGTATTGTTCTGAATACAATTAGTGCGCGTGTTATGACGTCGAAATAGAACAAAACTAACTTCGTAGATACTGGTCCCATGCACAGCAAAGAAGCTAAGTAGACCCCTCGCGTTACCACTAGCATCGTCGAAGCGCAACACTGTTATATCCTTGTCCTGGTCGTACTGATACCTATCCCTCTCCGCTTGCGGATTAGCTAAATAGGCGCTGGGACTTCTGTTGATATTTGCGTCTAATACAGTCAGGTATTAGACGGTATGCTGAAGTATACGAGACGACGGACCTAGTATCGTCGTATTTCCCACGCTTAGAGAACCAGGTGCAAGGCTTTCCTGGAAAACACGTTGGCCAGTTTAGATATTCATCAAAAATAGCACCAACATGGGCTCGTTGAACGGCGAGAACAGTGCCGTCAATGATAGCATTTGCTGTCTGCGGAACGTATCCCAGTGCGGTAATCTGTGGAAGTAAATTTTCCAGATATCCGCCGACCCCAGAATGTTGATGAGTGCCAATGAGCGCGATGTTAGCTGGAAGAAATCGCGATTATGTCGGCTCATCAACTTGTGTTCAACGAAGACAAACTTACAATCAGAGTACAGTCCGGGGTACAAGGTCGATAAACGGGAAACGATGGAGCGGCGAACTCCGCTGTCACCCATGGCTATGTCTGAATACAGATCATGTTAGAAGCAAGAAAGACAGATACGACAGAGAAGATCAATCGAAAAGAGGGCGATCCGTTGACAGCGCATCCCACAACAGTCATGTCCGGCAAGTTATCGCCCCACCAACGCAAATCAATCAAATGGAAGAAAACTCTCCGAGTTCCGGGTTTTGCGCAGGAGATAGGACGGGACGGAACGTGTTCACCGCGCATATATTCGTGTTGATCTCACATCCAGGGGAAGTACGCGGATTGGAGAGGTACGGAGTGCACATGATGCAGGTTAAGTATGTACTCACCAGCATTGATGAATACGAATCGGTTTGTCAAATCAGAATCCGCCACTATGAACGCGCGGCTGAACTGTCGAACGTGTCAGAAGATACCGTGACTCTGGAAAACAATATAAACACCTGTCGCATGTGTAAACCGGTGTCTACGGAGTTTGAGTGGACCGGGGAGTAGAGATGATTGAAAGACGTACCTGTCTGCGCCAGCGAGGCATATCCCTAGTAAACGAGAAATCAATTGCTGCACTATTGGAATCATGGGGGAAGGGACCGACCATCATATTAGTTTCGACGATAGGACTAGAGCAACGCTCATTAAACTCGAAAGCTCATCCATTGTTGACAATGCATACCCGGTGATATCAGCAACACCTACGAGTAACATGAGACGCGAACACGGTCAAAGAACAGGGAGCACACCTAGACCGAGTTGATACTGGCCAGCTACGCCCGTCGTGGGAGCGATAGCAGCGACGAGAGCCGTCGCGTACCAAAGAAGGCTGATCATCGAGTTGTAAACCGACCGGACGACGTCGAAGAGGTCGAGTGGGAGAGCGCTATTGTAGCTGAGAAGCGGCATTTGTACTGATTGAGGTCCTTATATTATCATGTCTGGTGCCCAGCAGAGCATCTGATGGTAGTCAGAAAGGCAAGAGCACGCGTACAAAAGAAGTAACCGCGTGCGCGATCGTCACACGCCTCTTTCCTGCTCTTTCCTGCTGCCTCATTCGCCCAATGACATCAATGTAAGTCGTTTTCTATCACCTCTCTCTCGTTTGCCTCTATTGCCCTCGCGATAGCCCAGCATTACATACGGTACTAATACTATCACTACGAAACGTCCCTGGGGACGAGCAGTAACATGGGAAGATGGAGGCAATATACCACGATAACATCAAGGCACGTACGAAATCGGCAGGTTTGAAGAACAAAAGTATATTCGTATTGAAGGGTACAACGTGGTCACTTGAGCCTAATAAACGTAGAGGATAGAGCATCTGAATCCACGAGACCATGTCTCCTTAGACTGTACCAGGACTGTACACACGATGATGTGTGTATCTAGAGTGTGCAGACATCAGACTCTGCGGTCAGATGTACATACAGGGTACAATGATGGGATTCCTGCATTTTGAAGGGACTGTGCCTAGGAAGAGTTGAGGGAATGGGGTAGAAAGGGAGGAAGATAAAGCCTATCGTAGGCGCAGAAATACTGATAAGGAAAGCACTGAGGAGGTTGGAATATAGCCAGGCGAGGTTGTTGATGTGGTGCGAAGCGCTTGGATTTGAGTGGATGACTGGTATTGAAGTGCGCCTGTAACACACCAGACACGAGGCCGCCTAATGAAAGATCGTTTGTGAGTCAAGACCATAGTGCAAAGTCCAACGATTCCACGTTGTGGACGATTGTTCAAGGCGATTTTCAACTGCCAATTTTACCTAGATGAATCCACAGCATGGAAGAAAATTTGACACGTACGTGCTTTGGGTCTTGACGGACTCCAGGCGGTGGAAAGCGATCCGCAAATATTATGCACACTCTGCAGCCAGTCGATGAGTGCGGAATTCGCGTCTGAGACGGTGACAGCGATAAAAGAAGAGAGAGACTCGGTTTCTCAGACGTCCCACAGATATTCGCAATGGATGCCCCATGGACGGCTAACTCTCCCAGTCTACTCAGAGCTAGGGCGAAAATGAGGGACGAGAGTAGGGGAAGGACTATAGACACACCAGAAATTATTTGCCCCATCGAATCACAAAGCAGAGCGATTCGGGCCTTCACTACGCCACGCCAGGCGAGAGAAAGGATTCCGCCTGCGCCGCCATCTGTCCCACAATGGATTTCGGGTATCTAGGACGTACGCTGGTGTGCCCGACGAGTGGTGGTGAGTATCAGACAAGAACGGTGTCAGGAGGCCCGATCGTACACCGTTTGAAATCCAAGCGTCGAATCGTGTCTTGCCCTAACCGGTCAAAGCGTCGCCTCGCAAATTCCCTCAGTATCGATTCCCTTCCGATCCCCTTAGTATTCAACAAGGCTCTGGATATCTGAAAGATAATTAGAACGACATCATCGAAACGATAATCGACGCGAACCAACGAGCGGGCGGAGCTACACAAAAATTCCTTTGTGTGGGCGCACAATGAACAAACCGGAGACCCATCGCTCGAAGACAATAGGACACATAGCGACCTAGGGTGCACTTGACAGATACTGGAAGACTTGAGGATGAAAGACTTTTGACATTTGTTCTTGTTCTCGGGTCTTAAGGACTTCTTGGACTATTGCGCCTACTTGCTCTAATAGGAGGATATTTGGACTACCAGCCGAACAAAAGGAACTTGGGGAGCTATGCATGGGAACCTTTGGGAGGGCCCTTCTTATACCTGGCCAGTTGCTCCTTCCTACGAATGTGACAAATGTGAAAGGGTGAGGGGTGTCCGCCCAAAAGCGATCCTCGTGTCAAATTGGCCTAGTTCGATCGCGTTCTGGCAAATTACCAGGATGCGTGTTCAAGGAACTTGCCGAGGTAGCCAAAGGAAGGCGTTGAAAGCGGGGTTTATGACAAGGCAACCCTTGAATCCGGGCCATCCTGCTAAACGGGTTACTGGGCAAGTGATTCGGCAAGGAAATCTGCCTATGCGAGGGACCGACACAAGACCGCGAGCCAGCTAGAATCGAACCGAGCCACCGTTAAACGAGGAATGCAAGAGAACGAGCCTATCGAAACGGGCGTGATTGTGTCCAAATTTGGTCAAGATAAAGCAAGACGCGAATTCCAATCCCTTTGTGCGTTCGCGATGACTTAGCAGGGTTGCTCCAGGCCGCACAAGGGTATAGAGAACCAGCAATAATGGACTCCGGCCTTTTCACCTTCACCAATGCGAGCAAAGGGGATTCTTTGGCTATATAAAGTCGGTGCCTCATGGCAAGTCCCAAACTCGTTTCTTGACTGTAAACACACATCGGCAAGTCCTGGCGGCGGTCGACACTGGCTTGAATTGGCAGAAGAAGACGACAAGGACGATCTGAAAAGAGTAATAGTCGGTGGTTGGGATCAACGATTGTGTGTCCATTGTGAGTCCACAGCACCAAATAAAGCGCGGTACTCACCGTATTGGCCTCAAGTGGACAAGGTCACGCACTCCTCTCCACCGCGCCGTACTTCTTGCCTTGTCGCCGGAGTGTTCATTGTACATCTACCATCACCCATCACCCATCATCGTGAGTTTGTCCGCCGTTTTCTGCGCGTCGCTGATGATCATCTTCCTTTCAGATGGTGCAACCAACATTGGCTCCTGCTCAGCCGCCAGCTGCACGCCCACCATATCCGTTCCCCACCCAATATCGGCACCAGACGGCCATCTTACAGTGCGCACAACACTTCTCCAAGCAGCTTGCCGGTCAGCCCGAAATCGTTGCTGCCAACAATCTCCACATCCTCCGCACACAATGCGAGCAACTTCGCCAGACTATTATGGGCTTCTATGCCACCCACGCAGGCATGCATACCGACGATCCGCGCCGGCACGAGGTGGTAAATCGCCTCGTTTTGCTACGAACGGAGTACAATCTTAGATTCTGGCGTTTGTTCCGAATTAATGACCTCCCGAGCGAAATCATCCTCGAGATCCTCCGGCTCGCGGTCTGGTCAGACTCGAATGGGGCGCGAGTTCGCCTTGCTGTCAGCTCGACGTGTCGGATGTGGCGCGAGCTCTCTTTGGGAGACCAGTCGTTGTGGACCGCCATAATGATAAACACCTCCCAATATCCATTCGACCGTGCATTCGCCTGGCTCGATCGCGCTGGTCGCTCCTCCCTACACATTCGATTCGATGACGTTGAGAAGGACAAAATCGACAACGAGAGGATGAACATGTTGCTCGACCGACTCTTTGCCAATGTTTACCAGATCGAGGTTCTCGTCATGATCATATTCGACTGGGAGCCTCTTCTAACACTCGTAAAACGTGTTGATGAAGTAGCTCGTCGGGGACGTCCTCTCATCTTAAAACGCTTCGAGGTTCACCGTCGCGGTGATTTGTATGAGTGGCCAGGAATCAAGAGGGTAGTGGTTGGTCACGAAGAGGTTACTCGATATCCTGTCATAGGTGGCCCTGTCGTTCCCAAGCTCGATTGGCTTTGTATCAACGGCATTCACTTCGAATGGCAGGCCTCTAGCATCAGCAACCTAACCACCCTCGACCTCCGCCGTCTACCGCTAGAACTCGCTCCGACTCGAGAGATGTTTCGTCTCATCCTTCGTAAATGCCCCCTGCTCTTCCGCCTTACTCTTGATGGTGCCGGCCCCAGTCGCGGTTTTGACCCCCACTTCACTGCCGATCCAGTCCCTCTGAACCACCTGAAGATATTGTTGATCTGTAATTTTGCCCCAGGCTTCGTGAAGGGTATTACTCAACAGTTCTCTGCGCCCAATGTTCAGGACTTACAGCTACTGTCCTTCAAGAAGCGCGGTTACGGGCCCGTATACGAGTACATGGTCGGGATGTTCCCAAAAGTCAATATCCTGTCAATATTCCAGCACGACTTCCCTGATCCCATCGACATGACCTCATTCATCGCTTTCCTGGCCTCTATGCCCAAGGTTCGCTACCTTCGCATATCCGAAATTACCCCACCTGGCATAGCCGCGTTCATGTACGATCCAGTTACAATGCATCCCCATATCGGCATCCCGAACGAGCATCGATCTCTGTTCCACGAACATCACGTCCCCTCAATGTCCGAGACGGTGATTCATGGAGACAGTGACACAAAGCCCGTCATCTTGTTACCCGAATTGCGATATGTGGAAGTGCAAAGTCTGCCCCCGACTTCCTGAAAGCGTTTGTCGAGTCGCGTAAAGCCATTGGATATCCGCTCTCGAAGCTCTACCTCCAGCATCAGCAGGTACGGCAAATAACGCCGGAGTACGTGCAAAACTTGGTCAGTAACCAAATCTGTGCGGTCGAACCCGTTCAGGTACACGCGACCACCAAGGAGGAAATTGCGGTGTTGAATGATGAAGAGTTCTACAGGCTCATAGGTGTTTAGTTATGCTTTCTACCCCCAATCTTTTATTTATTTGTTATACTGCTTGATTATATTACTGACTTACATAGGTACACTCGTTATTTCCGGACGGAAACTCATCGCTATCGTTTTACATTATCTTACAATATCAACACTGATGGCTATGTCTGCCAATGTCATTGCATCTCTATTATATTCATCGATTGAATGACTTGAGTGCTGGTGTTAGGCTTTATGTATACGAGTCGATTTCCTCATTTAGCATCATTCTCACTCTCGTCCTCGCTTGGGCTTTCCGCAGCTGACGACAGCATAGCAAACCGACCTGTGCCTCCTCCCAAGACCGTCGCATCTTCATCATCAGATTCTTCGTCGGAGTCCTCTGGTTCCGAGTTAAGTTCTACGTTCGCATCGACCTCCTCACCGCTACTTTCTTCTTCCTCGTGAGCGTGGTTATCGGCTTCAGTACGAGGTATCCAGACACCATGAGCGGGAGACAGATGGGTGATATCCGTCTCAGGAGGCCAGAACGCCCACGCAACTCTAGATTCCGCTAATGTCCGTAGAACTACGACAAGGCAAAGTTGAGATGGTCGACGCGAAACTCCAATAATAGACACTTACTTGAGTTCCCGGCCCTTTTGATGTCTGGTCTGCCGGCCTGTGCAGTTACCCATCCCTTGTCCACAGCGTACGCTGTCAAGACATCTATTGCGGTCCACTGAACGCTTTTCGGAACTGGACGCTTCTGGGGATCACGCCATGTGCGCTTGTCCTCTTCGAATGGAAGAGGCGGGTTCGGATGCGCGAGGTGGAAGACGTCTTCGAGCGGCAGGCGCTCGCTAGCGAAGTGGATACAAGAGGGTATCGATGAAATGCGCGCTATGGGAAGGATGCCCGATAGAGCCTGCATCTCCATCGGCACAAAGTTTGGCATGACAAGACCCGGACAGTCGACGAGGCGGACCTCGGATGTCCAAAACAGGGTCTGGAAATGTTTCGTCTTTCCCGGAGTCTTTGACACTTGGACCTTGTGAGTGCCGAACAGAGCGTTCAATAGCGAGGACTTTCCCACATTGGGTTGTCCTACTGATAATGAGAAAAGTGAATTGAAAGCTAGTAAACCGCTTACCGACGAGGCCGACGGATAGGAACTGCGGTTCTGCATCTTCTTCGCCTTCGACGGGAGCGATGGCTCCCCCTACAGCAGTTCCGACCTTTTCTCCACGGGCGTTGTGCACCGCGTCCCAATCGATGTCTGTTTTTATCCGCGGCCGCCAGTGCTTCAAGCGGTTAGGGTTGCTCTTAACCTCTTCGGGAGGCTCGAGTAGCTCCGCATGAACTTCCTGAAGGGTCTGGACGAAGCGGTGTCGAAAAGCATCGGGAAGATGGGGGTCGTGTCTCCTTCTACCTTGATGAACAGCGCTGACGTCGCGTTCCGCGTACGATTCGACATGAATGATTCGCACTGTTGGGTGCTTCGCGTGAAGATAACTAGTCCAAGCAGCCACCCGCTCGGGACCAGCGATGTCGACCTTTGTTAGCACAAGTATGTGCTTCTTTTGAGACAGGTAGGTTGACAGAGACGGCGGATAGTGGAGAAGGGGGCACCGCGAATCGAGGAGGACCAAGATGATTTGGGAGATCTCTGTTACTCTCCATCTAAAGAAACCGACGATCAATACAGACTGACGCAATGGATCGCTGAACATACAGCTGTCGCCACACTTCAATGTTGCGTTCGAAATATGTTGTGGATCGAGGCATCGCAGTGGCAGGAGGCGGAGAAGGAGGAAGTTCAGGATCATTGTTCTCGGGGATGACATCGATTTTAGCGGCGTCCTCCCACTTCTGAACCAGCGCGTCGGTTTTATTGAGCCATTTCAAGAATACAGACTCTTCTCCCTTCTCCAACTCCTTCTTGGACATTTGAAAGTTCCATGGTGGTCGCTGTGGACAGGACAACACGCCAACAGAATCAGATTCATTATCCAAGAGAATCGAGTTGGATTCCGGGATAGGACGCGGTAGAATCAGAGAAGTTGACAGAGCCAATGTTTCCTGAAGAAATGAGGCGGGCAGCTTGACGAACGCAGATTGAAGTTTCCTGGATGACTCTTTGTCGGCAGTCGGGAGAGAACGCGTCAGATGCGACTTTTTCCCTTTAGCCTTCGAAACCTTTGGAGGGGGTTCAACGTCGCCACGCTTGATAGCCCTCCGGAGCTTTTGATCTTCCTTCTTCTTCGTCGTCGCTGTTGGTTTATGGGCTCGAGGCATTGGAGTATGAGTGTGAGTATGAGTTGGGGCTAACACTCGTGTAACTTTATATACTTAGTTCCAGTCGTGGCTCCGCGTTTGCGTGTCCCGGCCACACGCTTGGATCAGTTCAGGATGAGTTGCTAAATGTCATAGTCGGTTCCGATCGCTGTGGATAGATGATTACATACGAGATCTGCGCGAAATATGCACCGCTTTTCCCTGGTTATTTGGCCGTAACGGGGTAGATATCCTTTTAATTTCTCCAACGTTGATTTAACTGTGGCGTACAGGTAGGTACTCTTCCTCCTATGCGTCTGTTGTTCGTTGTCTTACTAAAAATCCCCTTCTAATACCCACTATACGCGAATAAGTGTGGCTGCCGTCATCGGTAAGTCCTTATGGAGGTGTGAGGATAGTAAAGCGACCACCGTTGCATGAAACAACGCCTCGGTTTGACACCCTACTGTTTCCATTAATTGTTTCACAATCAGTATATCAGATGGACGCTTTCAAACACTCGAGTATTACGACTCACAACTTGTGCTGATGATCATCCTGACGCTCATTCTAATACATAAGTGTAGCTCTCTGATTTACGGCCTACCCCTAGTGACACTTAGCTAAGTGACCGCAATTATGAGTTGACTTCCGCTCGAGTCTGGGCTGCGGCTAGCTCCAACTTCGCAACGGAATTCAGGACCAAGAGGCAACGTGTATGTTTTCTCCCTGCAGCAAATACTGGGTCTCACGGTACTACTGTTGATTATTGCACCTCTACTGTGGTGTTATGGGGATATCTTGATGCATCACACGAGCCAATTGGCATACAACCTACCGTCAACCAATTTCAGGCTCAATTACAGGTTGAAAACTTGGCTGTCTCAGCGACCACAGAGATAGTACATACATACACGATATAGCCCATGTGGACGGGCGCCGGTTCTCTATTGAAAATACCATTCTGCATCAGAAGCCGAGACGCTGTATAAATGATGGATGAGTGAAAGTTGTTGCACCTTGTTACCTTCGCCTTCGCTTTGCTCCGATCATCCAGGTCCTTTCCAAGACATGCTGCACCTGGCTTGATTCCTCTGTCACTATCCTCTTCCACCATTCATAAAGTTGGTTAGCAGTCGGTTGAATCGTCTGCTGTAATCCGCAACTGGCATGCAGTCGACGTCGACCATACTGACACCTGCGTTACCCCAACCCCCGCGACCCATCTCCACGCTCGGAAAGTTGAATTCGGTCGATGGAAAGCGTCAACCGAGGCTCAAGGAGATATCCTTTGTGTTCAAGCACGGCCAGCGTCATCATGCCTACGACAGTGAGAAGGCGCCATACCCTATATCGTACGACAGAGAGGTCCTGGAGCTGTGAGTAGCCGTCCCAGTCTCTATTTGGACACTCACTTAGTGGCTCGGTCATAGGGAATCCCTGGACAACCGCTTTACTAAGTATCTGAGGAATGGCTCCGTATCCTTCGTTAACTTTGAGGAGCCGCCAGAGCGCGTGTTGGATCTTGGTTGTGGGGTGCGTGTATCCATTTCCGACAACATCGTATCCTGACGCGCCGTAGATGGGAACGTGGATTATTGATGCCGCGAAGGAATGGACGGACTGCGAATTTGTGCGTTTTTTCTACCTTGGAATATCACTTGGAACTTATTTTTGGAAGGTTGGATTCGACTTGGTTAACATTCAAATTCCCACCAACGTTCTAGATGAGTCCCTGCAAGCCCGCATAAGTTGGGTGCATGGCAACTTGTTAGTACATGCAGACTGTGCTCTTGCTCAACCATTGATCCTCATCTACAGTCTTACAACAAAACTGCCTTTCGAGGACGACGAATTCGATCACGTTCACGTTCAATCCATTGCACGAGCAGTCCCCGAGAATAAATGGGATAACCTATTTGAGGTGTCTCCGCCTACTTGGTCCCAGAGGTGTTCCTAATCTAACCGCTTCCAGGAAATTAACCGGATATTGCGCCCGGGGGTTCTATTGAAGTTACAGAAGATGGTACGGTCCGTGCATGGTCTGCGATGTGCTATTAACCCATTCCTCGTGTAGACATCGTCTTTCCGTTCCTGCCACGATGGTTTACGGCTCCTCTACGCGCAAGGCCCAGACGATCAACCTCAGTTCACTTCCCTGATGGTTCCCAACGTGGATACCCTTCCCCCCAAGATACCCTTGATGAAGACACGCCCTCTCATGACCACGCTTTGCTGGAATCGCTGTATAAAGCTGTATTTGCACATCGCTTCATTAACATGAAGCCGTCAGGTAAACCATTTACTGTTGAGACCTGAAGATTGTAATGACTTCAACTTTTAGCACTGCTGCCAAACTATTTCACCACTTATTTTCGACATTGTACTGTAGGTCCAGTGATAAGCTGGCCTATGCCCCCAATACCCCCTCTTCAACCCCTTCCAGATCAAATGGTCACGTCTTATGCGGTCGACTCTGGTGCGGAGAATCCAGATTTACGCATGTCAACCGTCTTCCCGTTATCCGCCGATGGCAGCCCTTCGCCCTCATCAGGACCAATGAACACCCGACCAAATTCGCTTTCCTTCTCGTCTACAATATCATCCCGTTCTACAATGAATTCATCTACGAACGAATCTTCGTTGTCTACGCTCTTCAGTACTATGGGACGCGAGAAGTCTGGCTCGGTTTCCTCGACGTCTTCCGAGAAAGCGAACAGCGAGATGCCTCTAGAAGACGAGTCCGTCAAGTCGGCGGGTGGAGACAGTGATGCTACATTACCCATACGGATTGCGACACCGCCTCCGAAATTTGTACCATTTCTGTTGGAGAGTTCGTCCGCTGATTCTACAACTGTACCGTCAATACCGTCATCTCTATTCCCTGCTGTCCGACTGGCTTCGATGAATGAACGGTCTTTAGCGATGCATCTGTACCGCTCATACACGATCGTTCTTGCTTGTCGGGAACCATTGTGGGAGGAGCTCAAGGACCGTCTTCGGAATCGGAGGGACGAATTACGACCGTTTGGATGGGAGGACGATGACGACTTTGAAGAAACCCAGAATCGGAAGAAATTCGAGAAGCTAATTGAACGATACCAGAAGTACGTTTTTTTTCTTCTTCCATCTTGATCCACCCATATATTTATGCCGTATAGTGATATGCAAGCCAGGGCCTCGCTCTGGTGTTCCCTCAACAACATTGGATGGCCATTCCCACCGCGTGAGCCGCTGAAAAAAGCAGAGCTCGTGGAAGAGCAACGAATGCGTGAAGCGATGCTTGAAGCACGCAAACACGCTCCGGCAGAGGACCTACAGGTTCCTTGTCGGACGGCTAGAACGCTAGTGGGGTATAAACCTCTGGTAACATGATGTTGGGTATGCGATGAGGATAACTCATTTTTTGTTGATATGATTGGATTTTGGATGACACTTATGGGCGGGCACCTTGATGGATGTATCAATTGTTCTTGGGACACACGCTAGAACTATTCTTTCTGTATTTTAGCTCTGTACCATTATGCATTATGTACCATGAATACCCTGTTTCTGTCGCATAGATTTCAACTTGGGAACTAGAACTTGAAGGGATTTGTGTGGCCGTGTTATGCAACTGCTTCTGCCTCACGACTTTTTTTCGATCACGAAATTCACGACGTTAGATGGCTGCTTCATCGTCCAGGGAGGCCCATAACATTCCCCTTCCACCAAGTCCTTTACCAGACAAGGACAGCAAATCCGCTTCGAGGAGAAAAGGAAAAGGCAAGGAGCAGCCTAGTGCCGGCCACAAAAGACGCGTTTCGCAGAAGGCTGCAGCCAAGGGAAATGCAGACACGGACTTGGATTGGGACTGGACGGCGCTGACCGACTCGCATGTCAGCAAAGTGCCTCCCGTTTTCACCAAGGATGGAAGGTACGTCGAAGCAAGTTGTCGTTCGTTTGACTAACTTCGGTCCCGCTAGTTACTTTTTCTCACTGGTTGGGCCATCGGTGAAGATATACTCAGTGGCGACAGGCCAAAATGTATCGACTCTGACGCCCCCACGGTCGTCCAATGCAAACACTGCATCCAACTTGCTCACCTCCGCTGTCCTCAATCCGAACAACGCATTTCAGTTGATCACTGGATCCTGCAACGGCTACATACATATCTGGGACTTTCTAGAGGCTACCCTGCTCAAGACGATTGATTTATCGCAGCCTGTACATCACTTGTGTGCCCACGAGAAATTCAAAGATTACATCTTTGCTTCCGTTACACGTCCCAGCAAAAATAAAACGAAAGGAGGTGTGTATTCCTTCTTTATCGCTTGCCACCTCCTCATTGTAATTAGCAGCAGATGACAGTGCCGTTGTGTTGAAGGTATCACTACATACAAACGACGCCATCGGAGAGTCTTCAGTACGAACGTCTTCGGAAATTGTACCCATCGGCAAAACGAGATTCCCTACCGGTCTCGCTATCTCTCACAACGGCGAATGGCTCGTAGCTACCGCTGGGTACAAGGCTTACGTTGCATCTCTTACCTCGTCCACCTCTCGATTCACGAAATACGTTTCGTCCGAACGTATCACATGTCTCGCCTTCCACCCTTCAGAAGATTACTTTGCTACAGGAGATGCAAAAGGAAACATCCGACTATGGTATTGTCTGAACGACCAGGTCCACGTAAAAGCAGTCGGGGTAGAAAAGAAGACTCAAACGGCGAGTTTTCATTGGCACGCTCATGCCGTGTCTTCACTTGTTTTCACCTCGAATGGGGCGTACCTGCTTAGTGGTGGGGAAGAGGCGGTTCTGGTGATCTGGCAGTTGGAGAGTGGCAAGAAGGAGTTTATACCTCGTATCGGCGCGCCGATCAACACCATAGCGCTGTCGAAAGTCGGGCGTGAGGAGGAGTATCTGGTCGGGCTTGCTGACGGGACGTATCTTTTTATTGGCGCCTCGACTCTTCAGGTTTCGAGGAGTTATTCCCGTATACGCCTCGGTACGTCCTCGAACCACAATTTGGCCCCTATCTAATTGGATCTTTCAGATCCTGCGGTGGTCCATGATGGTGCTTCAACATCCACAAGTGTAACTCCCACCCCGCTTGCCTCACACCCCGCTTCCTCAACTCTCATACTCCCTTCATCGCACCCCTCCTCTCTCCAAATGTTCTCGATACCTTCATCCCAGGTGATATCTGAGCTAGAAGTATCGCCCTCCAACCGTGTCTCAAGACGAGACGAAAAGCCTCTTGAGCCGCCAAGAGTAGAAATGACGGTGGTTTCCTCCTCTGGGGACTGGATGGCAACGGTGGATAGACGAGAAGGTGACGGTACTCTTCATGGGGAGGTTTATCTCAAAATATGGTCGTGGGATCGCCAAGTTGGATCTTGGATGTTAAACACTCGCATAGACCGCCCACATGGTTCTCAAAAGGTCATGGACATCGCGTTCAGTCCAGTTTCTCCGTCGTCTTCATCATTATTACTTGCAACAACGGGCGCGGACAATAACATCAAAATATGGAGGTTGAAAAAAACCAAGGATCGGACTGCATCCGGTGGATTTTTTGATGTTCGTCACTCGTCGCCTTGAACTAATGATGTTAATGTAGAATTTTGGGTTCCGCGATCTACGTTCGATTTTCGCTCAGAGACCCCGAAGAAAGTGTCATGGTCGCCGGATGGATCGCTGCTCTCGATTTCGTTCAAAAAGCACGTGGTGCTCTACGATCCTTTAACTACTGTTCCCCGACGCATTCTGACAACTCCCGAATGTCCTAACGTTTCGTCAGCGCAGTTTGTTGGTTCGAGCGGCAGGTATTTGGCCGTCATTTCTGGTCGGGACATTTCCATTTGGGATCTTATTCTTCAGTCCGGTATGTGCTCGCTTGACTTATGGAACAAGGGGCTTATCATCTCTTCAGTTATATGGCACCGTCGCAGTGACTTCACGATTCAATCTGTCATTTCGCGTCCGAACGATGATTCTTTCACTGTGCTCTGTCATCACGGCCCAAGCACGCATGCATCAATCTACTCGTGCTCGTCGTCACAGCCTACAATGACCCGGAAGTTGCCCTTCCGGTTACGCAGTGCCATAGCATTTTCTTCTCAATTCATCGGCATATCCCAGGACTGGAGTGTTATTCATTTCGGAGATGATGTGCAGAAGGTGCCGGATGAGGGAGCTGCCGCTATAGGGATTCAACCATCCACTTCTTCGACGAAGAATACACTGTTCCAGGACATATTCGGGAAGTCCGCATTCAGCGGGGAACAGGAAGCAGTACCGCAACCGGCGCAGGACTTGTCGGGGCCAGATCAAATACCGAGCCTCTTCGATGGCCCATCATTCATGATGCCACCGCTGGAAACCCTGTTTGACGATGCAATGTCCGACTTTATCAAACCACGCAATGTGGCTCTGGACGATGTTGCGGACGGCGATGGTGATGTCGAGATGGGCGATGCCGATGAGACTGAACCCCTTCCGAAGCCTCCTCGACGAAATCTAGATGCTCTAGACATGGAGGCGTTCATTGGACTTTTCAAGCAACATTCTCTACAGCGTACGTATGCCTGACGTAAAGGTCTGTATCCCACTCATCTGGACTTTTAGCGCGACCGCAAACAAATGTTCGACCAAAGCCCGTTACCAATGGTATATCCAAGACCAACGGACATGGACACGACCGAAAACGACCTTCCAAGTCTACCCCTTCAACCAAAAGCCAGGCACCGCCTTCCTCCTCTCCAATTGCCATGAATGGCAAAAAAACGCAAAAAAGTCGAGTGATGCGCCACGGTTATAATATATTCGTGTATTTCGCATACAAGTGTTACTAATCGTAAAACAGTCTAACATCCGTCGACATCATATCGAACAGACTGCTTTGGGTAGGGACGCAATCCTCGGTCGAATTCGCACGCATCTCATCTATACGTTGGCTACCGCGGAATCATCGGTGTATGGCTCAGATGACCTAGAAGGCGCCACTCTTGCGAGAGCTGCCGCTTCTCGTTGCATTCAGCGCCATGTGCATTACATGTTCCCCAAATATAACTTCCCCACCTGACCGCTCGAGATGTCTTCGAGACGACAGAAAAAGTCGATGTCATTCTTGTTATGATGAGTGGCGGCCCGGCGGTGAACTTGATACCTCATCGCACTCAAGACGACAGCCTTCGGGGAAGCTTGTAACGTGGTTTCGCATACCTCTTGGGATTCTTCATGCATCCTCTCAGTTACTTTGTTTCTCTTTTCGTTGCGCCTTTGATCTCCGCCACGGTGTATTTCGCTGGAGATTCTACGATGGCATTGAACGGGGGAGGTTCGGGGACTGGGACTCAAGGTGGGCGCGCGATTTGACCATGCCCGCCATTCCAGACTCAAAGCGTCTCTTGAAGGATGGGGAGTTTATCTACCACAGTTTGTCACTATCAGCGTTGTCAACGACGCTGTTGGTGGTACAAGTGCGAGATCTTACAGCGAGTCGGGTCGGTTCGATACGCTTGTCAGTCTTGTAAAGAGCGGAGACTACGTGATCATCGAATTTGGCCACAACGATGGTACTTCTGGTGCTGTCGATAACGGCAATCAGGATGCTGTTGGCGATGGTTACAACATTACATCGACAGTCACCACGTCCAGGTATGAACTTTGTACTCATCCCGAACTGCAGTCTTCATCACTTGGCTAGCGGCACGCAAATTGTCATTCACAGCTTCGCGTACTATATCGAAAACGCTATTGACGCTATCGTGGCCAAAGGCGGTATCCCTATCATCTCTTCTCAAACTCCCGATAACATCTGGAACGGGGACGCCATCGCGCCTGGGGGTAGATTCGTGACCTATGCCGCGAGCATTGGTACAAGGAAAAACATCCCTTATGTCGATCACTACAACTATCTGGCCCAAGCGTACGACGCTCTAGGAGAAACCAAAGTGACGACGTTTTATCCGAACGATCATCTTCATACCAGCCCGGACGGTGCCCTCGTCGTGGCGGAGGCCTTTGTTCGTGGGTTGCTTTGCACGAGTAGTTCTCTGAAGAGCTTCGTGAATTCAGCTGGGCAGGGTGTTCCGAGTAAGCTGTACCCTTGCCTCTCAATATCGGCCTGTAGTCCTAACTTCGTTGACTAGATGGCTGCCTCTAAGTATATCACTGTATTGTGTAGAAAGGATTATCATCGGAAACTACATGCTAGCTTGAACGGCCCGGCATCGGCTTCGCGCTCATGCTTGAGCCTCACGTGTTCTCTCGACGTTCTCGAAATGCAAAGATGTGCACGATGTTCCACGCCCGGTGATTGCTGAAGCTCTTCGGACAAAATACTGCCATTTAATGAGTCACACTGGGACCTGCCATGCCAGGGCTGCCTCTCATCCGCGTTTACATATAAGTTGCCATTGAACCGGGGGGTGTTGGTCAACGTTTATTGTAATGCTCGCAGGAATACTTATATCCTTATGCTCCCTTATTACTGTTGCGTTTGGGCAAACAATTTATCTTGCCGGTGATTCCACCATGGCCAGTGGAGGAGGAGGATCTGGGAGCGATGGTTTGTGGTAGCATTCTCATTTTGCTGGCAGTTCGATGACCATTTCCAGGATGGGGCCAGTACCTCGGACAGTATATGAGTCTCACCGTCGTGAATAGGGCGATCGCTGGTCGTAGTGCGCGCAGCTACACAGACGAAGGACGATTTACTACTCTCATCAATACTGTGCAGAGTGGAGACTTTGTTGTCATCGAGTTTGGCCACAATGACGGTCTGTCCGGCACCGTCGATAACGGAAGGCAAGACGCTTTCGGTGAGTTCTAAAATATGTTTGTAACAAACGCTCTCAACCGACCTATACTTGCAGGTGATGGCTACGACACGACGTCGACAGTGACAACATCCAAGTATGTCAGAGATTGGCCCGCCTTTTGAACTTGCAAATAACTCATGTTCGCGTCTGCAGCGGAAACCTCCATCGTGATCCACACGTTCCCGTACTACATTCAGAACGCCGTTACGGCTCTACAGGCCAAGGGCGCTATTCCGATTGTATCCGCCCAGACTCCCAGCAACGACTGGAGCAACGGCGCAATCGTCGCGGGACCGCGCTTTGTAGCGTATGCGCAGACGGCTGCTTCACGTACGGGCGCGCCGTATGTTAACCATTACGCGTATGTTGCACAGGCATACCAGGCTCTCGGCCAAACTACTGTGGCGGCATATTATCCAGTCGATCATACGCATACGACGCCCACTGGTGCGAATGTGGTTGCTCAAGCCTTTGTCCGTGGTCTACTGTGCGGCTCGAGCACATTTCGCTCGCACGTCAATTCTGTCGGACAGTCTGTGCGAGTGAGGCTTTGATATTGAAACTGTTGATCCTCTTCAATGCTGACTTCTCATTTGCAGATGGTTGCGTTTGAAAACAGAGACTCCAGGAACTCGGTTACTGTACTACACGGCGATGTTTTCTTTGTATACTAAATCGTGTAGCCTGACTGAGACGATACGGGTAAAGGAGTGGGTGACGATGCAAATAAGCCTTGAATGACCACGAATTCGTCATTTCCATATCCACCTGATTCTCATCACCTAAGATATGATGTTGTCAGTCATCTGTCAGTTTCTCTGGCGGTCTCACAGAGTTCACGAGCGACATCGGACAGCGCTGTAGAGCACATGCAACCGTCAGTCAACTTTCGGAGCATCTGCCAAAAAATAAGTTCAAAGATCAGCTTGAGGCTATGTATAAGGGAGGGTAAACATTCATGAAAGAAATCCACGCGATGCGAGGACTTGCATGTGCGTTCCTTCTTACTTGCGCCACACTCATTATCGGCGCTCTTGCCACGGCGCACATCGCGAGGAGCAGCACACAAGCCCAAGCAGAGGCTCTCTTAGAACCACAAGGAATCACCGCGTCCTCGACCGGCGGGTGTGTGGGGCATGACGGTACCGAGGGTTACATCGAAGCTGAAGCCTTTGATGAATAGGACGATTCGTACGACGGCATTCTTTCCGGGACAGTCAACGGCGTCATCGGGCCCAAGAATGCAGCGGGTGCGAGCTCGGTTATCATCGCTGGCGGTACCGAAGTCGGTCATGCGAGTGGAACGTTCTCTCACGCCAACGGATACAAGGGCTGGTGAATGGTGCATCGATCTTTGTGCTTCGCCGTTTATGCATTTTCTTGGTGGACGTTCGACATGCTACCGTCGTTGACAACTATATCACAAACACCTTTACGCGCATTGCAGATCGCGGTGACGGATTTCCTCCGAGTCGATGGGAAGCTGCGAGTGGCAATATTTACTGTGTAAGAAGCCTCCAGATACTCTCATCAGGTGCTAAAACTCTTCATAAGATGAAGGTAGCCATTGGGATATTACATACTTCTGAGAAATAGATATAAAGAAGATATATCACCTATATTTGCCCGTAAACCGGGATTCCATCGATTACTGTGGCGAGAATTTTTGTGTCCATGATTGAAGTCACAGGGATCTCCATGATGTTCTGCGACAGTACCACGAAGTCTGCGTGCTTTCCTGGCTCCAAAGACCCCAGGACGTCGTCTGTAAATGATGCATGAGCAGGTTCGATGGTCATGCCTGCAAGTTCGCATGTCAAAGGTCGACCTACTAAGGACGAAAGGAAGTTCTTACCTCGTAGAGCCTCGAGCGGCGTAAGCCTTTGCTCCGGGAACCTCCAAAGGAGTAAGATGAGAAGAATTCACAGCTCATATCGCATACCATCCGCCTGGTCCATGCGGGGACCTTCCATCCAGCGAGACTCTCGTAAGGGCGGCATAGAAGCCTGCCAGAGGGTTCATTGTCTCCACTGGAAAATCAGATCCGAGGGTCAGACGTGCGCCAGCGTCGAGAAGACTCCGGAAAGCATAGAGTCCTTTGATGCGCTCGGGACCCTGAAAACGACAGGCTTCAAGCAGAGGCCGAGTTATTGAGATTTCGGGCTCACCAGTCGATCCTCAGCGTACCACATGTCGTCGATGCTGTCAAGGACGTGAGTACGGCACCGAGCAAAAGGAGCAGAGCGCATGCGTACACATGTGTCGGTTGAACACTGGCGATCACTGACAGTGTTTGCATCTCCAGTTAGATAGATTGCGACCTCAGCTAGGATAGAAGAGAAGCGTACCACCAATCTTGCCTACACGCTTGATGTCGACGTCGGCCATGATTTGCGCATGTTCCAGACGTGGCCTCAAGGCAGAGACGTTGACGCCAGACAGCGCGGCTTCAAGAGAATCCAGTACAATCCATTTGCGCGGTCACCGATGGCGTGCACGTTCTGAATGTATTCAGTCGCATTGTCTTTATCACTTAAGGATCTCGATGTACACACCACCTGCCAGCCATCCCTCAAAAACCACGGTATCACGCGATTCAAGGTCTTTTCAGAGACCCGCATGAAGCCATTAGTGGTGGGATTGTCATAGTAAGGTTCATAAAGCTGAAGGATACCGATCAAGACAAGGAAACCCAAGTTTGAAGTTGATCCTCACTGCTGCGCCACCAGTTCTCATAGAACCTACAAACACGGAATTTTGAGATGAGTGGATCGCATTGACTACGTAGCGGGCCTACCATCACCAACAAGTTTGACACTGCGCGCACTGAACTGTGGTCAGAATTGAGCATGATAGGCGGAGTAAGATTGCCCCAGTATTGTTCCCCATCATCGTAGTTTGTCATGGCATAGACACGAATCTATACGAGGCGCTTCAATGCATTATTCGATGTGTCTGGTCAAACTTACGGGCAAACCTTCTCTCGCTTTCCTGTAAAGAGTTCAGAACGCGTGCAGTCCTATGTTGTTGGGTATCTACCTCTTGAAGAAATCAATCATTTGGAAATCAGACTTCGCGTCTAAGCGAGGTAGTAAGTGGCGTGTTAGGTGGGTCTTAGGTTCGGTTCAAGTCAGCTTACCATGTAAGGACGTAAGTCCATGCCTATGCGCATCTTGAACAGTAACAGAAAATCGTCTCTCGTAGTCCAAGTCAGTCAACACAGGGTCGTCCATCAACAGCTGTGCATTATCGAGGAACACGCCTGAACAAATTAACTTGGTATGTAAACTTTAGGCGTGAAGCAACGCGACATACCGACTGCTTCTCCGTCTTCGTTACGAATAATAGACCCTCCTTCGACTTTGTGTGGAATAGGCTGAATAGAATCAAGGACGCGTCCGGATACCCAAGTTCCGTGACCGTCTTTACTCCGCAGCATTATTGGACGACCTCGTATGATAGGATCGGCATCAAGGTCAGCCTACGTGTTATCGACATCAGCCTTACAGACGTGATAGTTGTATGGGAGGGGCGCACTGCTGTTGGGAACCTGCCTTCAGGCCAGGCGGTATGATCCCATCCCCAACCCTCGACAATTTTGTCAGGATCCTCAAGGATATCAGGATGGCTCAAGATGTATTCCCTGACAAACGATACGGTCTCTGAATGTATGGCGCATGAGGATGGCCGCATTGAAACCCACTTCACTCACCTGGGATATCTTTTCCTTCTTCAAGTGGAATTTGGCGGAATAAGCCGTAATGCATAATATGGCAGTGAGATTCTGAGGGTAATTCATAGGCGCCCAATGCCCTGTAAAGAGATAGAAAGCGCGCACCACTTATTCCAGGAATAATAATGGATCCTTCGGGCGCGTACTTGACTGGCAATGAAGGCCATTTGGTTTGAACAAAGTCTGACGCGAAAGTGTTAGCCAATGTTACACAGAAAAGGAAACACTGACTAAGGTCTCCAGTCGCGACCACCAGGGAATTTGAGACTACCAGACATTGGGCGCGAGAGTTGGCGCCGTCAACGGTATAAACATTATCGCCATCACGGGAACAAATGGTGTATCCGTCAACCACTCGTCTGCCACGGAGGAAGATCACGGAAAGCGCGACAGCAATGAAAAGTAGACAAAGACGAGCTGTGCGAGGGAGTACACTAGCTCTCTTAGGCCTAGAGGGAGCCCCGCCTGGAATTTTTCGGGATCCTTTCCAGACATGGTGTGGAAGACGAGAGAGATAAGAAACAGGTTATCATTGGTTTATCATATCAGATAGTCATTCGACTGATAGGCACCGGCAACCGGCCCGCGTCCTTGACCACCACATCCACCATGAACCTGGCTTGGTTCTCGAATAAATCTGTGGAAGGCAATATCTTTGACGACCCGCCCAAGCCTCCAGCCTCTGAACCGTATAAAGGACCACAACGGTCGTTAACTTCGAATTTCTCGACACCGCATGATACCATTCTAGCAGGTATCTATGAACGGACAACTACGACCGTCGACAGTCCCGCCGGGAACGACGATGCGCACTTTCTTCAGGCAGAGCCTTTGCACGATGCTTACGACGGGTCTATAGTTGGCCATGTCGTTCCCTCCAATCCCGCACTGCACCCAGAAACACGAATATGCCAGGATCCGCCGTCAAAGAGAGACGAGCAGTTATGGAAACAGTTGTCAAAAGTCCTTGACCTCCAAGCTGAGATAGCGTCGCGGCATATACAGATGGAAGGCATTGGCACGCGCTCGGGCGACGGAAAGGGGAAAGGCAAAGGCAAAGGTGCAAAGTCCCAGATCAATATCTGGGAGGCGATGGGCAGCACGGAAGGGATACCAAGCGACGCTGCGCATGCCGTTGATGAAGATGAAGGCGTCGAGTTGGGTGCGGAGGCGGACGAAGAAAAGCGGAACAGAGAACGCGAAGACGAATTTGCCAAACTAGCACACCAGTTCGAAGGGCGCAAGGAAGGTATCATCGAAATAATGGATCAGGTTAGTGTCTCTGACCCATTGTACTGCTACTGTTTCTGACTATGGACAGCTTGACCAACTATCCAAAGCATTAACAATGTTCCATCACTTGCAAGCGCCCAGAATAAGCTTTGCTGCAGATTCGTCTTCGAGCGAAAAGGAACGATTGTCCCCCATGACGAGCATATCGACTATCGTTCCTCCCACCTCCTCCACGACAGGTCCGCCTGTCTCTCATCTTATAATTAACAAAATGGACCCCGGCACTCAACAGCATATGATTGATAGTCCACTTTCCAGTCAGTCAAAGTTCGACCATGTAGAGCCATGACTTGCCTACGCATACATTACGACGCATATATTGTTATTCTTATACTACTAGAAAGCTACTTGATAATTCCTCATCTGCGCAGATATTAGACATTGTTTTCTATGCAGGATGGTAGGCGCGTTGAAGTGGAATGATCGAGAGCTATACTCTAACGTTAGCTCTTACTATCACTATCACGCATCTCTTCACTGCCTTGACTCGCGTCAATTACCAAGCTTTCCGTCATTCAATTCAATACTAGTCTTGGCTGTACCTGCGCGTACTGCTGCGCTCACCGGTCTGTCTTATAAAGGCGCCAAAGCAACTCAGCACCCTCATCATCAATGGCAACTACGAAACTCTTCAATCTTCCTCCTATCCCTCCTGCTCTCAAGTCTGTTACACCGTACCTGCAGCGCGCCGATGAGCTCAAAGGGAAGGAACCAATCATGTCCTATTGGTGTAAGTACAACTTGAGCTGCTAGTAACTGGTGCACGCTCTGATTCTCCCCAGGTACTTACTACGCAGCGCAAGTCGGGATAGCACTGAACGTGAAGGAGACAAGCAGTCGGGTGTTTCTGTTTGACCTCCTTGGCCTGCTTGAATCGATGAAGGAGGCGATTGGCCCCAATGACGCGATCGACGTGGAGGCAGCAAGCGCGGCATATGTCGAGAACTTTGCAGTAAAGGTGTTCTCGATGGCTGATAACGAAGATCGTAAAGGAGCGGCTACAAGGCACGTCGATAGCGTTCTCTAACCGGCATGACCATTCATACTTGCTCAGATCCACCGCGAAGAAGTTCCTGGCTGCTGCCCATTTCCTGGACGTTCTAAAGACGTTCCGCAGAGCGAGCTCTCCGAACCGGTTCGTGGACTTGTAAATCCACGCGAAACTATCTGAATACGCTTTTATAGCACGACGAAAAGATACGCTACGCGAAGTGGAAGGCTGCAGATATAGGAAAGGCTTTCCGCGAGGGGCGAAAGCCGACACCTGGGCCAGCGAATGCAGAGCCCGAACTTGACCCAGAAACCCTCCCGCCCCACCTACACTAGAAAATGACATTCCCGCTCCACCCGTCCCTCCGCCTCACCATCTGGAACAGGATGACTTGCCCCCTCCCTCGTTCCCGCCGCCATCCTTACCCACACCTAGTGCAGATTGGCAAAGCACACCCTCCTCCCTGGCATACCTACGGTTCATGAGACACCTTCAGGTGACGCATCTCTAAATGTTCCGGTCCTCCTTCTCAGTTGCATAGCGGCCCTTTGGATAGCACCGAGAGTATCATCCACGGTGATGCGGCGAAAGCAAAGAAACGCACTTTATTCCATCTGCGATAGCACCTCCACCTCCGACGCAGCTGCATCCTAGTGCGCCACCTTTCGACCCTTACGCGTCTCAGTATGTACCATCGTTGGCGTCCGCTCCTCCGATAGTCGAGCCGGAGCCTGAGCCTGAGCTTACAGAAGCTATGATTCGGGATGCCAAGAAGCATTGTCGGTTTGCTATCAGCTCCCTTGATTACGAAGACCGTGCGCAGGCTTTGAAGGAGCTGAGGACTGCGCTCGAGATCCTAGGCGGTTGACATACTTCATTTGCATTGTGAGAAAGTGTCTATATTCTAGGATTTATCACTACATAATGTGAAATGTTCTAATACTTCCATAACGTTTGAATAGATATTTTGTTTCTTCAGACGCATAGCAACCGCCCGAACAGGAAGGTAAGCGCATGGAGCCGTCAAGCCGCGTCAGGGTAGGAAAACAAAGTGGAGCGAAGAGTGTCTTTCAGATTCTGAGTCTGGAGGGAGGGGTACCCCCACCTCCAGACTCCAAACTATGAAAAAGATACTTGCCAGACACCGTTGCCAGGGTCCTATCATCCCGTATGCATACCTTCAAGTGTATACGACACGCTTTGCTGCCTCTGGCAAGCCGGAAAGTGGTCACATCTCGTTACATGACCCATTCGATGTTCAGGATCCAAGTTCAGCGCAATACCTCACCGAAATGCATACTTGCCTTACGGAGATATGAGCGGCAACGACTCCGAGGCAAGTTGGAATTTATCTAACTCTCAAAATGACTCTGGTGTTATGGTTTTGATATTGAAGGAGAAAACGAGCGGAGTTCGAATGCAACTCGGTTTATTGTGCGGTTTATCTGCATAAACGTTATGGAAGTCACCCACTATACGAATACTCATGGCATTAGAATCTAAACACCCTGCGCCTTTTGCTCCAACTGCCGTATCTTGTCCTTCACAGACAAGGGAGTGACAGGCTTTGGGTCAGTCGTAGCGGATTCACGATTCTTCAACGGCGAAGGAGGCGCGGTAGATGGTAGACTCGAAATAGAAGAGCGCTTGGTTGTCGACGAGGGTACGAAAGCTAATGGCTGTGGCGCAGCAATTGGCTTCTTGGCAGGAGTAACGACTGATCTAGCAAATTGACGTTCAAGCTCTGCGGCGGCCTCGGAAACAGTCTTGCCTCGCGGTCGAGTTGTTGGACCAATCGATGCAACTGCAGCGTCTGGCGAAGGAGAAGGAGAAGGCTTCCGGGATGGAGACGATAACACCTGCGCTGGCTGACTGACCGCTTCAGGCGTAGGTTTCGCCTTGACGCGCTCGTCTTCACCATTCGACGTCCTGCTCGATTGGATGAACCACGACTGAAACTGCATGTACAATGCGAGCAGAACTGCTAGCTGCAGACGACGCAGACGCCGTCTTCTGCATGGGGTTCGTATGCTCCAGGGAATCCGGAATCTGCTCGCGGGGGCGGAAATACGAATCTTGAATGACAGGAGATGCACACCGAGATTCACTTCCCAAAGTCGTGCGGGGCATGTTGGGGTCAGTGTTGAGCCTCGTCAAGCGATTCTCCTCCCCGGCAGCTCGCATCTTCTCTTCCACTCTCTGAGTAAAGGACGACGGTCCCTTCGGGCGAGTACTCGACGAATCTATACTCTCTACGGGAGGTGCTCGAGGAGTATTACCGACGTCTCTTTCTTCTCGATCCTCGCGACCCGCATTGTTCAAGCTATGGGGATAAGAAGCATAGAACAGGTCCGCGAAACGGTTGCCCTGTTCGCCGTATCGAGCGTCAATGCGTGCGGAGGTGATAGCGTGCTGACCACCTCGTCCGTGTCCTCCGACATCGCGAGGTTCCCAAGCTGTCTGTGTTCCCTCTGCGCTACACCCTGCTCGGAGTCGCATACTCCATCGTATGCTTTGTCGACGTCCAAGCTGATATCTCCGTCACTTCCTTCGGAGGGCAGTCCATCTGAATGTTCATCCTGCTGCTCTTCGTCCGACTCTTCGAGTGACTGAAGCATGTGCCTATCATGTACGCCTCCGAGTCGCGTGTAGTATCACGTTGGGAAGGAACGCTGTCCGTTAACGGGAATGGAGAGGATGGGGGAGGATCAATGGAGAGGAAATTAATGATTTTAATGGGAAGGGACACAGATACGTCAGATCCAAATGGTCCTGCACTAACAGAGACCCGGATTTCGTATTCGACTTCAAGCAGGCGGCCTCGAGGCATCGTAAGCGCGTCAGGCTATACATTCCATTTGTCAGTATCTACGAACGGTAGATAGGTCCATTAAACTTACAGGTAGAAGCAGAAAATGACTGAACTCTTGTGTTTCACCTGGCTGAACTCCAGTCCACCAACCCTTTGCACTTGCATGGCCTCTAGCGCCCCTCTGGCCCATCTGCAAAGTACTTTCCGCAACTTGTCTATCGGTAGTCGAAGTCTGGCATGCATCAGGGTCGTTATCTTCCTGTTGGCAGTCTACTTCGAGGTACGGACGGGGTTTGAAGAAGACCGTAGAGCGCGAAAGTGAAAGAGTAAGGCTCTTGATCGTCTTTTTCGTGTAGTTCGTTACATGGGCTTTAACACAGCAATATTGACCTGCGACCCAATGGAGTCGATGAATTGAGGCGGATAGAGTAATTTGGCCGTTTCCTCCCATGAACAGGCCTTTACTTGTCGTGTTCCGAATTGGAGTAGGCGAGGGGGCCAGAACGACAGAAGGATTGAGGCGCGGCCATATTTCGCAATCGCGATAGAAATGGGCGATGGATCGCTTG
This sequence comes from Hymenopellis radicata, assembly GCA_015501595.1. Classification (NCBI taxonomy): domain Eukaryota; kingdom Fungi; phylum Basidiomycota; class Agaricomycetes; order Agaricales; family Physalacriaceae; genus Hymenopellis; species Hymenopellis radicata. The sequence continues at coordinate 86,778 of JADNRX010000021.1, read as the reverse complement.
CCTGTCTCACGTTCCTTGACCTTGATAGAACTGACAAGGGTATTTAGTATCTAGCGAGATGCAGATCATTTCACATACAACATTGCAATGTAGCGAACCGTCAAGACGGAGTGAGAGTGTAGCACGCCTTTTGGTACGCCGGAATCGCCATCCAGAGGGAGTTCCATTGTGAAAGGGAACACGTAGCTGCCTTCTTTCGCGAGATAGAATCCTTCGGTATCCGGTGGCGAGTCGTACATCACGGTATGGTCGTCAGAGACATCGGAGAGGAGGGTAGAAACTTGGTAGAAAGTATGACGGTCGTCCCGACCATACTCGAAACCGATAACTCGAATCTTGCCTCCAGACATTAACACAACAGATTCCTTCAACGCTCGCTTCCTGATCCGTATCTTGACTTTTCCTCGCAGATGTCCTCCTTCGACGCAGGTCTTGCTGTCCAAGATGATATCGACTTCGACGCGAGCGCGCGGCTTTGCTTGTTCAAGTGAAGTCTTGTCGACTTGGCTAGTCCTTGTCGAAGACGGCGGCACAATAGCACCAGCTTTGAGGCGTGCGCTCGAGTTTCCGAGGATGGACTTGAGCTCAGCAGCATTGCGGACAGATGATGCGCCAACTGTTAGAAGAGTGCCATGTCGAATAAGGGATGGTTCTCCGGACAAAGCGCTGGGAATGAGAGAATGCGGGTCGAGGCTAGGTTTACCGCAGTCATCTGGTAGAATGCGCTCTCCAGCGGTGAAGCCAGAGCCAGATATATCCAATGCCACCATCGCGTCGCCATTCTCCGCCGCTAGTAGACCGCGCATAGATGTCGTTGACCTCTGAGAGGCGAATTTGTCGGTTTGATGGTCTCGAGACATGTCCGTTTCATCCGCTGTGTTGCTACCATCCGGTCGCAGTTCAGAAAACATCGCCAGGCATGGTACGTCAGTGCTAGCACGGTTTCGGCGTCGAGTAAAGTCGATTCCAAGACTGGGAATAGAAACAGGTTCAGACATGATATCGCCTTTGCTCGCCGAGGCTGCAGGCAGACTGAGGTATGTGGGTCGAAGTCAAGAGCAAGTCATGGCACGTGGGGCAGACGATCTCTCCTTTCTTCCATGTCGGCTAAAACTCATACTCATGGAACAAATCGAGAAAAGCCGCAGAAGGCAAAGGACAAGGAGAAGAAGGTTGTCTTCAAGAGTGTCCTTGACAATCCCTTTCGTATTCGATGGCATGTCGTTTTACCACTCTTACACTTTTGTGAAATAATGTCTTTCTTCTAGGCCATCCGTGCCCATAAACATGCAAAATCTCATTCTTGCACAAATAATATCCCTTCTTGAAGATCTATCCACGTATAATCGCGTACGAAGCGATGAAAGCAGGAAACGAAAACGCGAGGCGCACACAGAGCAGACTGCGCGAAAAAAGCGAAAGACTGAAAAGGAGGCTACCGCATCCAATCTTGAATCTGATGCAATGGATGCGGAAGCCAACCCTCCTCCAGAAAATGACGCTCCGGGATCATCATCCTCCACAAAACTTCCGAATGCTCACCCCCCTGCGCCACGCATCCAGAAACACCTTGTCGTTGGTATAAATGCCGTAACAAAGCGACTTGAATATCAGATACAGAAAGCGCGACACACTGTCACTGTCTCTACTACGCCTCCCTCTGTCCCTTTGACCGATCTCCCCCTTCCATCAATCAAATACTTGTTTGTCTGCAGGGCAGACGTGGATCCACCGATACTCATCGACCATCTGCCCCATCTGGTCGCGTCCTATAACTCTGCCAAACCCTCCGATCCCATCAAGCTCGTTCCTCTACCCAAAGGCGCGGAATTTACCTTGGCAGAGTGTCTAAGCGTTCGAAGGGTGGCTGCGTTTGCCTTTGATGTGAGTCATTTCAATGCAGGTGTGTTCAACGGATTATTGAAGAGCACTACAGAGCGAAATGAATGATTTATCGACATTAGCTCCCCTTGTTGAGTCGATAGAATCATTGACAGCCTCCTGGCTCGTACCTATACCAACGTCAGCGCCCGTCATCCCCACGCACATCAAGCAGGTGCGCACATCTGCTCCTACGAATATGAAGGCAGCCAAGGAAGAGAGAAATACTGGTCGCGCTAATGCGAAAAAGAAGCGGAAAGAGAAGAAGAAAGGACAAGCGCAGACAGAGGCAGACGCTATGGTAGTTTAGTGATAACTTTATGCTTGGCTAGTAATTCGGCAGTGATACACGCGTTTGCTAATTCCGATTCGTGCTGTTGAAGAGGGACTGTTACGTTCGCGTAAGGTTAGGGTTTCCCTCCTCTTGACCATCATGTCAGAGCCAGAGTCATTCAAACCCATCTTCCAGCGGGTAATATTGGTCTTTCATACGCGTCTACGTGATCTGACAATTGAGCAGCTGAAAGCCGTCTGTGTGCCCCTGCTGGGCTCTGCCTCTCTAACGCCCGCTTCAATCCCAAAACGTCCCAGCTTTTATCAGAGCTTATAAACATTCTTCGCGACCTTCACGCGTCCGAAATCGTTCTTTCCGAGTCCATGATATCCTATACCTTCTTCCCCATATCATCCATCCTCAAGCGCAATGCTTCCGCCGATATTCCTAATCAAATACTCGAAAAGATCCTGTTGTCTTTGGGCTGCTGTCGGAGGACTGGTGGTGGACATGCGACACGACGATATGGCAGCAGATCTTTATGTTATCCGGCGCGATTCTGGGAGGGATGGAGATGCCACAAAAGGAACGCGACGATGAGACCAAGGAAGCCGCCGCGCGATGCCTTTTGGCGCTCTTGCGAATACGCGATGCAAATGATGAGCGAATACATGCCTATTTTGCCGACCTCGCTTCTCACTTTTCCAAGGATTTGCGCGTTCGCCAAAGTTCGTTCCTATCCTTGGCCAGACCTTGAACTCCCTTCTGACGGCCACCGATTCGCATTCCCTTTCTCTCCAGATCACCAGTCTAAGAGTCGCTCACGTCCTTCTTGCATCATATTTTCCCGATGCCCTTCTTCCATCGGTACTTCCTGGCGTCGTGAGCACCACATCCAAGTTGGCGTTGAATACCAATCGTAAAGGTTGGGCCAACGGTGACCTTGTCTCAAGCGCGCTCCCGGTTTTGTCGGAGATCGTCATCAAGTCTATCGGCGACGATGTTTGCACGCGTGACGGTGCCATAAGACCCGTCGAGGATCTGGAGGACATGATCAATTTAGTCAACGAACCTTCCCCGCCGCCTACATCACAGAGTGTTCCCTATGGCACGACACGAACGTCTTCGTGGCTTACTGGGACTTCTTCGCAACTTCACATTGCCCTTAACGCCCTCACACCTCTTGTCAAACATCCTTCCCCAGTTGCACTGGTGGCGCTTGGCAAAATGTCATCAGCTATTCTTCTTGCGACCCCCACCACTCTTCCGCAATCACAGACCCTTCTCTTGTCATTCCTACTTTCACTCTCCATCGATGACTTCCCTTCCGTTTCTGACGAAGCACATACAACACTTCTTGGGTTGTTATCAGCCAAGTCAAGGGCTCGCCACGTTTTTGTGCAGACGCTCATGCTCCATACGCGCGACAACTTGCTCGCTCTCCCTCGACTTCTACCTCTCGTCGCCGACGCAAAGGTGGAGCACATCGCCGGGCTCGTGGAAGCCGTGTGTCGCCTCGCCACATCTGATCAGGACGATTCGTCACCACAGCTCAATGCCATCTCCTCTGAACTCGCGAGACTGCTCGGCCCCACAGGTGGCGTCGAAAAGTGGGGCTGGAGTTTACTGTCAGTTTTGGAGTTTGTGAATCCGGCGGTGGTCGTCACGACGACTTCCAGTGCTGCGTTGATGCTTGAGCATGGTACGGCTCAAGAATGGCCTGTGTTCCCGGACGTCATGTTCAAGAATGTGGCGCAGTGGAGCACCTATATGGCTTTGGTTAAAATGTTTCACGCTTTAGGTCGCGCTGCCGGTGATGGCTGCCTCTTCTCAGTGGAATGGTTTGTCAGTGTTGGACATAACGGCTCTGGGCCGAGATCAGTCGCTGCGCTGTGGTGCGCGTGTAGACTGTTGGAGGGATGTGCGAGGTTGAGTCTGCTATCTAGCATGACCTTGGAAGCCCTGGACTACCCCAAGAGCCGACGTTTATCGAAGCTTGCCCGGGCGCTGGCTAAGAGCACAGGTCATCTGTGGGATCAGTCCGATGTCGAGATGCTTGATAAAGCACCTCCAGAGGATGTCCAGGGTGAGAACACGCTTGAAGTCCAACACGTACAGGGTGTTCAGCAGGTAAAGGATACCTTGAACATCTTACAGCGTGCTTCTACCGCAAAGCACGCCCGTGCGGAACTGCAGCCGATGCTTCACAAATCATTACTACTCCAACTAATCGCTATCTGCAGCGGAATTCTTCAAGCGCGCTTCGGCTCCCTCTTCATCGACACATTGTACCCAGTCCTTCACTCTTTAGTGTCACCTGTTTCGCATCTATCCAGCACCGCGCTGGCTTCGTTGAACTTTATAACTCTGTCGACGTCACATGCATCTGCAGGCAACTTATTATTGTCTAATTTTGACTATGTTCTCAACGCCGTCTCCCGTCGCCTAACAAGACGATGGCTAGATGTTGACGCCACGAAAGTTCTTGTCATTATGGTTCGCCTTGTAGGGATCGGGATCGTCGAGAAGGCGGGAGATGTGGTCGAAGAGTGTTTCGATCGCTTGGACGATTATCATGGGTATCATGTTCTTGTCGAAGGACTGATAGAGGTATTGGTGGAGGTTACGAAGGTCATCAAGCAGGATGGCGACAGCGTACCGCCAGAGATCTCGACTCGTTCTCGGGACCGTCCTGCTCAGGATTTCGAAGGCTTCTTTGAATGGTTCGCACACAGACACGACCAGCCTGCTGAAGAAGAGGAGGAGGACTACGGACCCGCCCCTCATAAAGCCTGGGGCCCAGACAGTGAGAAGGAACCTCCGGATAACGAAAACCAAGAGATGCCTAGCGCTGCGACAGACGAGGAGTGCCCTCCAACTGCCACGCAGGCTTTAACCAAACAGATAGTCTCTAGGTCCCTCTACTTCCTCACTCACCCATCACCAATCATCCGAGCGCGAATCTTAGCGCTTCTTTCCTCTTCCGTTGGAGTTTTACCTGGCAACGCCATCCTCCCTTCCATCCACTCAGTCTGGCCGTTCATTCTCAATCGTCTATCCGATCCCGAGCCATTCGTCGTCAGTGCCGCGGCATCGCTCGTCGAAGCGCTCTCCGGCAACGTCGGCACCTTCATGTTCAGACGCATATGGGACGACGTATGGCCACGGTTCAAAGTCATGCTCGGGAAGCTTGATGCGAGTGATTCGCTTAATGCGTTAGCACGACGGGGACCTGGGGCCATTGGCACGGAGTCGGCATACACACATTCACATCGGCTGTATAGGTCCCTTATCGTGACCATGACCACTGCAATGAAGGGCGTGGATCCCAAAGACACATCCGCATGGGAAGTGATTGTGGCGTTCCGGCGATTTCTGCATTCCAAAGCGCACGAAGAGCTGCAGCAGTGCGCGAGAGACTTGTATGTGGCTGTTGGAGAAAACAACCCAGATGCAGTATGGCTGGGGCTTTATGCGACGTGCCAGGATTTATCGATCAAGACGCGATCTCTGAGGCAGCCCAAGTGGGATATCGAGGACAACGCAGGTCTAATTTGTAAGGTACTAGAGATGTAACAATTTTATATATAGCAGTATAATCTAGAACTGAGGGTATATCTGGGTATATTGCGAGAAGGTAATTCATATTGGGTTGAATGTATTTGTAGAAGGCGGATGTCGCCTGAGGTCTACGCCGGCCTGTTCGAATAAGGCAGCTGAAGCAGCATCTCTGAGTAAATAGATCAGGCATCAACTAGGGCGGTCGTACAGGAGTTGCTTACACTTTGTAGGAGAGATTGTAAACCACTGCTGTGACGCCAGTCTGAATGATCTTGACGGTACACTTGAGGCATGGACAACTGCGGTATGGGTGAGAAATCAAACGCGTCTTCGCCAGGTAAAAAAATTCACGTATTGCAGTAAAGAACCGATCCGCCAACCCGGTCCCGGCCTGCCTCGAGGAGCGCGTTTTCTTCAGCATGTAAGCATATACACTGATCTGCGTCGTCGCCCGTGACTATTGTCTTGTTGCAGTGCGGACAACCACCTTCATTGCAGTTCAGGAGATGTCGTGGGGTACCATTATATCTATGCAAAATCAGTACGATGCCTCCTGGAAGCACGAGACACACCCGGTTGACACAATCCGATTATCTCTAACCAGTATGGCCCCTACCCTTCTCTTCATGCAATTAGAGCGTTGTGATGCGAGAGATGCTAAAGTCTGGAGAACATTCAATATTATCGCGTTGAGATGACACGAACACACCATAAAATATGTGTCCCAATCTGGACGTAGGTGTGCAGCATCGAGTAGGTCAATTTGACTGAGGTGAACGTTTAAATCAATGACAGTGTTGAAGTTGTTGTTGATGGTCATGTGAACGAGATCCTTCATCCCGGACAGCGATTCGGACGCATTGATGGTCGGATTACTCGTACCAAAGACAAGCTGGTCATCCTCTGCACGAAGTCTTCCAAGCTCGAGCTACATTGGATCTCTCAACACAAATAGAGTGCTCGACATGATGACGCACCTTTCGGATCGATGAAATCGCGTGAGCAACGGGGCATCGATGCTCAGCAGCATGAAGAACGGCCGTTTCGTAAATGGTTCCACCAACTCTCGAGTGCACAGATCCGAGGTCACGAACCTGCTTCGCCAATTGCGGGTGACATGGTCAAGCATCTCCGAGGTAGACCTGAACGTGATGGTCATGGTCAAGCTGCTCTTGAATTTGTGGGGACTCGGGGAAGGACTGGGATCCATGGAGAGAAAGGAGAGATGTTTGAACACGATGTCTTCCTCGTTCGGTAGTGTAGTATCCCCGGAGCCGTCGCTGAGGCTCGAGATGGAGGATGGTCGAGACTCGTCATCATACTCCTGATGTCGGCCTATGGTGTTAGAATGCAATCATGTCCTGGAAATAGAGTACATACATCGTCAACACAGAGCCGGACAGGAGTGAAGCCTTCTCGTGCAACCAAGTAATCTTGTACAGTGGACTTGCCAGCCGATCTAGTTCCTATTATCGCAATAAACATGGCGTATTATGGTCCACTTGACGACAGGTAGGTGGGTATGTGGGAGCGTGTCGTATTCAATCACAGAGAAGAAACGACATGTTGAAGATGGCCGCACAAAGATCAGTCGCGGTCTCCTGATGATCGGCACTATTTCGGTTACAAGCCAAACGAGGACGAAGACATCTGCAAAGTTGAGCGCAGTCTGCAGAGCATATAGCGTGATACATTTCGCAAAACTTCAACTTACGCCTCCAGCCTCCACTCCTCGAGGCGGATGAGGGCGGATGATCCGGAAACAGAACCCTAACCCTGGCATGCACCGTTCTTTTTTAAATTTCGACCTCCATGTACATCACATCTCGATAGCAATGGTACAAGGCCAAAAATCTTCCAGCCCGACCATATTTATTCAGCAGCTATACTCCCTGCGGCCCACATTGGTTTCACACTAGTCCTGATTGCCTTAATAATCTACGTGTCGAAAATACCCGGGAAACATTTTTTTCATCATGGCCATAGACGTCCCCAGAATTCTCCTTGTCGACTCCTACGACTCCTTCACGTACAAGTGCGTGCATCCATCCAATTCACGAGTGTTCTAACGCTTTCTGTCAGCCTTGCTTCTCTTCTTCGCAGATCTATTCCTGGTTGTTCGATCCATATTATCAAGAACGATGACTTCAACATTCATCGGCTTCTCCCTTTCCTTCGACATTTCTCTGCACTCGTAGTGGGTCCTGGTCCTGGTTCTCCAGAAGTCGAGACGGATATCGGAGTCGTCAAAGATCTCTGGAAATTGGCGGGCGACGATGTCCTGCCCGTATTTGGCGTATGCCTAGGACTCCAGAGCCTGGCTTTGGAGTTCGGAGGTCGCATTCAACGCCTCTCCGTAGTCAAGCACGGGCAGATTTCTCGTATAGACCACGACGGAACGGGCCTTTTCGAAGGAGTTGGACTCGTGGAAGCCGTCCGCTACCACTCTCTTCACGCTACTTTACCATTGACGGCGGATTCGGATCTTCAACCATTGGCTTGGGCGAATGATGAAGCCGAAAACGGTCGAGTCCTCATGGCCTGTACACATAAAGGACTTCCCTTCTGGGCAGTGCAGTATCACCCAGAGTCGGTGCGCACCAACGGTGGGGGGTTAGAAGTGCTGTCGAATTTCTGGCGAATCGCGCAACAGTGGTCGAGAAAGCAAGGGAGAATTCCAACGCCATGGTCTGCCGACGCTCGTCAAGCTTTCGGGTTTCCTTGGCCTCATTATTCCACAACTCCGTCTGCCTCTCGTCTTCGTTTTGCCCCTTCGGCTCTCCCCATCGTGCAGACTGAAGTACTGGCCCTTCCATTGTTGACGGTGCCAGCAGTCTGCGAAATACTCGGGTCGTACAACGAAGACATTCCCTTCGCGCTTCTCGACTCTGCCGCACATCCAGGCCGTTTTTCTATCATCGGTTGCCCAACCTCAACATCTCCTCAGATCACATACTGGGTTGGTGAGGAGAGTGTCCACATCACCTGTGGCCAACTCTCAACGACAGAGCCTATGGCGGGAAAGGATATCTGGTCTTGGCTTTCTGCGTACATGCTTGAACGCAGAGCTGTGGGCGGACATTCCGAGGTGCCGTTTTGGGCTGGGTTTCTTGGGATTCTGAGTTACGAAGTTGGTTTACGCCAGCTCGATGTGACTCCAAAGTCTAGTCGAGATGCACGTAGGAAGCTTCCCCATCCGGACGTTAATCTCATATTTGTGGAACGAAGTATTGTGATGGACCATCTCACAGGCAAGGTCTATGTGCAATCTATCACCCCCGACGATGGTTTGTGGCTTCGAGATATGGCCCAGATGTTAAGCCAGGCCGCTGCGATACCAGAGTCTTCGTCGTCATCTAATCACGGTCGTTCAGAAGTGACTCTCCCCGACAAGGATCGCTATATTAATGGAATCAAGACGGCAATGGAACATTTGTTCTGCGGGGATTCGTACGAACTGTGTCTCACAGCCCATACACATATTCGAGCGTCACCTCAATCGTCATGGTCTAGATACAAAGCACTACGCGAGCGCAATGCTGCTCCTCATTCAGCCTATTTCCGTCTCAAGCCCACCACATTCCTCTCCTCGTCACCGGAACGTTTTCTCTCGTACTCCCGCTCTCCAGAGTCATTATGCCAACTTAGACCGATAAAGGGTACCATTCGCAGAGGGTCAGGCATCGATCGAGCATACGCGGAAAAGGCCTTGGCTCAGAATCCGAAGGAGGTTGCGGAGAACTTGATGATTGTGGATCTCATTCGCCATGATCTCCACAGCGTCGTCGGCGAGGATGTTCAGGTCACACAGTTTTGTGGTGTCGAGGAGTACAAAACTGTATGGCAACTCGTTAGCGTGATTGAAGGACGTCTTGGCAATGGTTCCGGTGATTCTGACGGACTGTTGGGTTGGCGCGTGCTGCAGGCGAGCTTGCCACCAGGTACGTGGGTTTCCCACATGACTTTTTTTGATATTGAAATCTTAAAAGGGAGCATGACTGGAGCACCTAAAAAGCGCAGCGTCGAAATCCTCCAAGACTTGGAGAGCAGTGACGAAGCTTGTACTCGGGTGTGTTTGGGTATTGGTGTGTCAGTGGCTCGGGAGATTGGGCAGTGACGATTCGGAGCTGCTTCAAGCACGACTCGACGACTGACGAGGAGGATTGGGTCATCGGTGCGGGAGGTGCGATCACTGCTCTATCGGACCCGGAGGCGGAGTGGGAGGAGATGGTCGTCAAGTTGGGGAGTGTCCTTGGTATTTTCGAGCATGGTGGTGATACTCATCCGTAGATTTCAACCAGATCTGATCCGTAAGTTACTAAGTACCTTCAACTGTACAAATGGCCCGTGATGATCAAACAGATCAGATGCTAGAGCAGCCTGGCGAATAAGGTCGTCCGCGGCATTGACATCAGCGAGGGAGATTCGAGACGCTAATACACTCTTATCTGCCTCTTATAGACGCGTAAACTTACGTTACCTCGGGATGACTTCCGGTTGCGCCTTACTTAAAAGGCCTTGTTTCCTTCCATCAACTCAGCTCACAAGTATCTTGACTGGTTGCTTGGAGAGACATTGGAGAGACACGATGGACTCCGCCGCCGCCGATGAACGTCCCTTTAGTCCGCCGCCACCTAGCTATCATGAGCCTGCTTCCCTCTTGCCAGATGGTGAAAGCGGCTCGTCTGCGATAACTCAAATTCCTGCGGTCTCGAGAGCAGCTGAGGGACCATCTGTTGGAACTGCCATTGTTCCTTCTTCTAGCCTTTCGCCGCAAGTCGAGCCGGTCGTTCTAACATGGGTACCTCAAAATGATGATCCACACACGTCTCCTGTGCCGAGTACCTCGCACACTGATGTTCCTCCCAAGTAAATGCTTTTCATGCTGATACAGCTGGTCATTCATCCGTCTATTAGTTATGTGGTAGCGCAAGCACCCACCAAACCGTGAGTTTCCGACTAGGATCAAATCTGTTCACTTTCTAGAGGTTACCTTCTCTCATCTCGACAGTGTTACCTACATGTTCTCGCCTTTTTCGCACGACACCATGCTCCTCATACCTTCCGCGGCATCTCCAGATACGCGTCCAAAATATCACATCTCGGTCCGTATGAATTGCTTCATTCCCTCCTCATTTATCACAAGTAAGTGTTGACACCAGAACTGGTATGGCTTCATTTTACTGAATTACGCACCTATAGCTGTGCGGGCAGGAGCAACGAATGAAGGCTCAGTGATTGGGGATTTCGAGTACGTGGTTATCAGTTACAGGCTGGTACGGTTACACCTGAACTGTTCATCAGGATGGGTATAGCAGATACACCCGCTACCGTGATGATTCGCGGCAAAGAGTATCCTATGATGGATGTTCTGAAGAGGCACGGGAGTCGATTAACCGTGAGTATGAAATGGTCCAAACCCAGTATCGAGCTCAATGTTTCTGCCAACCAAGGGGTCCTGGAAATGGAGATTTTTCCAAAACGGTGTTAAGATTCAGCGCCTGTTCTGGGACTATCAAGAACAAAGCGTAAAGAAGGTACAGTTCCCAAAGATTTTTCCGGGTGTCTCATTCACCACTTGGCATTATGTAGTGTTACTCTGGAGACAAAAAGGTCTTATACGCCACATTCATGCCGCTGACTCCCATGCGCGTCCCCGGAGCACCAGTCCAGTTGCAGACACTCACAGTAATGCCGCCCGGACAGGATTATTTCGATGATATAATACTGTCCATCCTCATAATTGAGCGGTGGAGGCTGACACCTATCAAATCGCGTGACAAGAATGATTACAGGATAATGTTCAACTATGGCTGAAACTTGAGAGAAGGTGGAGTCATCATCGTGTCGTATTAGGCTTTATTACCTCTTCGGACCAACTTCGGACTGTTGTGTATCGTTATTAAAAGGGAAAACGTTCATATCCGTTAGCAATCATCTCAGTCCGGCAAGCGACTCCACTAAATGAAAGCTGAAGTACGTCGTATTACTATTACTGTAAAATTGCTGACATGAAATGCAGTCCACATGCTGTTGTGGTTGTACTGGATGTATCGAAGGTGTCGTGGTATGTACTATCGTGGGTCTATGGTATCGTAAATGCATTATGTATGGTGAATGGCTCAGGAATCGTGAAATCTGTGGGGATGACAGATTAGAAGTGATCGATCGGACGGAACCAATTGGGGCGTACCAATAAGAATACCTCCGCTTCCGTCTACTGGAGTGTCTGGAGCTGGAGTGCGTGGAGTTGTCGCGTACGGGCTTGGGATTCGTGTTGACGCCCATGAAAGTCATTAATCGAGATAAAACTCCTTTTTTCTGGGGCTGCGGCGTGTAATAATAATAAGCGGGGGCACTTTGCTGAACTGGTGACTGCTCAATGAAGCTCAGTAACGATGAGATATGTTCGGAGACAACGATTACGCACAGTTGCAACTACAACCCTTCGTCCGGGCGGAGGAGGAGGAAAGTACGGCTGTGGTTGGTATGCATAGGATTGGTAGGGCTGCACCGGAATCACCGGTGGCGTCGTGTACGACCTGGTCGGCTGGCGAGGCGGTGACCTATGTCCCGAACGACTGTTGTCCGTGCTCGACCTCCGCGGCTGAGGTCTCGCGCTTGACGAAGGGCGAGATGAAGACGAAGACCGTCTATGAGTACCACCGCTATATGTATGCGATCTCTGAGGCGTCTTCGAGAGCGTTATGGGATTGGCAGGATTATGCCTCGACGTCTCGACAGCCCATCTGTGAACGCTACGCTGCTTGTCCTTGTACCGCTCGACAGCCTCGGGACTATAGTCGTACTCAGTCATGATGGGGGAAATTGAAAAATCATTGCCTGTTTATGCGTGTTTTTCAAAGAAGACATCAATCCGGATCGACGGACCGAAGGTTCCTGGATTGACATCTGCCTCACAAACTGAGGCTACTCGGCTAGTAGAAGGTCTCGAGGGTGATGGATACTAGCAAAGTATACATCTCGTAATCCAATTAGGAAGTTCCGTCTGTTGTTTTGAATGCTTCTTCAATAATGGTCAACCCCTCCCGTAATTCTCCCTCGGTTATTGAAAGCGGCGGCGCAATGCTATAGACTAGTTAAAGTAATGGAGATCCTGACACCGGATGGAACCTACCGGAAGCATGAGCCCATACCCGGAATGCGCACAACATTAGCGCTAAGGCCGAGTTCCAACATGCGATCAGCCAGTGCGTTTCCGAGCGCTTCGTTTGGCTCCTTTGAAGGATATTTTATAACCTCTAGTCCGACCATCAGACCTTGCCCGCGTACATCGCCGATACAGGGATACTGCTTTTGGAGTTCAAGGAGGAATTCGCGGAAGATGTTACCCATTCGCTCAGCATGAGCAGCCAGGTTGTCTCGCTCAAGTATAGTCAAAACTTGGACCCCGACCGCCGCCGGGAGAGGATCAGAAACATGTGTTGTATCTAGAAGAAACGGATACATGAGCACAAGGAACATTGAGAAGAGAAAAACTTACAGAATGAAAATCCCCTCTCGTAGCATGTCTGTTCGATCTTCGTAGAGGTAACAACAGCGGAGAGAGGTAATCCAGCTCCCAACGTCTTGGACAATGTAAGTATATCTGGCACGACTCCGTCATGCTCGAATGCAAAGTTCTTTCCTGTCCTCCCCACACCAGTCTGAGCCTCATCCAGAATTAGCAACATGCCCCTCTTCTCGCAGTGTTCCTTCATCTTGCGGAGATAACCAGGAGGCAAGACGATGACACCCCCAGAGCTGAGGATGGGTTCCAATATTACAGCGGCGAGACTCCCAACGGACTGTGAGTCGACGAGAGACCAGCCATAGTCCAGTTCTGTTTCCCAGTCATACGAACCGTCAGAGTGGCGGAATGGGGAGCGATAGGCATTCGGTGTTGGGAGAATGAGGGAGCCGGGGACAGCAGGGCCATAGTTCTTGCGTGTCTGGAAAGATAATTGGTGGGTTGAAGAAAATTATAATAGACACATACCGATTGGTAGGTCATAGACGCTGCTCCTTGAGTAACGCCATGCCACGAGTTAGCCAGGCCTATGTTCAAGTATAAGCCACGACTATGAAAAGAACGTCTAAACAACTCGCCAACAATCTCAAATTTCCCAGTGTAGAGTTTTGCAATCTGTCAACGTATGAGGTTTCTCTTGATGAGATACTTATTTGAACTTGGACGTACACGCAGAGCACATTCATTACTTTCCGCACCAGTAGATAGTAGTTGCACCTTGTCCAATCCGGGAGGTAGCAGCCCCGTCAACTTGGTTGCCAGATCCACCACTGGTCTACTCAACATTCCGGAAAACAGATGATCCAGATTCTGAGCATACTTCGTAATGACCGCAACGATCTCCGGATGTCCGTGTCCAAGAATGGCGCTCATCTAAAGTTCATCGTCTCAATCAGCCGGTGCGTTATGAGGGGTGTATATGTTTACTACCTGCCCCGAGGTAAAATCGATGATACGCTTTCCATCTGCGTCGTATAAATAGACACCCTGTGCACGTTCAATGATATTGGGCATAAATGAGGGACCATAACGAATGAGCGAGCTGTTGGCATTCGTCCAGAAAGCAGGCTCGTTGTTAGACGTCATATTGACGTTTTGGGTCCCTCGCGTAGTCACAGTAGTGGGTCCCGGTTTTGGGGAGTTTGGGGGGGACAATGAGATCGTCGCGGGAAATGTCAAGTGACGTTTATCAATGATAGGGCGGGTCAACGATAAGATGTACCGTCTGAGCAACCTCAGTAGCCACGCTTGACGCCAATTCAATTATGAGGAATCATGTGGTACGGCGACCTCTGTGATGGTGGGTACAGTTCCTGGAAGAAGCAGCGCCAGCAGCTGAACAAGAACCGCAGGAGACGGGATGCTGACATGATGGGCGGGTCTAGGCAGGTCGATAATCGGACTTAACGGGATCGATCATCGCGAGTTGGCGTTTGCCGCGTGCACGTGGCCGTGTACAAAGCACCTCTTCTCGGAGAAGTTCTCCGACACAGCATTAGATAGTATGCGTCCTGATAGGCCTTCAATCCAGCTCTTGTGTCATCTCTCTCACTCGTCTTCGCCTCTATACATGGTGTTGTTATGATTCTTCCCTCCCCAAGGTGAGCTCGAACCTCGTTTTCCTTCCGTGTCTAAATCGCAAACTTGCTGTCGTAGTGAGACCTCAAAACCTGGGCTACCCCTTGCCACTGCCTCAGGGCCTGGCTCTCCGCCGGGTAGTGCAGGCTTGCCACCTCCTCCGCCATGCCATCCCAGTCTTCACTATGGCCGCTCAAGTTCACCCATTCCTCCAACGTATGATAATTCGTTATCGCATTCCAAGGGTTCTCATAACTGCTTGGACAGATATCAAGTACTAGTCCGGCCAGTATCGACTATCGTGTACAACTTTGGTCCAAGTTTATCGCCATTGGACCAAAATTCCATGCTACTTTACGCGCCTCACGCTACGGGCGCAAATCAGAAAGGTGCCCGGGAACCTTATCATATTTCAGTGAACATGAACTGCTTCACACCCACCTCGTTCATCACGACCATACGGAAGTCTTCCTGCGAGGGCGATGTCATTGGAGATTTCGAGTAAGCAATAAGGGCCCCACTTTACCCGTCCGAGACGCTCATAAGTAGTTGGAGTAGAATTGGGCCCAGCAACTCGAGAATATCGAACACCGTTTGTTTAGGCGGAAACGAATATTCCATCAACGATATCCTGACTTCATACACCAAGTTCTTCAAAAATGTAAGCTATGATGGTCGTCATGAAGTATTGAAAGGTCTGAAGAGTGCTACAGAGTTGGACATGGAAAACTGTCAGTAGGAGTGACAAGCTGGTCACCTTAACATGGGACGATAATGCTGGAGGTGGCACACTTAATGTGAGTAGCCAAACTCAGTCGCGAGTGCTTTTGGTAAGAGACATTCCGAATAGTGTTTTACATCGAAGGAACGAACACAGGCCAATTTTCTTGCCAAATTCACCCCAAGGAATCTGCTGAGACGAGCGGGGAGACCAGTGCAATATCCGAAACTTGAAGTAACGCCAACAGGTCATGACTACTTTGACGACATTTTGATGTCTGCGCTCATTATCGAGCGATTGCGCACGGATCCTCCTCCATAGACGATGTTGTGTGTATATACATCATTAGCACATAGCAGAAAACCGTTGTAGGAACTCTATGCCATTAGGGCAATGTGCTTCAACTCGCTGATGTAACAGTCAGCAATGTTTGCATATGTCTGGAAGCAGGGAATCTTACTTCTGAACTTGCTGCCCGACTTTCATGGGTTCATAGAGAACCTCATCGTCATGATAAGTGAGACCAGCGCGAAGACGTTGCGCGCGGCCCGCCAATGCAGGGATTGGCACCAAGTCATAGTCGGAAGAGAGGTGCCAGAAGAATGTCGAAGATATCCGGATAAGAGGGCGGTCAGGATATTGTTCCTTACGTTTTTCAATGACCTTAGAGCAAAGTCACATACCACGTTGGGCAACAGTCGTTCACCACGTACCTCGATAGTCTTGTCATTCACAACAACCTCGTGGAATCCAGCCTTGATAAGGCCTCCGCTCAGGTGTTCTAACTGCTTGCCTGCTTGCACCAACAGATAGTTCCCCTCCGGAATCTTGACCGGAATGCGCTTCCCCGTATTACGCGCCCAGACGTGCAAACCGGGATACCGCGAGCGGCCATGGATTGTCAGGAAGTTGAGATCAGTATGGAAACCGGCGAGAATGGTATCCTTCTCGCCATACTTTCTCAAGTCGGAAGCGGTTGGCGCAAGGATATGAGGACTGTACAAAGGTATAAGGACAGGTTGAAAGGCTAGATTACGAAGTTACTTACCCGTATTTTCCGGCGACCCGGAAGGTGTCAGAATGAAGACCAAGACCAATGGAAGTCATGTCGGCCAGGTTCTCAACACTGTTTTCGTGGATTTAGACATGTGAATGCAATGTCATGCAAGACTTACGCGCGCTTCATGGAGGCTCCCCATTTATCCATGGTCGGTACCCAGCGCTCCTTGAGATGTTCGGCCTGAGGAATGACATTTGGGGCGTTGAGGGATGGATATTTCGTCTCGTAAGGCGGTTTCTCGCTCATCTTGTAGAAAAAGCGACATTTAGGATCGGGAGAGTGCGCACTGATATCTAGTGGTCGTTCGGATGGTTCCAGTCTTTCTATGATACGAAGACACTAGAGCTGTTTGGAATGAGAGATAATAACTAGGATAAAAACACCTTACTGGCTCATCGACTGCACATTTAGGCTTCTCTGTATTCTCGAGGGTTGCGCCAACCTGATAGCTCAGTTCAGGACGTTCGTCCTTTTGCAGATCCTCCAGAGGTTGGGCAAAGTAATCCTCTAACAGGTCGAGAAAGGTGATGTTATCCTCTTCAGAGACGCGAGAATCACGAAGGATCAGCGCCCCATAAGTAATCAAGGCATCAGCGGCCTATCGAAACATTCATCAGGAAGCTCTACACTCCGTGTGTCAACTTGCCTTTTTACACTCGGTCTGCACTGCAGGAGAATCTCTAGACTGAGACAAGAAGAGATCAAGGTCAATGATGGGCAAACCCATAGATACGGGAGGTGCGGTGGACATGATGGTTCGAAGCAAGCCAGGAAGTGAATAGCTTTTCTATTACGTGACAAAACCACAAGGTCAGTAAGTTTATATCAAGTCAGATGTCGTCCATATGCACAGATAAGTACGCACTATGACTGACCAGTGAGCAGGCCAGGGCCGTCAGGCGTCGCGCAGGTCAGTGAAACGTGTCATTTTCGTGTAATAATTGTCCAAACTTGGGTGGCCGTCAGTGCAAAAGTCCGGCAAGAAGGTACTGGAAGTGTAGTGGTTGTGGCGGTGCATCATGTCTAGATTCGGAAGCGCTTCAGAAGTTGTATTGCTACCACGACCTTTGACTCAGTTTCCTTGCCACTCGCCACGATGATCAAGGTACCTATTTCCCGCTCTCCTTGTCGTGTATATGCGCCCCGCTAATCGAAGATAACAGATATGGAGTATGAAGAAGAACGAGGATGCGGCGGCCAAGAAGAAGCCTAAAGTCAGCGCCGCTCAAATACGAGTACAGAAAGGTGCGGTTGTGATTACACGACATCGACAGTGTTTTCTAAGGTCTCCTTCGCAGACTTGACTGAGTTGGATCTGCCCTCGACGATGACCACCAATTTCCCCGATGCCGCCGATCTTCTCAACTTTACGCTCACAATCACGCCTGACGAGGGTGCGCCCATCTATCCGATGTCGATGGCCTGATGCTGATTCTGTCTCCCGTATAGGCATGTACAAGGGCGGCTCCTTTGTCTTCTCCTTTGCCATAAACACCAACTACCCTCACGACCCTCCGAAAGTCAAATGCACGCAAACCGTGAGTTGCGCAGTGGTTTTCACGATGACCTGTATTGATCGACCGTTTCGTAGATATACCACCCCAACGTTGACCTCGAGGGCAACGTGTGCTTGAACATCCTCCGAGAAGACTGGAAGCCCGTACTCAATCTCAATTCAGTCATGGTGGGACTACAGTACCTGTTCCTTGAACCAAACGCGGACGATCCACTAAACAAAGGTATGTGCTTATGCGATCGCGTGCGTAACACGGCTGATACATCGTTTCCCATCACAGAGGCTGCTGTAGAGATGAGCAAGAACAGAGACCAGTTCTTGAACAACGTCAAGGCGTCCATGCGGGGCGCATCTATCAAAGGCCAACAATATGACAATGTTCTTACACGATAGTGTTCTTTCCTTCTCTTTGCACACGCTATCCTCATTACCGTTTCCTTGCTGTCGTCTCTGCACATCTCCGTACATACATTCACTATACTTCTGCATTTTCACGTCTCCTCTCTCATGCCTCGTTAAGTATTAGATAGACACAAACATTTAGATTTCGACATCCTTGATCGATTGTGGCTATATACATAATACAGGCTCTAATCCTTGTTTCTTCGTGATGTTCAACTGCCCCGATAAGTCGTGAACGAATAAGGACTGATGAGGAGAGGAATGTGATAATGCTCCGTTGGTTTCTCTAACTCAAAAGTAATCTGCAAGATCTCTTAGTCAAATCCTACAGAATTCGTGTGTGGCGTACTTCGACCCAAGGATAGAAGCATTTCTGTCCCTTGTTTTCAAAGTAATCCTTCACTTTGAATACGATCTTGTAAAGACCTGGTGTTATGGTACGCTTTGTCTCTTCGGAATTCTCTATGGGTGGAAGAAGATCGAGACATCGTCCATCTGAGTTGGTTACTCTGGCCAAGGCATAAGCACATGCATCTAAATCGAGAAAGCACGACACACCCTCTGGCAATTGGATTGAACAAATCAGCTCCACCTTCTTCCGTAGCTTTCTCGAACTGCTGGAGACGGATTTCAACATTGGGAGCTGGACGCCCCGAACTAGAGTCAAGAACTACGATGCGTCAAAAATCGACGTTCGGCAGTCAACAAAGTGGCGCACTATGGCAAGTAATCGGTGACTTGGACATGATTTACTGTGCTAGCGTTGCTGAAGACGTGGAGATTAAGTATGAATGTAAGACGCGACTCACCGCAGGCGATGATGTCACCTGATCAGACTGGCCGGAAATTTGCCTAGAAAGTTCCTCTTCCATTGACAGCAACGATGTCGACTTCTTCCTCAACACCGCCGCTAGGAAAATATCTCGCGTCTACCGGTACGAATGATGTGTGTCGATAGCCTCATAGTTGACCCAAAAATAGAGAAAAAAGTACGCGATAAAGCGATCAAAAACTTGTCAACTTTTCTGTCGGACTCGGAAGATGCGCTCCCGCCCCCAGAGATGGCCAAGCTGTGGAAAGGGATATTCTACTGTATGCCGATTATCGTCGTGGTCTCTACAAATGTACTTATCTCCGCAGGCTTCTGGATGTCAGACAAACCTCTAGTTCAACAGGCACTTGCGACAGAGCTCGCAGAGCTCATTTTAACCATCACATCTACGCCTGCCTCCTTAACCTTCCTCGATGGCTTCTGGGAGACAACGGTTCGGGAATGGAGTGGGATTGACCGTTTGAGGTGCGCTTCATGTCACCATAACCTCATTTTTCACTGACTTGTCAGAATTGACAAATACTACATGCTTGTGCGGCGCTTTGTAAATGCGGGATTCCGACTACTGATACGGACTGGATGGGATCTTGAAGCGGTCGAGGAGTACAACCGTATACTGACGAGAGAAGGCGGTCCTTTGTGGTGAGTTTATTTGAATGTGCGTTGTCTCGTTACTCAATTCATTCTAGCCCGGGCGACATCAAGGTTCCAACGAGCCTTATATATCATCTTGCCGACATATACCTTCAAGAATTAGACAATGCCATGTCGAAACCTTCTACTGACTCTACAACACGTCCTGCACCACTTTGTGGCCTGGTATCCCCCTTCCTCACAGTAGCCTCCCGTACCCCCATCTCTACGACATACAACCGCATTCAGACGGCGCTTTTAACTCCATTGTTATCGGAATTGTCTTCTGAAGATCGTCCACCCGTCGCGAAACGCGTTCGATTGGAACCTGGCGCGTCAGATGGGACATACCGACATCTTCTGTCGAATGCATGTGCATCTTGTGGCGATCAGGATAAATTGGATGAGCCCATTTTACGGGGTAGACTTCTGCGTCAAATATTCAACGCAGCTAGCGATCCGGAGACACGGGGGAGTAATCGTCGGAAGATGTACGATCTGTGGAAGGACGGAGGAGAGGCGGATTCGGACGAGGCATGATTATCTCCTCGTTTGGCTTCTTTGGCGTATGCTGGTTGACGGTGGCTATCGATATAAAAAATTGTCGTGTATAGAATCATTTTCATCACTCGCGGAGAGAATGCGAACATTTTGAGGCATTTTAGCTACCTGTGTCCATATCAATAGACTGGCACATACCCCAGATGTGTATTGTTTAGTTGTCGTGTGAGCCAAGCCCTCAACTCAGAGTACTGAATCCAAACGAGGTGGGTCGTTTTCAATCTGAGTTGCCGCCGGCAATCAAATGGATTGTATAACCGTCTCGAATCCGATCTTCCCCTACCCCCATCCCCCACTACCATGGAACTACCTCTGGATATCCTCATAAGCATTTTGGAACATTTACCCGCATCGCATGCACTAGATGGGGAAGAATCCATCCTCGTCTTAATTGCTTTCCTGGAGGCAAACGCGTTGTTACGCGAAGCAGCCAAAATCTCTACAATCTGGCAACCTCATTACTTGGCTCGCTACCATCACTGCAATGACTACGAGGATTCACAGCGTCGCTCTGAAACCAAGGGCGACTGGCGACTTTTGTATGGAGCGCGACGACGCATAGACCGGAAGGCGCTTAATCTATTGGATCATATTGTAGAGCAACGGAATGGCCAACTAGACCATGTTGCAGCTCTTTGCAGCATGTCATTCGACGTCTGGGACGTTCTGGAGATGGAGGCTCTCAACCGGTGCCCCCACTCCTGAGAACATTTTACAACGACCCATCGGACTCCTCCTCAGTCGCCCCGCACGCAATAACGCGGCGGTATTGGGCTCGTACCATCCTGGACTCTATCGCAAGGATCTACGCTGTCAACTTATGGGACAGGCAGCAAAGGGGAGACTTCTCGGTAACTTTTGTAGATTCGTTTTCTGCCCTCTCCTGCTTTTCGGGTTATTCGCCTAAATATGTGCGTGTGTCATCAACCACTGGCGTGGCGTTTCCTTACGAAATTCCAGATATCCCTTATTTTCGAGAACCTTATATCTCGCTGCCGGCAGCATTTACTAGACAAGAACTGCGTTTTGCTATGCGGCGAACCAGGTTATAATGCCGTCGACCTGTGCACGCAAATTTGCCACTTTATGGCTAGTGAAGGGTTTGGAGCTGTAGAATGTGAGTGTCAACCAACATTTCCCCTCTTCACCGCGATATCCCGAAGCCAACGTCTTTCTTACAGCACATGCGTTCCACAACATAAACAACATCTTCCCCCATAAATACTTGACCACGAACAAGAAGAGCATACCCATATCTCTTGTCCACGTATTTGTCGCTGTCGCGCGTGGTCTAGGTATCTCCGCATCTCCCGTCGATTTCCCACAACGGGTACTTGCGCATATCTCATCGCCAGATCCGACGGCGGACGATTTCTATGTCGACGTGTTCGGGGCGGAGACCAAGATGATATTGTCTCTTCGAGAAGATATCGTTAACCTCGTTATGAGGCATGGTATACCAGCCCAGTCGATGGCTCCGTACATATCGCCCTCTCTGTCACCCCCCATGTTACTCCGCACCAGCCGAAACATCCTCGCCTCTTTAAATGCGGGAATCGTTGTAGCTGACAATCAACCACGAGTCCCGCTTTACCTGGCATTTACCTTGTATCTGCTCATGACGACCCGGGAGCAATTTGCTGCGCGCGCCACCGCATACATGGGCCTGGTGGATTGTGTTACAGTTCTTCCACAATCCATAGCTCCCATATTTCCCGAAGGAAGTGCTGTCCGGGAACATCTGGAGGAGAAGCGTAGAAGCGTTATCCAACTTCATTCGAGAACGATACCGGTTTCCCTACGTTCTGCCCCGGAGAATATGCACGTCAAGTTCCACGTCGGCACGATATTCCAGCACAAGACCTACAAATACAAGGGTTGCATATGTGCTTGGGATGTACGTATCGTTCATCTCTGTCATATATATTGTCTCTAACCCTGTTCTAGAACGTCTGTAAACAGGACGAGAAGTGGATTCGAGAGATGAATGTTGATAAGCTGCCTAAAGGCCGCAATCAGCCATTCTACACTTCGTTTTCAATTGACGGATCCGAGAGATGTATGACCTCTATATTGACGCGTCACCCTATGCTCATATATGTTTCAGACGTTGCAGAAGACAACATAGAGCCGTTAAATGCCTCGTTGGACATGATCCTGCAGTTCTTCCCAGTCATCCACAATTTCGCTGTCTACTTCAGTGATATTGAGACTGAGAAAACATCCGATCGCGCACGACTGGTCCTCAGTCCGGAGATGCAGCGTGCCTTTCCAGAGGACGACGCTGGACGTCATCACTTTCTATAGATTATTATGGCCCACACTCGACCGGGTCCACTACAGCGAACCCACTTTTAACGCTGATTGAATGTGTCAACATCTATCCTATACTATTAATCGGATCCGAACGTAGTCGTTGCTGTGCTAAATACAATATTAATATTATTTTGACCTAGACTTAGAATGATCATTCTGACCTTGGATGCTCAATGTACGATTCGTCGATAGCTGGAGCGTGCGTCACCTGACTGCCCTGAGATGCTCGGATCTCGGTCCGAGTTAGGTCACAGTGACAAGTGTGACGGACGCGCTTTCTTTCAGAACCAAGTCCATGTCTTCGTACGCGAGCACTAGCCGCTCAAATACTGTCGCGCCAACCGTATATCGGACTAGCCAGCCAAACACTGCTACAAGGACTCACAACGTCAAAGACGACTATGAAAGTTAGTCGAAATTTGCATCGGCATTGCGTCGACACTCACCGAAAATCTTTTCTTCAGGATGGTACACGGAGCCCGTCTACAACAACCGCATGGCTCTCGCCTTGCAATCCGGCATTGATACTGAAGTCGCTTGGGCATTAGACCGACTACTGCGGCTCAGCATCAACGAGGCTATCATCTTACGCAGTATGCCAGGCGTTATAGACGGCTTTTCATCCTCCCAGAGTGGTACATCCTCGAGGGTCACCGGAAATTCAACACAGAGAGCGCGTTATTTGCTCCACCGCGCGCTCTTGAGGCGAAACGCAGAAACGCGATCGAGGCCATATCAGTCCTACGAAACGCCGCCCTGCTGGATGCCGATTGTCAAGAGCTAGTCAACCAGCCCCATACCATCCCTCTCATCGTCAACTCCCTTAGGTATCTTGATTCGAGCAGGGAAGAAAATACTGAATTCCTGCTTCATGCTATGGAACTAATGAACACCATTGCCGTCCACTTCACGTCCCAAACCTTGACCACGGTCGCGATCAATATCATCCACCCTCTCCAAAAGATCGCGTCGGAATCCTCCAATAGACCTTCTATCATTGCTGCGTTCAAAGTAATCACTATTCTTCTCGCGGAACCTCTCAATTCACATCTATTCCACCCTCAATCTCCCGCACTTACCGCATCGCTGCGATATTTACCGCTGATCACTGACAAGAAACTCGTCGATGCGTGTCTGAACTTCCTCTATATCCATTTATCCCAGCTCGTCATGGCGAATTTTTTCCTGCTCCATCCCGACATGCCAAGCATCCTTCGAATCATGGTCAATTTGCTTATCCATGAGCAAGTGGAGGAGACAAAAACGAAGGACATTACCGGTGATGTACGAGCTGTGCCGTCTTTAGGACTCATAGAGACGCGAGATCACGATTTGACCGAAGCGGAGTTGCAGACTCTTCTTCCGATGCCTGAGCCACAGCGCTGTTTCGAATGGTGAGAACGTTGCGTGTATATGAATCTCACTAACAACTACGCCAAGGATGAAGACAATGTTCGTTGCAAAATCGCACGGGGAGCTCACGCAAGTGGACTTTTGGAATCTCTATAAGGACGTGTTTGGCGCCCAAGGAGACCAGTATCCTGGCCCACTCGGCGCGTCTGAGGTCATCAAAAACGTTAACGCTATATTCCACGAGGCGCAGGCAATGGTCTTGGCCGATCCTGTACAAAGATTCATCATTCGCGGCGTAGACAGACGAAAGGATACTCTTGTCGCCGACAAGCAGAAATGCCAGTGGGATCGAGGGAAGTGCTTTGTACCATCGTTCGCCTCTCTCGGCGAGCTGTTCGAGCACCTGCTCTGGCATGTTAATTCTATCGATGTACCCGAAGCCGCATGTTTATGGTCGACATGCCCGAAAGGAACTCTTTCAAGGATAGCTCTTCGAGCACATGTTCTGACCCATCTTTCCAGCAAGTATACGCCGGAAAGACATCCGTCCCAGAGCGACACAGTAACGATTTCCGCTACGGTTGCAGAGAATGATCCTACTCAAAGCCCACTTAAACGAACTCCTCCCCCACCGCGGAGTACGACTATCAGCTACCCTGCGCCAGTAATAGACCCTCCGACGACCTCCTTAACGGCGCTACTATGCATACGAATACTGTTCAGAACAGCATTTGTATCAACCGAAGAGGCCCTCGTGTTGATGAAGACCATTTTGGATTTCCCGGAGTTGTCGAGGACGTGCAACAATCTGATGAGCGGCCGAAGATGAGTGGAGAAGCGCTGATTCAAGAGAAGGAGGGGCAGAAACGCGGGAGGCAGGCGTTTGTTAGTGTTCGAGCATTGATGGAGAAAGTACTAATACGGGATGAGGCGTTGATGAGTTGGGTAGCCGAGATGGTAGATGCAGGCATTAGTGGAACGATGCTAGACTCATAGCAGCATGTTTTTGTCTACCGTCGAGTACTCGTCGAGTGGTCTTTTAGAATCGGGTTACGTAATCAGATCAAGAGTTGCAGCTGCCACGATGTCGCGCAGACCCTCTAGCATGTCGGTGAGCGGTTCGTCGTCGTCGATGGCCAACGGACACGCCACCAAGCCTATGTCTCTACCAATGAGCCGGGAAATCTCCTCCTCTTCGTCTAGGAAGCTCTCGTTATCCAAACTTCCATCCGCCGACGACCTCGAGCCAGATGAAATGTTCGCCAAGTACACCGTATCTGAGGTCAAGTTTGTGCAGCACCAACTTAGGTACCCTCAGCACTGCTCAGACACGATGGAATATTGACGGACGTGGTTAGAGCCGATGCCGATGCAAAGCAGGAAGAGCTGCGGTTAATGGTTGGGTGCGTGTCACTTCCCCGGACGCGTATCAATACCTTAATATAACTCGAAAGCACAGTGAACGATACCGCGACCTTCTACAGGCGTCGACTTCCATAATATCTATGGCACGTTCGTCCAAACGACTGCTGGAAGCCCTGGACGAGACCAAGAGTGCTATATCGGACCAGAAGGTTCCACCTCTTCCCAGGAAAAGCATCGCGAATGGCGCTCAAGGTGCGCGATTGGATCCAAATATTCCCTTGCTGAGCTCATTGAAGTGTATTAGACACGCACCTGCATACATTGCAATTACTCTCGGCACATATCAAACTACTCTTGGACGCTCCAGAACATCTATGGCGGCTTATAGAGAGGAAGAAGTACTTTGCGGCTGCGTGGCTTTACCTGCTCTCGGATGTTGTATATCGTGCCCTCCGACACGAAGAAGAAACTTGGGCCGATCAAGGCATACATCTTCGAGTCCGTCATTGTCTTTTCCCATATAACCTCAATTTACATGGCACTTTAAGGAACAATTTCCGCTGATAGGGCGACAATGGGAAGCGGTCTCACAGTTTCGCTCACAAATTGTTCACAAGGCTACATTGGCGCTGCGAGAGCCCGCAGCTTCGTCGACAGTAAGTTACGCATAAAATAACGCCTGTTGCTTGCTAAGTTGCCTCCAGGATGTCTGCGCTACTGCACTCACTCTCCACCTCCTGGATTCACGCCCATTAACAGAAACTCTTACCGTGTTTCTGACGCAACGCAGTCGGTCCCTTTCCGTTCTGTTATCATATGGCTTGGGCAAGTCACCAATGTCTCCTTCGTTGGGGCGCGCCGCAAATGGTCACCCTCCCGAACAGGGCGATTCTAAACCGACCGCACGCCAAATCAAAGATATCACGCAAGCCGCTCTTGACAACATTGCATCGACTGTTAAAACGTCCCGGGATGTCTTCGAGAATTCTTCATCATCATCTTCCATCGCGGAATCGGTTCTGGGCTACATCCAGTCCGACTCTACATTGCAGTCTTCGGCTTATGCCTCCCTTCCAACAGAATTACAACTGACGACTGAATCACTTCTTATGACCCTCCCTTCGTCTACCCACTTCATGCTACTGCCCGCTCATCTGAAGTTCTACAAACCTGCGGTCGACGTCAATTCTCCCAAGTCGCGCGTCTCCCCGGCCGATCTGAGAAGGGAAGTCATAACATGGCTAGAGAAGGCGACGACCACTTTAAAAGTGTCTTTGGACCGCTGGTTCGTAGACCTTTCGACAGTCAAAAATGTTTGGACAACACGTCACTCTCTTCGCAAGTGGATTTTATCTTTCAACGCCTTCCAGGAGCAAGAAACGAAGGGCCTCAGTGATATTATTGATGCTGCGTGTCGGAAACGAATTTCAACTATATGGAGGTTGGTCTTGTCGCAGGCGGAGACAAGTTTCCGAGAGTCTATTCTGCAAGCGGTGTCGTCATTCAGTGGACATCAAACAGGTTTATATTTTTTTGTTATATTCCACGATCAGCTCGCTCATAATGTCAAGATGCCCTTCCTATGCAAAACCTCTTCCAAAATCCTCCTTTAACAACCATGGCCTCCACTGGACCTGCGGACGCCTCTTTTCAAAAGTACAAGTCATCCCTGAGGAAGCAGTTACTGGGTAGAACTGCATTATTGGACGAAGTCCTCAGAACACTAGAATCTTGTGCGCGCGCACTACAAAATGATATGACGCAGGTCCTTAGCACTGAAGATGGCGATACGACGTAAGCACCAGCGCATATCCTGAATTGGATCACCAATATTTTGCAGCCGTCTAGTTCACGATTTGAAGGCAGAATATCAGCCAGACGCAATGGTGTTGTGTTCTCGCGTGGTGCAACAATTGGATAACGTCTCAAGTTCCATATCAGAGCAATCTGGTGGGTTTCTATCTTTATATTCTCCGCCGATACTGAAGTACGTTTGTAGAAGCGGAGGTGGAGAGTCTCGTCTTTGTTGGCAAAATTGCAAATGAGTTGGCGTCCACTTCGAGTTTCGTGAGCAACCTGTGTGTCGAAAACAGCACCATAGAAGGTTAGCCTGGACCATCTTTTTACCTTACAACGGGCGCTTTAACGCGGTTAATTAGACCTTCGAGAAAAAGCAGCGGCACTACGCGAGACGATTGTTGAACGATGGCGTATATATACCGTCTCAAACATTGTTTCGACGAACTACTCCTCGTCATCAACGAATATTCCCAGTAAGTAAACCGCCCGTCGTGACGTCTCGGTAACTCAGTCGTTTTAGCCGCCTCCACTTCATTAACATTATCGTGGAATCTCACGAACTCCCTTCTTGAATTGACTTATGCTGTGCAGAAGCTAGGCATAGCGCGTGAATCATCACGTCAGACGCATATGGTCGACAAAACACTCCAGTTGTTCATCAATACGCTGTTTGATAAAGCCGCATTCTCTGAATCGGTGCAAGGCGTTTTCGAGATTACATTCCTCGAGAAGATCAGTTTAGACCGTGAAAACGTAGGGTGGAATGCTGTGCGAGCGCGTCTGGAACAACTGAAAGCCGATACTAAATTGAAGGTGAGTTTGATAATCAGTGTGAATTAATCAATCACCTTAAACTATCAGCAGCTTCCTCCAGCTACGACAGTTCCTGATGAAGAGAGCGTAGAGCATGGTGCGAGCGAATACTTGGCAAGGACTCAATTACTCTTTGGAGCCTTACTGTCTCCGAGACTACATGTGAACACGCAGGAGAAACTCGGTGGGCTGCTGCCTTGTGGAATACCGTCGGTCGATCAGCGCGAATTTCAACCTGTCATGGAAGTTGCAAAGTCTGCGGATGGATCACTCCCACAAAGGTTCAATGAAATATTAGTGGCGTAGGTTATACATATACAGAATTTACAATACTACTATTCCACCGGTAATACGCGATCCAGTGCAAGGACTGTTCCGGTTTCTGTCTGGCGTCTATCATCAACGCGCAGTGACATGTGGCAATAGAATGCGAATGTTGTCTGTCAACAGTCAGTGGGCAATGCAGAATCCGTGATATGCGTGCGAGGGGCGGCAAGAAGAGTGGGCGGAAGCAATGAGCAGATACTCTGTCGTTGACATATATGAGATGAAATATATTTTTGACAGCCAGATCCTTCCTCTCTCAACCCACCCACTCACCGCCCACCCGAGCCATTCCTTCATATCTTAGCGCGTTTGATGCAGCATTGAGGGTTCGACGTTCCTCCGGGGCAAAACCTCGATGAGCTCGTCTCCCGGCGGTCAGCACCCCCTCCCAAGCATATAGGCGCGCGCTCACAGCATCCAGGAGAAATCGAAGTGTTCAACGGGCACTTGAAGTACATATACATCGCGCTGCATATCGCCGGTGCCCAGATCGGCCTGCCCATCCTCATCCTCACATTCGCGCTGTCCAAGTCCATCCTCCGGCACCCCACCGTCGTCAACTTGTGGATCACCTGGGTCATTTATTCTGTATCTTATTGTATATTGTGAGTTCTCAGTGTGGTGGTGGTAGGTGCTGGACGGATTCCCTGACGGCAAGTACTGCTAGACTTTATAGCGGCCAAAGCGGCACTTCATACCCTCCTACCGCCCTCTGTCTCGCGCAGTCGGCTTTAATTCATGGCGGACCGCCAATGTGCGTCATCCATGCTGATACCCATGCTGAAGATTGACAATGACAGGTCTGGCATCGCCGGTTTAATGGTTGTATACCAGGCGCGTCATTGATACGCAGTAACTATCGCGACATCAATCTCATGGACCTCTACGTTAGATTTGGCACGCTTTCAAGGAACCTGTCCAGTTCCATGGAGCTTCTCCGCACAGACGCTGGTCTCTGAACGTTAAAATTGCACGTCTCGAGCTTTGTGTGTTCGTGACGCCACATCCTGACCTTTGCATAGTGCCTCGGAATACCCTACGTTGTATTGGTGGCGTTTACCATAGCGTCCGCTGTGGTATATCTTTGGTTGACTCCGTAGCGCTGATGTCGCTGACCAACGAATTTAGCTTGGCGCCAAATATCCCGAAAAGGTCTACATTTCGTCTAGTGGTCTCTATTGCACCATACATAACCTCGGGGCCTTGTCAGTGTTTTATTTGACTGAGTGATACGTGAATCACTCACTTCTAGCTAGCTCCCGCTATGGGGTCCCCGTGTTTTGCGCTGCTGCGATGGGCCTAGTCATTATCCTGGAAGGTGTGACCTACTTTTCGTGATGCGAGCTTCGTGCTGACAGCTATGCGTAGGAGTCATCCTTGTAAGATATTATCGCATGTGGTCACAGATATCCAGAGGTTTTCCCTTGGCTACGAGGAGAACCTCACTTTCGTTGATCCTGCGAGTGGTCTTGTTCAGTTTGTACTCGGTCGTCGTGTTCTGGTACGTCCGTCTTGAGTAATACACCCTCTCTTCCTAACCGCCCTATGAAGTGTTGCGATCTCTTTCATGTCCGACTACTCGCGGACGGTAGCCTGGCCTTACATGGTCGAAGCATCAGTCCCACTTTGCGCTGTCGTCATTTTTGGAAGTCAACGTGTCAGTCGAGGTTTCGTCAAGGAATAACGCACCTAACACTTCACTAGGACCTTTTTGGCGTGTGGTGTTTTTGGCGACCCAAAAGGCCTCCAATGGCAATCTCTAACGCGTCAGACAGTACGCTCTCCGAGGGGACCAATAATAAGAATAGTAGTCTTGGGGTATTGTCTTCTCCAACCGCATCAGTATTTGGGACGTCTCCTGCACATATCCATTCATCTCCCATGTAACAGCGATGATATACAACATCCCTTTATTTGCAAATGATACGTGGCGGGGCAAATAGTGAGCTTTCTTGACGTTGCGCGAGGCATGCTGGGCCCTCAGAGACACAGAAGAGATCGGGTCAATGATTTTGTTCCGAAAGGTGTATACAATAGGGTACCGAAAACGAATGGAATTTAGGATTAAGCTCCTCCGCTGTATAGTCGCTTGAGTCGTGAATTGGGACAATAGAAGGACTGAAAACATACACTAGAATGTTGTTACTGACGAAAGCGTAAGTAACTTTGTGTAGAAAATGGTAGGAGGACGCACATGGGTATATGGATGAGCTTGACAAAGTACCCAATGAAGCCCATGACAGCGAATCCGACGGCGACTGCCCTGCAAATTTGAAGGTATTCTGTGGTACTGTGAGAGGGGGAAGATATGTGGGCATGAAGGTAGGAACCTTTGGATGAGGGTTTTGTGCAACGTGTAAGGAACTACAACGCAAGGTTAGCAACGGCAAGAGGTGCAGACGACGAGCAGCGCACCTGGTTCCCGTCGCGCGCAAACTGCTGGGGGATCTCGATGAATTCACGTATTTTGTCAGACATGGCGGTGGAGGTGAGAGGGAGAGAGACGTGTTTGATGATGTGGTCAAATTCAGGACTACTTTCTCACGGCACCAGCTTTCCTTCCGGTCAATCGTGCACGAGTGGGTCTAGTCCTCGTATCTGCTATCAGCACTCACATATTTCTTGCAGCCCGCATGAATGTCCTTGCGCACCGCTCTCCGCCTCGGAGGCAGCAGCGGCGCAGCCCGCCTTCGTTCTCACTGTAACCCGCCGTCATGGCACCTCTGGTCGCGTCTTCTAGCGACACTCGCGCACGACAACTTTTGTGAACGAAAAATTGAAGAATTTGCTGCCGTTTACAGAAAATCCGCGACCAAGCGCGATGACATCCACAACCACTATCCCAGCCTCGTCTCCACTGTCAAATGGTCGCTGTCCAACGACCCCAAGCTGACCGTGACTTCCCCTCCCGAATCGTATACACAACAACTGAATGCCATGCTCGAGGTCTTGGCTCTCTCCGCGGCCCCGGCAGACCTTAAACTCATAGACAAACTTCTTGAAGACATGCCTGTCGTTTTCCTCATGCATCCGAGTACAGAAACACACACCATCATCCTCCACGCGCTTATAAAGGCCAACAAAATCCCTACCGCGATAAACTGGATCAGAAACATAGCCAAGAAGCCAGGAGATGTCTTCCCAACTCTCTTTCAGTACCATATGATTCTCGAGGCATGCATGGGTAAAGAGACCCCCAACTACCTGCTCAATATCATTCGTAAAATGCGTAGTTCTGGCTGCCCGCCCACCCAAGAGACATACGCCTTCGTTATCCGCGCTTTGTGGGAGCAACATGACAACGCGACAGAGTACAGGACGCGACCTAGCCTTCTCACTTTCCGATCTCTGATCAAGGACATGAAAGAGGACGGACTCTCCGGTCGATACGAGATTGCAGACATGCTCTATGATGGGTATGCGTCACGAGGGTTCACGTCGGACGCTGCAACCGTTCTTCAGGATTATCTGGCATCGGGAGAGGAGATCGTGGTGATTGAAGAACAGCAGAGGTTTCTTGAACTGTGTAGCCAGCTGTCGGAGGCTGCGCAAAAGGGCGGAGTACAGTCCGCTCTCAACCTCTTCGTTCAGCTCAAGCCCGGAGATTGGATGAGCAAAACGAGCGCGGAGTGGAGGATGCTTAGAGCAATCCTCCGCAAATCATCATCCGTAGCAGATCTCACGCGTGCCGAAGAAGTTACGGGCATAAAGGCTTCAATCTTTCACTGGTCAGATCTGATAACAAATGCGGTACGACAGGACAACGTTACTGGAGCTATGGAGATTTACGAAGCAGCCAAAGCCGCTGGGATTACGCCAGACGCGCCGATGGCGGGCCCCATCATACAGGCATGGTGCTACAAACACGAGGATGCCTCGTACCTCTCTGCTTTGACGATATACAACGAGCTAAAGGCTTCCCATCCACTCGTTGCGTATCGAGAGAAAGATAGCAGGTTGGATCGGTCGAAAGGGCCGGACCTCAACGTCTACCAGAACCTCATGCGAGGGTTGTCACACGTCGCCGCCTCGCTGCCAAATGCCATGGACCTTCTCGAGCAACTCACCAACGACATGAAAGCGCGAGATATACCGTTATTCACTGTGTCCGGCGCCAGGATCGTCATCCTAATGCACCAGGCATCTTCCGAGGATCAGGCGTTCGCTATATACGAGAAGTACAAGAAGGATTTGGATTCGCACGGCTACATTGAAGTCCTTAATGGCTTCAGCAGCCTCACCTATGGCAAGCGCATCCACAATCCTTCTCTCGTCAGGTACTTCCAGATCGCCAACGACATGAAGCGTGCCGGTTTACCGCCAATGTCCGACCGTGTCTTCACCACCCTCCTTAGCACCTACAGCAGAATAGTCACGCAGCTCCGAAAGAGTGGTCAAGATGCTTACGAGTACCGCGGGAGCATACAAACCAGTGTTCGCCGGATTCATGATCTCATTACACTCGAGGCAGCGTTGTCGCCGAGTGCTGTGATGTGGAACACCGTGATGAATCTGTATCAGCGTCTTGAATGTTATGGCGATGCATACAGGGTCTGGGAGCAGATGCTCTTCTCGGGCGATACGATGAGGCCAGTGTTAGCATCATCTTCGATGTTTGCGCATTCTCCGGGTCGTCGTATTCCCTGAAGCAGGCTCTCTCGCGGTTGGAGGCGGACAAGTACAAGCTGAACAAGAAAAACTGGGACAGTCTCGTCGAAGCCTATTTGCGACTGGGCATGGCCAACGAGGCGGCGAAAGCAGTGTGCCTGGAAATGCCGAGGAGCGATGTCCAGCCAGATCAAACGACGGTGCGGATGTTGCTGAGTCTTGCTTCGGAAGACAAGGATCTGTTCAACGCTATTCAGCAGCGTGTGGAGAAGTATTTACCTGGGGAGTGGGAGAAGCTTCCAGCGAAGTTTACGCAGCCTATGGTGTAGTACATGAATACTCATAGGGTGCTACATTACAATCAAAAGAGAATAATAGTCAACGATTATGGCATTAACGCCAGGCCGTCGAGACATGCGTATCTGGAGAATCCAAATACAGCGTCAGAGTGCACACTGAAATAAAGTAATGAGGATCACATTGCGACGACAAAAACCGGACATACAGCGGCTCTGGTTCTCGTGTATCGGCGACGCCGTGCAATCCGTTGGCATCTATGTCACGAGCAATAGCACGAAAGGCTTCTCCGGGCGTTCTCGCTTTGACCTCCGTAATTTTGCTAACAGAGGTGTGAGTAAATCAATCAAAGACGAACGAATCAATCTTACCGTTCATAGAATTGCGTCGTCGTAATCAGCCTCATCAACACTTCTGTCGGCTGTTGCTGATTCAACGAGTGTCGTTTGTTCGTCGCTTCGGGCATCGCGAGTTTCTTCATCAAGACCGCTTGGCTCTGAAGATCGGATGATGAGCGGACGAGCTCGTACTGAGCACTCAAGTCGTGAGCAAGAGATAGTGCATTGTAGAAGAAGACTTACAATCAGCTCATGAATGGAACGGGGTGCTGGTAGGAAGTATTCACACTTTGATAAGCAGAGGTTTAAGAGTAATACGGTCTGAGCATTGGTCAGAAAGAGTTCTTAGAACAACGAAAGCAGCACGAACTTCTCTTATGAGCTGCTCCACACCTCCAGTCGTTAGAAGACTGTCTATCTTTGTAGCCAGAAAGTGAAGAAGCCCCAACAGCGCGCTCCAGAATTCCTTCCATGAGTATTCTAAAACCAAAGCCGATGGGTAACTCATACTTGGGATGGAATAGCGCACCGACCTAATCGATTCCGCGTCTTCTGTAAATAGAAAACGATCCGATGACAGATCCAGATACATTTCCTAACAGGCATGTGAGCTGGAGATCTGACGAAGGTTTGCTCGGAGTCAAGCTCACATATAGAGTTGGACCTCCAGCCGTATGTGCAAATTATGTTGCAACCAGAGTACACAACAGTCAAGCAGGGCGCATATTGGAACGCGGCCCGTCCGTGCTGGAGCGGGCAGAAGTGGTAAACGCTGTAAAGAAGTCAGCTTCGCATCATCAGTGGTACGATCGACCTAACCTGCCGACATAAACGTATGTACTGCTTGCATGGTCTGGAAAACACAGTCAAGGCCGCGTCGTTCTCTACAAGCGCCAAAAGTACGTTTAGGCCGAGGCCAGCATATGCTATAGAGCGAGGTTGAGATGCAGACGTTGCATGGGTTAGGAGATACGAAGACAGCGATATGATGGTCAACGGTGGATGATACTGGCTGTCCTCGTCCGATAGACTTTCTAGAAAGATGGAAGAGAAGAGCATATTGCCACGCAGGAATTCATAGAGCGGAAGAAGAATGACAGTCGCTTCGATAGGTCTGAAAATGCATTTCAGTTGAGGTCCTTGCTCCAAGAGTAAAAAGAGATCGTACTGGCTCTTAAAGAGCTCACGCGGTGGATCCACCGGCGTTGATGAAAGAGCACGATCCGGACGAAGCGAAGAGATAAACGTATTGAAAGTTGCGGCCAGGGTGGGAGACATATCATCGTCTGAAATCTCCTGATATTGCCTGGAGTCTTGGTGAGCATGTAAGTCGACGGACAGGGATGAGCAGTACTTTATTGATGTCGTTAGCGCGAAATTAGCAGCCCAGCAGATCTTCCGCATGAGGTCTTTGTCGTCAGAATCCTTGATTCGCGACAGATATGGATTGAGCTTTGCAGCATCCGATTTATGGAAGTCTGCTAGTATGGCAAGAAGAAGAACCGCTTCGAACGTGTATTGTTCAGTATCTGGGCTCTTGATGAACTGTAGTGAATGCGTAAGTTAAGTTAAAGGCATGAGGAAAAGGGTTCTACAGAGGCTATGGACGAAAACAGATCGCGCCGAAGGAAATAGGCGGCTGGACTCAGTTGCGCTATTCCACACAGGAATATCAGACTAAGTTGGAGGGTAGTATGGCGAATTTTGGCTAGGATATTGTGAGATGGGCGTCGTTCTTCTCCCTCGATAGAGATGTAGTCCTCACCCGAACGATCCGAGTTCATTAACGCGTTATTGACGAAGTCGACGAAGCTCTATCGACGTATCAGCAACGGTCCACGTTGTATGCAGCATCGCATACCATAAAGAATGCATCGCTATTACTGACACCGCCTGCAAAGATCTCCATGACTTCCCATCCCGTCAGGTTCTTCTCCAATAAACATTTGATTAAGATTCCGAGAGTCTCCAAGACGTGGAGTGTCGTTTCTTCATCTTTCGAGTAATCTTTGGCGTAGTCCAAGCCGAATGAAAAGAGTTCATTTAGAGGTTTCTACTGGATTTACGCGTAAGTGAAGTTGACGTTGCAAGCGCAAACTAGGAATACAACCTTAAGAGGACCGATGCAAGCATGCGTCGGGATCTTTCTCAGTTCCTTTTCAAGATAGTCTCGGTTGACAGAAAGCAAGAAGAGACTCGAGTAGAACTGCGCAGGCTCTTCCTTGGGGCTGATGTCGCTCGCTGCAAGCCCAGAGAGCAGTCGGGAGTAGATCGTGATGAATTTGGATTGCCCGACAGAACTTGGTGATGGATGATGGCGCGTGTTCATCTCTCATAACAAGGAAAGGCGCAGGACGAGCTGCGGAGTCGAATTCAAAGGAGACGGACGTGGTCCAAAGGCAAGCCGGGGATTTCGGTCCGACAGTCGGGGTTACAAGATATCGCGTTTTGTATCATTCCATCGTCTCATCCTGTTGTAAACGTTTGACTCGGTTTGAGGAGGCAGAAACATAGTAGACTGACGCGTCGTCCCAGCTCAAGATGTTGGGGAACACGCCTACCTACCTACACTTTGAAAAACTTCGCGCATTGACTGGTGATCCAGATGCTCTGTTTCCCTCATCGTAATGCGAAATGGCGAGGATCCGATGATTTGGCGGAGCGCAGAGGAATGGCTGTTTAGTGTCTGTTTTCCTTTGACCAAAGAAGGTTTTCTTTCGAAGAAGGAACCAATAGATGCCTGAGTGTTGTAGCAGAGGACTACGAGCCGATGGTATGGTAAACCGAAGTCAGATACACCTCGAGCAATGACATGTTATCTGGATTCTGTACATTAAGCAATCTTCGACTGTTGAACCAAGATTTCATTCTGTGCGGATATGGCGGCCGAAGAGCGAGGTAACATGTTTACCGTTTTCGGCGCTTCCGCTATGCTTCCGCTCCTTCACCATGACCACCATGTGTTGGTGGCGAGAACTCGCTCTCTTTCCTGGCCTTGTGATACATCACCTCCCCGTCACTGCCAGTCAGGTGCAGCAGACTTGAATGGTTTAGGCAATCACGGCGTGCTTTGGAGCATACCTTATAAACTTGAGTCGAAATCATGGAGTGTTATCATCGTTTCTACGAAATGGTCTTCGCGCGACTTGCCTTCGTCTGCTCTCTGGCGCGTTTTTTCCTCCCTACCGCAGGCAGCGATACGTTTGTCGTGGACACTGGATATGCCAAATATCTGGGCAACCATACTTTGCCTAATACTGTCGCCTATCTGGGCATCCCGTATGCTGAGCCTCCCCTTGCAGAGCGACGTTATAGGGCGCCACTTCCGCTAAACACCACTCGTATCACTTTGGATTCCGGAAACCAGCTTATTGACGCGAGGTCGTATCCGGATTTCTGCATACAGGGAACAGTGGCAGGTATACGATTGCGTCCGGTTCCGAGGATGTCTGCTGATTCTGATTACAGGTACTTTTGGTGGTGCTGGATCTGAGGATTGTCTCAAGGTCAACATCTACGCGCCTGTTTTGGGTAACAATCGTGCGCGCGGATGATCTTCCAAACCCGACCCGGCTAACAACCTTCACAGTTCCCGTGCTCGTGTACATCCATGGCGGTGGCTACATTTTTGGTAACCCTGCCAACTGGCCTTTCGACCACTGGATCGAACAGAGTCCCGATATTGTCGTCGTCTCGGTTTACTATCGCCTCTCGTCCTTTGGCTTCCTTGCTACTCCCGAGTTCAACGATTCCTCCAAAGGAGATTTCAACGCCGGCTTCTTGGACCAAGTTGAGGCCCTGCGATGGGTCCGGCAAAAATATCGCGTCTTTTGGCGGCGACCCGAGTAAAGTGACAATTAATGGAGAGAGCGCTGGCGGAGGCTCGATAGAACTGCACCTCGTTGCTAATCACGGAAACGAAGGACTGTTCTCTGGTGCCATACCCCAGAGCATCGCTCGCCTACCAATGCCGCTTCCGGAACTGAAAACGGTAAACTTGTAAATCATAACGTGCTACCAAAGCTGACAGATCGCTTAGCCTCTGTTTGATTTCTTTGCCCAAGAAGCTGGGTGTGGAGATGGAGACGTCAAATCTCGATTGGCCTGTTTACGCAGCGCTGACCTTAGCGCACTCACTCGTGCCCAAGATTTGCCTTATATAAATCGTACTCTCTTGTCTGTCATTCCGCCGCTTATTGCTATCGCTTTCTGACGATATCTAGCCCCGGACCGTACAACGGATTCCATCCAGTAATAGACGGCAAAGTGTTTACAGAGACTCCAACACGCTCTCTTCTTTTCTGGTGCCTTCGCGAAGGTGCCTGTTATGGTTGGGCAAGTTGATATACAGTTTATACAGCATCGTGCTCATATTCTTGTTTACCAGAGCAACTTCCAACGAGACTGACCCGGGATTTGTGGAGGGGATATTGCAACTGTCATGAAAACGATATATCCTGCTCTTAGCGACGAAAGATATAGAGGAATTCACCGAAGTACTATTACACATTCTCAAGCCTCGGCTACTTGACTGATGTGAGTGCCTAGGTATATCCTGCATCCGGTTTCGACTCGGACATTCACCGCCTTAAGACCATTGCTGGGGAATCCCTCTTTCGATGTGGCGTACGTCGTGCTTTCGCTTGCGAGTGTGTTCCAGTCATCTCATCTTTTCCGTAGCAAACCATCGTAGGCGACGCATATTCAGGAAACGGAGTCGACACATGGGCCTACCGATACCATCAGCCCAACCCCAGCGTCAATGGCACACCTGGAGTTGTCGAACACGCTGCTGAGAATTGGATGATGTTCCGCGGGAGCAACACTGGGTAAGAGGCGAGTCACGCTGGTCAGCGTCAAGTACTGACGAGGTTACAGTATAAACGGCACTGGCACATTTACGCCCATGACAGACGCCGAAAACGCCTTTGCTGCAGAACTGATCGCGTACTGGATCTCCTTTGTACGATCCGGCGACCCGAATACTTTCAAGCTTGATCGCTCGCCCGTGTGGACCAGCTTTGACGCCGGAAATCTCGAGCGGATGGTTCTACAACAAACTGATGTGGATGGTGCAAGCGGAAGTGTCGTGGAACACGAGCCAGAACAGGAGGCAGGCCGATGTGCTTTTGTTGCAGGAAAAGTAGGGCCCGAGCAGAATTAATGTCCCTGTCATTCTGGGGATTCTGAACAATTGAACTTATGCGAGGACCTGAGGCCATTGCTGTGATCTACCACGTGCTACGAACCTCTTTGCTCTGACCATCATTCATCATGTTTCTTGAGTTAGTTCAGGTCCGCAACTATGCAAGCCTTGTGGGCCTCTTTGACTCAGGCTATTACCCTTTGTTCTTCCCTGGCATTGTTGGTCCAAAACGGTCGGATGCATTCAAAGCAACCGGCGGCTTGTCCCATTGTCCATCGCAGATGGACACTATAAAGAGTCTGGCGGTGCGCTCCCTCTTCACTTCTACTTTCACCCACTATCATGTACAATAACGTACCCTACGCTCGTAACCCCTCGACGATCTACAACGCGCCTGCTGCTAACATGACTTCGCACCCTGGACCTAACTCTCTTGGCTTATCTGCGCCCATGGCCGCTCGCTCCCCGCAACCCCCCTACGGACATGCTCACCAGAGTCAGGCGCAGGTGCCACTTCATGTCGGATCGCGTTCAACAACGCCCCAGTCTTCGGCTGTCCCCCAGTTTCCTCAATCGTCCCCATCTGGTTCTAGGAAAAGTACAAGGGATAAAGACAGGTCTCTTCTCTTGGTAAGGTTCACTTGGACTGATTCTGATAATGAAACACTTAACATCGTTGTTATAGGATGCTAGCTATGGTGTGAACAAGTCCATGGTACGTGAAGATTGCAAGGTAGACTAAAAGCGATAATCATTCTGTGGCGTGCAGGATCGTGTCGTAGCTGCTAGGCTCCTCATTCCGGTAAGGACATCTCCTCGTATGGAGGGGCCTCTGTCGACTAACAGGGCTTCGGTAGACGAAGAATGGCACCTGCTATTCAGGAGAACGTGATTCCCGCGATCTTCCACTGAGAGGTCGCGATGTTGCCGTATATGACACCCCAGTTGAGCGCCGACCTGTGGTACGTTTGTCAACCAGTCCTTTACACAGAATCTAACTGGGTACAGGGAAAACAATATTTCCTCGGTCAATCAAGCTTCAAATCTGCTCTGCCTACACCGAAATTCAGTGAGGCAATCTGTCGCGTTGGATTCACTTCCAAGGACCGCTCAGACCGCGCGCTTTCTGGGGTGAGTATGGGAAGAATCATGGGCGATGAGCATGCTGTCCGACATGGCGACCTGCGACCTCCAGAGCTTTACGACACTGACAACATCCGAGTGGTATTTCATGTACGTAGGCATCCCGAGTCCT
This sequence comes from Hymenopellis radicata, assembly GCA_015501595.1. NCBI lineage: Eukaryota > Fungi > Basidiomycota > Agaricomycetes > Agaricales > Physalacriaceae > Hymenopellis > Hymenopellis radicata. The sequence goes on along the minus strand of JADNRX010000021.1, from coordinate 46,610 downwards.
TGGTCACAGCTCATCGCTCATTAGTTGAACGGCTACGAGCCGCGCCTCATGCTGATTCCCACAAAGTGCTCCAACCATGATTGTCTTGATCTCGGTGGGCTAGCCTATGCAATCACAGCGGGTTACAAGGCGTGCATCGAGGTGCGCGATTGTTGTGCTGCTTCTCTCGTCGAAATTTACTCTACAACAGCAAGCCGTCATGGATATTTCTCCGCTGAGAACATCACCCAACATCCCTATGACCATGGGGGTCAAGAATCTTCGTCTGGTTTCCTTGTATTGCACAGAGAATGACCGATTGACGTGGTGGCCAGAGCTCCATGTCGCCAACGTCCAATATTAGAATCCTACAGCACCTATACCCCCTAGACATTTTTTTTTATTCTTACTATATTTCTTGGTTGTGTACGTTTGAACAAATGATCATGATTATCACGTTGGACGTTTGTATGAAGGGCGGCGGGCACCCAGAAAGTACGGCTTTCAACCGCTTCTCGCGGTTTCTCCTTGGTGATGCACGGACCGACAGCCTCATCGCGGTTAAGAGAAAGGCTAGGGTTCAGCCAGCATATAGTTTGCAAGAAGCTTCGAACAGCTCGCCAGCAGGAGGACACGTTGCAGAAGAATGTATCATATTCAATTGCAAGATTCGATGATGTTTTGTACATGCTGCAGTGATCCCCCTCGATCACGTAGAATGTCCCCCAGGTTGTCAATTTGTCGGTGGGCCTCTCTCCCCAATGCTAGGATGACGCACACCATCTCCATCAAAGTTATCAAGGCTAAAAGACGATAAGGACGAAATCTTGCTCCGTCACGAAAGAGAAACTTACAACAAGCGATACAGACCGGAATCAGATGTTGCCATGTCCAGACCATTATGACCGACACCCGCCATAAAGTCCGTCGTGTCACCCGCATCGATGGGGAATGCGTCCAAAAAGTTGTACATTCTCTCTCCACGATTGCCGCTGGTCTATCCGTCAATATGGAATGACGATGTCCCCGCTCTGGAGCTTACCCAGTCGTATACGGAGCACATTCACCTTCGGAATAGTCTCCAAAGTCGTTAAGTCCTCGAGCATACGCGATAAGCCTACTTTGGTAACGTAGGCGAACACCTGCGGCTCCGACGGCGTCCACAAAGTCTTTCTCGTAGTCGTTGCTGTAATTATCAAGTCCGTGCCCCCAGTCGTTGTACGTTGGGCATGTATCCGTAGCAAATGGTCGGGTAGCGTCGAGCCTGGCCCACGTTAATCAATACCAACGCCAGACAGGAAGCTTGTTCGGCATACCACAGAAATGAGCTGGGATTTCCAAGCCAGTAGACGACCGGAACTGTAATAGTAACATCAAATAAGTATCTTGCGACTCTCTGCTCAAGAACGCGCACCGTGTAAGCCCAAGTCTTTCCCGACAGCAGCGTATCTATGGGCCATTTGAGCGCCCATGCTGTGCCCGGAGACCACAATCTGTTTCATGTTGGGGTATAGCGTGATGTCGTTGAAGTATTGCAAAATCTGGTCGAGGACGTCGTAGGAGGAGATATTTGCTCCCGGAGGATAGATACTCGTCGCGCCGGTGTACCAAGTAGTGCCTAGGGCGTAAGTGTGAGAACAGAAAACACGGTGGCGCGAGCCATACGAACCTGGCCAAAACATAATATTAGACCGTACAAGATTTCTCGTATCACTGACGAAGTAGGGCGCCATGAGCGCAACGGTGTTCTGGTTGACATTCGGATTTATCTCGCTGGCCTTATTTACTCCTACTCATCGCGTTAGCTGTCGGGTTCAGAAGCAACACAGAGAACTCGCGAGTCGAACCTGCGTACAGCGCATCAAAGTATTCAGGCGCGCCTCCATAGTTTCCGTTCGCTCCATGGATATGTATCACCGCTCTTTGAACCTGCGGAACGTAACGCGTCAGCGCCCAATCGCCAGCAGTTTCAAGGAGAACAGGAACCTTGTTCGTATCCTGTCGGGTGCCATTCGGGAGAGAAAAGTAGTTCACCAGCGTAGTGTTGCTGCCGTTGGCATCCTTGATGTTGAAGTATGCAGTCTCTGCGCCGGTGACAGAGTCTGGCAGAAACTCCGGGAGCGGGACGACTGTCCCAGCATATTGCTGTGCGGAGGCCAAGTACCTGAGGAGCGCGAAGAAAACGAACGTCGATAACATGAAAGCAGGCGCAAGGACACGAAGTGGTCCGCGCTTTTATACATCAGTGAGATTTGTATTCCAGGGGCACAAGGTATGTCGTCCACGGAAGCATGGAACGACATAAGGTCAGCCGCGATTCAGTCGCGTTCCTCGTCCGGCGCCAAGGGTCCAACAGTATGAGGGCATGCCAGTTATTTTCAGAACGGCGCCGCGGCATGTGTATAACCAATGGATAACGCGACGCTGCTGGAACCGAAAGCGCACGGCAGCACTGAACACAGGAACGCAAATGCCAACACAGGAAATTGTTGGGAAATTGAATCAACGGTCATGGCTGTCATTGTCAAGAGAAAGAGGCTGGGTCTGACAGTGAGGTAATCAATCTGTCAAGACTGGGCGACGCTTGCGCAAGCGCTTCCAAGCCCCCGTACGAAACATCGCTTCCTCATAATGATTGGAGAGAGTGTTTGGCTCTAGTTGGCTCTTATCAGAGAGAGCCGAACGGTGCAGCCTATGCGAATCAGGTAAGTGCGCGGCAGATAGAAAACAGACTAACACGGTCACCTGAGCAAGAAGATTTGACTTCCTGACGGTTACACGACTTTGAGAGGTAAGGGGACAGCTTCAGTCAAAAAACCTGCCCTACAACGCGCCCATTGGGTTACTGACGCTTTCGACGAGTTCCTCCCACTGACTCATTTTGAGCGTCTGTGTATCTCGATAAGTCGGAATAGTGGGAAAGTACTTGATGGGGCATGGTAAGTAGTGGGCAGAGCGGAGGTGTCAGAGTGGCTGTGTTCAGGCGCGCGCTGCAACAACTATGATCTCGGATTCACTAACATCATCTATGTCTTCTTTCTTAACGCTCGCCCGGTAAGTTTTTCATTCACGTTCCTGTCGTGGCTAACGAATGACAGCCACCTTTAAACTAATGGCTATCCTCAAGCGCGTAATAAGCTGGATCACGTCGTGTTTCTTGCTATTCTTGCTTCAATTTGCACTGGGCGGCGCCCAGCATGAGAGCGCCGAGTTCGTCTTCACTGCTGTTTCTAAGACTTGTCATGTTTGGGAGACTTATGTCTGAGACCTCTTGCCGGCAGGAGGACAAGTAATCGTGCTCCCTCGATTTGCAGTTGATCCAGGTAGTGCACGCTGAGCGATGATAGCCGCCTAATACTCAGTTTCATAGCGGCAAAGGTAGTGTAGCGGTTATCTTCTGCCATACCGAGCCTACGTATGTCTACGAACCCTTTTTACATGGACCGGGGTCTTCAAGTTTAGTAACTTTTCGTCCTCAACTGAAGACCAATAAGCAGATAATTTTGGCAATGAAGTATATCAAGCTCTTGACGTTATGTATCGAGACGGTCAGCTTCTCCCGCTCCGTTCATGCCTCACGGTTGATTTGTTGCAATGCCACAATTCAAAATTCCGTGTCTTCTCAGACTCTTTCAGGTTGTCTCTGAAACGTCTTCGTTCACAACACTGTGCATCCAACCATCCCAAAACGGCCTTCTTGCAATTAGAAGTTGATCGTAGTCAACAAGGTAGAAGGGTACATATCCAACGCGAAAGACACTACGCACCTCAGCTTTCTCGATGTCTTCGAAGCTCGAACTACAGCTTTCGCCAGATGGAGTTATTCAAAGTATCGACCGACGCAAGTGAAGTCAGTAAAGCAAGAATACAGAGCCCGCCAAACAGTGTTAATTTAATATCGCAGTAAGTAGCAAGGGATAGTAGCGTAAAAGCGTAAACATATTTTGAAGCAGTGTACAACTCAGAAGAAAAAAAATCGTAACCATCATTACCGACTATCCGAATTCACAGACTCGCCTACATCTACTTCCCCTACACTCTTTTTGGTGGCATGATTAGTCGCCGGTACAGCAGCGGAGGGCATGGCTGGCGCGTCGGGCCGCGGCGCAGCTGCGGTTGGAGGAGGACGGGGACTCTGCGTAGCTGCGCCATTCGGTGTTGCGGATGAGGGTCCGGGAGAGGCATTGTTCGCGAGCCTTTGGTCAAGAGCCTTGAGAGCCATTGCCCTAATAGCTCAAGTTGAGCAAGTGAATACAAGTAAGGAACCAAGTGGGCGTACCGTCGCCTTTCCGCCTCTGCCCGAGCACTACCAGGGACTTGACTGTATGTGCCGCTTTCTAGGTCACCATGAGAAGCAGGAATGAGGTGGAAGCGATTCGCCAAGTGGAACACGAAGTTTCCAAGCATAGACAACGGGGTACTGAGACTAGATCAGTATCATACGGGAGAAAAGATCGATTTAGCGCACTGCACGAATGGAGGAAACCATGAAATAAGCGAAAAAGTTTCGCTTCGGTCACCATAAGTATCGGTACCTCCAACCGTCTCGCTAGGGTTCTTCTTGTAAAAGCGAAGATATATCCATCCGACGAACCATCCGAATTGGATAATAATCCATGGGCACTGGAAGCCCAGGAAGGTCATCACCGTTGAGAGGGTCAAGTATGCCATTGGGAGATTCTGAAAACAAGATATAATTTTGATAGAGGGAAAACAACATGGCTGCTCACTTTTACACGCGTCTTGATGACGCCCATTAGTTGAACCTGATGCTCGGGAATCAATTGAGTGAAGGCGACGAGGATGGCGATTTGCAGCGACATTTGCCCGTGGTATTCCATGCCGTATCTATATGCTCAATAAGCTTCCGAATGGGTGCAGAAAGCAGCCACAGACAAGAACATGTCCGCATTTCTAGTTGCAATAAATTCTATCCAGTTGAACCCAAACCCGATGATATTGGAAAAGCCGACGACCGCGACGATGAACTTGATAGTTTCAATACTTCCCCAAAGACGTTCCAGATAGCGTAACGATGCGGGAACGAAGATGAGCGTCCCGATAAACTGGGGTAGCCGGAAATTTATGAGCGACTCGAACACGCAGTGAAGGGCATACTACGCACCTCGGGAATGCTCGTTTCAACTACAGCCGACGTGACGAACGTCCATGGATAAAATACACTCGATCCCGGTATTAAGGTGAGATATGGTGTGGACTCGACTCCTTGCCATTTGAGCCAGGCGTAAAATAGAGAACCGACGACAGTGGCCGCAGTAAACAACCGCGTAACGACGGGAACTGACGAGATAAACGTCAGAGGGGATGATAGCATGGCCATGGCTGGGTGAGGGAGCGGCAGCGGCGCAGCACGAAACGATTCGGCGTGCTGGTAGGTCGAAAGGCGCAGTGTACACGTGAGAGTGCCTTGCCTTTTCCAGAAGGAGGGTCAAGGCGGGAGATCCCTTTTTTGACCGCGCCTCGAAATTCTTCTGTGTCGAATCAGTTAGTCTAGACGGAGATTCGTAGTAAGCAAAGGCTCTCGGCCGGTACGGACTATTCAATAGTTCGCCGCGGACGATTACTTACCTGAGACACGTCGGATACTTAAGAAAAAGGGGGCAGGGTAATTAGCAATATTTATTCTCTCTGTTTCGCTCTCAACGTTGTCGTCAAGCTTCAGCCCATGTCCTGGTGAGCAGTGCCCATCATCATCTCCTACTCCAATTCCTGACCTCCCGATTCCAGTGCGGCCCCGACTTGGTTCGCCATCCCCCCGCCGACAGTCCACCTGAATGTGGGAACCTACTTTTCCGTTTACTTCCCGCCTCAGCTGGCGTACTATCTCACTGCGGTGCTCGTCACTTTGCCGGGAACGTATTTCCTACGACTAGCCTTGCTTCCGGCCAGCCTCTATGTCACCTATCGCGCGAGCACCAAGCTGGATCTCGCCAGCGGCAATGTTGCATTCGAGGAAGCAAACTTGGGTCTATTGGTACGCCATCAACAATCGGAATCATACACTGGCTCACATCCAATACAGACCTTGATGGCCATGATATTCTTTCGCGTTGTTGGCTGGACCTTTCAACATAAGCACTACGTTAGAGTTGGCAAAGGCCGAGACGCGTCCAAACCCCGAAGTCTTTCCGAAATCTTGCTGGATGGTAAGTTTGCACTTGCCGCGACGCAGACCTACTCAGACCTTAGCAGCCTGCGATCTATGCTGCAACTTTCGAGGAATCGGATGGGATTTCTCGAATGGAAGAGTTTTCATCAACTCTCAAACCACTAAGGCCACAAACTCTTCATCTAAGAAGCGACAGTTCGTTCGTGAAGCCATCATTTCATACTTCCTCAACAGTCTCGTCTTTGAGGCTTGTCTCGCCTACTTACTCAAGTACCCTCTACCTTCCTCTCCTTCTTCCCCATCTGCACTCTCCTCCGCTCTATATGTCGTACGAAGGATCTGTCACGCTCTTCTTTACCCGACCTTCACATACACCAACCTCGGAGGGTCTTACGCCCTTTACTCGTTGATCGGTGTTCTCATCCTCGGTCAGGAGGTCGACGACTGGCCGCCGTTTTACAACAGACCCTGGAAGTCCACCTCGCTTACAGAGTTCTGGGGCAAGCGATGGCATCAGGCATTCCGGGACGCGTTTGGGCAGGCCGGAGGTAAACCGTTTGGTATTCTGTTCGGGCGTGTTGGCCTTGTGCTTGGGACGTTCTTTGTTTCGGGACTCTTCCACGACCTAGGGTACTGGGGCATGCATCGAGCCCGTGGCGTGGTAGGTCTTTTCCTTTCAACTTGGACGGCGCTTTACTCAACTGCGGTCTAGTGCTGTAATACCACGTCATACTTCGTATTGAACGGAATCGGCATTTGTCTAGAGGCTGTATTCAAAGCGGTGACTGGCAAGAGAGTCAGCGGCACCCTCGGTTGGATATGGACCGCGGCCTATTTAATTGGGTGCGCGTTAGTGACGATGAGTCCCTTCTGTATGCAGGATTTGATGCGGTCATATTCCGCGGCTGCTTTGACACAACCCATTTATATCGGTTCACTCATTGTGAAAAGCGTTATACCCTTCTAATCGATTTTCTTAGACTAACATGATCATCTTTCGTTGTTGTAACGTATTAACCTGCTTTAGTTATCCACTGTTCCTTTTACTGTAGCTGAAGAAATTCTTGGTAGCTCAATTTGACATGAAGTACTTGTTAGGGTAGAGACATTGAATATATAACGATGGATGGAGGCACGACTGGCTTGACTGGTTGCAACTTGCTGCGTATATATATTTGACGTGAGTACTGGAGTCATGCTCGTCACTTTCATGCACTCAGTTACTTCTGGCCACCAAAAAGTCTTTTAAGGCGTACAGTAGTACCTCCAGTTCCTCCAGTTCGGCAAAACAAATGGTCGGAACCTGAACGTCGTCTCAACGCCAGTATGAGCGGAAAACGCGAGGCTTGTGATTTCACAAAGTCTAATTAGTGAGTGGCATGGAGCTTGTAAAGAACGTTTGCCACCACGCCGCCAACACATGTTGCAACTCACTCCCACCACGTCTGTCGACTCGTTCGCCACCGCTTCCAGTTCGATGGAAGACACATACCCCGGCGTCTACCGCATCGAATGCGCAAGCACCGGAATGTGCGCAGATCTATCTGGACAGAATTTCCGATCCGTCATAGGTATGGACGACGAGAAGTCGGGTCCTGAATGGAAGACTGAGATAATCCTCTCATAGGATTCAAGATGCACGACGGGGACAACCAACGCGTATGTGATATCTACTATAAAGGCGTAGACACAGTACTCAGTCGCTGAGGACAACAGTGGAAAATCACAGCGCTAGGAGCTGGTTTTGCCATACGCAGCGTGTATAGCGGAGCGTACTTGACCGTCGAGCTCGAGAGCAAAGTGGTTATCGCGAACATGTTCCCGGTGAGCTGGGACATACGCAGCGTGGATGCCCAGAGGTCGGGATTATATCGGTGAGTCGACGGATACAAGATGGCATCGCCCGTCTGACTAGAACAAAGTATTCGTTGGCCTGACACGGAATATGTATTGACATTGGATGGAGGAGACCTGACACCGGTAAGGCGCTGGTTACTGCATCACTGGGCAGAGCGCTCATGTGCTGTTAGCTCCGCCTGGCGAAACAAGACTCTCATGGCATCGCCAATCAGATGTGGCGTCTCCAAGATTGTGAATCTCGATGGGAGAGGGACCAAGAAGGCGGGGGCACTACCACCGTTGACCAAGGGAAAGGAAGATTGGTCATAGACGTCGATAACTTTGAGGCAGGGAAGGGACAGCTAGTCGTCAGTACGACCACAACGACAAGGATCCGGAGGGTATTGGGATTTTGATCTGAGTTGTAGTCTAGATACTGTAAGGTAACGTTTCGAAAGGGCCTAATATATCCATACCTGTACTCGGACGTCGATGATGATTTCCAAAGACGAGATAATGTGCTTTGGCGGTCCAATAAGAGGTGAGCTAGATGAGAGAACTATATCCCACGTCGACCGTCCGAGCAACGGTATGGATGGACGAGGTTACGTGCAGTATGATAAGTCCATTTGTCCGTTTTGTCAGACTCGTCGTACTGAACTGCAGCGTCATACATAAAAAGGTTCTGGAATGGCGAGCAAACGAACATGTACACTTCTGTGTGATGTTGGTCAATATAACAAGAATGAAATAGAGACCATACCATGTACAAAATGGAGAGTATTCCTCCTTTCGCCATCCACGTCTAGAAACTCAACGAGGTACTCGATAGCATGTTCCGACCGAATGTCAACAGACTTCATAAAACTGATGATGAACGTCGAAAGCCACTGCTGAAATAAACTTCGATCCTTAAAGGGCACTTGACAGCTTACCTCGACATCCAGGTGAGGCCATATTCTGAGCTCTCTCCGGAGGAACGCAGTCGTTCGCGCCACCAACTCCGGAAGTTCCGAAAATTGCTCGGGCGTTGGATAAGGCCGAGATACATTGGACGAAACGCGCTATTGACATGAAATATAATCCACTAAGTTCAGATCCGTCGACGTACCTTTGCATACAAATTCCGTTGGTATATGCTTCTTCGTCTCTCGATGGCCTGTTGAACTCGGTCCTGTTCAGATAGAACAGCGGATCGGGGACCCCAGATTGTCGTCCTTGAGGGCGGTCTTCTTCTCTGGACGCTGCGCAGAGGCAACAAGCCGGGTGCTCTGGACAGGAAGTGTTTCGTGCGGCCGCATAGAAGATAGTCTCCAATGGTCTGATTGCATAACGGACATTTGCGCGACTGATCTATCAAAATAATGTTAAGGCTGTCTTTCAGAGTGTAAATCCTGCGTACCTGTCCATCGCAATATACAGTCAAAACAAAATCGATGACTACATAGAGGCACAGAGGTAATTCGAGTGTAAGGGTGGAGGCAAATCGGACAGTCGTCAGCCACGTCCTCGTCGTCGAGCGTTACTTGGGAGCTAGACGCCCTTGGCCTTCGAGTCCTGGTCATCGTCAAAGACAAAGCAGGGGGAGGCCACGTGGTTTCCATTTCTGTCATGCTCGGACCCTGCAAATTGCTTTCTCAACGTCCATGTCAGACTACAGTATCCGACCTGGAGGTTCACTCAAGCTCAAGGGCGCTGTCGTTGACGGCGGCATCACGAAGAAGTAGTGCTTTTGTCAATATCATCCGGACTCAGGCTGATCCTTTCGTTCAGGAAGAAGAAAAAGTCCAAGTCAAGCAAGTCGGACTCTGATCGCGCCAGAGAACGTGAACGCATCAAGGAACTGGTCGAGCAGGATGAGGCCCAATTAGTTGTACCATCAGGCAGTAACGCGGGAAGCGGCCGAAATTCTCCTGCAACCACGTCCTCTCGCAAGACCGATGCGGAACGTCGATTTGAAGAGATACAGCGAGAGCGAGTGAGTATATCGGGTTTGACATTGCATCGCGATTTAAGACGTTTCTCGTCTAGCTTGCCCAGCGTGTAGCAAAACTTGCGAACAAGACGCACAAGGATCGAGTGAATGAGTTCAACACCCATCTGGAATTGCTCAGTGAGCACCATGACATCCCGAAAGTATGTCGCACATCAACGTCTTGTTCGCCTTCTGACAATGTTTGTTCTCCAGGTTGGTCCGGGATAATGTCACTTGTTATCTCAACTTTTCTTCTTGTGTGGATCTAGTTTGGTGTCCATTGCGGCCTCTTAATATTTCGCTTTTGCGTGGTTCCCCGTTGGAATGTACACTCCCTGTTATGGATTTTAATTAGTAGATACTCTGAATGCAACATCAAAGTACAGAAACAATGAAAAAGCTGTGTCATCTCGTAACTTGTGCGATCAAAAGTAGTAAGTACTCCTTTTACTCTGACCACCACAATCAACAACCTCGCAGCCACCATGGCTCCACTTCGTTCTGACGCCAAAGGACATGTCTGTCCGCCATCGAATGCGACGCATCCGTCTGACCGCTGGGAATCCCTCTTTGTATACTCCTTCATATGCAAATTTACCAACCTGCGGGGCAAGGTGGACGGTCTCGAGAGTCCCATGGAGTGCGTCCTCCAAATTTTACCGCTTGCTGTCTCGCTCATCGTACCGCTGCTCGGTTTGGCCCTTCCAGTCTCGAAGAATGCTTGATGACGAAAGAGGCTAATCCGGTTCTGATGCAAATACTTAAAGCATTCGTCCTCAACTTGCGCCCTCAGACGCGTAATTTGGGGTGAGTTTATTCACCAGCACGTTGCTCCCATGTTTCAAGGAGCCTAACGGCACGCGTATCGCCAGCATAGAACAGATTTCCGCCACCATATCAGGCGTCCTGGCCGACTACTTCAAGACTTCCGAAAGATCGGTCTTCTGGGACGATACGCTGCGACGGAACGTGGATCCGTTACATGACCTCCAGGGCACCTTTTTTGAGGCGAGTTGGGACCTCAAAGTACGTGTCTATATTCATCTATCCTACTCCGTGGCCTGATTGCCCTTTGTTCCGTGTAAATAGCTCAAAATGCTGCGACAACTAGTGGAACTGCAATTGTCTCACAGCGTAGACATAAAAGCCAAAGTCGATCGCGCATGGGGCGTTGCACCAACGAAAAGCAAGAAGAAGGAGGCCGCCACCGCGCATGTCAACACCGACCTAACGCAAGCAGATCTCCAGATTGTTCCGGTCGGACAGGATATCAACCGCAAACGATATTGGGTTGCAGATGGTCCGTGCGTTTTCTTCAAACCCCACAGTTAGGCCATGTATTTGTGGGTATTTGCCACGCTGACACGCCTTTCGCGTGTTATTTTTGCTGCAACGTTTACTTCATCTTCATTCCAATCATGAGAAGGTTGCTGACTTTGGTTTCATGTAGCCTCACCGCGTATTTATGTCTCAACGAACCCATGGAAGACAACATCGACCTTCGAAAGTATCGCCTCCACGCGGGAGGAGTTTCTAAACATCATTGAACAGCTGAAACAAGAGTTGCCCAACGATCCGGAATCTTCCCGTCCTCCTAGACCGAAAAAGATTGAGAATCAACACTTAGCGCTAATCAAATCACTTGAGGAACGTGTACCTCTCATTGACGCCGAAATATCTGTGAGTATGTTTCTAGTTGCATTCTGTGGTTGCCTCTGGGCGTTCACAGAGTTCCCGTACCTTTTTGTCTCCGTGTCCTTTGACTGTTGTGGCTTGTTACTAATGATGATCATTCTTTGCTCATTCAGCGTATCGACAAGGCGCGCCGAAGAGCTGAACAGAAACTCGCCCTTTATGCCCAAGCTGAACTGCGCGAAACGCGAACAAGGCGGCAGACCAAAAAGCCCGATTATGTATACGCTCCGGAATATGAGAGTGATGTAAGTGCCACCTTCTACGCCATTATCCGGACTCTTCTAATGTGCTTGATATTTATTAGGGAGGTGAAGGTGATGAATATAAACAGGATGATGAGGGTTTCGAGGAAGACGACGACTTCATAAATGACAACGAGGAAGACGATGCTCGACCTTCAAGGGGTCGACGCGCAGCTCTGCCTAGTGAGCGACGGCGATCAACTCGCACGTCAGCCCGGAATGCCAATGGGAAACGGGAATCCTCATCAGATGATCCTTGGGCAGGACTACGAGACGAACGACGGCGCTCAACGCGTTTGGGTAATGTTGAACCACCTCCCAAACGCGCTCGAACCGATGAGAGCTCTGTGAGCATGAACTCTGCCGAGGCCGGCCCTTCCACACGTCCAGAGAATGGACATGGCAATGGCATGAAGCTGAAAGCCTCAGGAGCCGCAGCACTTAAGCCTACGGAAGTAGCACTGGAGCAAATTGCTGGAAAGAGGAAGTCGAAGTTTTGGGTTTATGCCGTGCCTGCGGAGGCTGAGGTTGCTCCGAAGAAGAGGCCAGAAGAAGTTCATGACGAGGCAATGGATGTGGATGTGGACGTGGACGTGGAAGCTAACGGACGTGATGCGGAGTCGACGGTGTCTCATAGCAATGGGAACGGAAACGGCTCGGACTACCACCGGAGCCTGGAGGGTAGCTTGTCTCCCATGCATTCCTCATAGTGGCTTTTGGTCAAATTTCATTGCCGGGGTACACATCTATTCATTTTAACGTATTTGCATCGCTCATAGTCTCTTCCCAGTACTTTATACCAACATTCTACATATGTTATTGTGTGCATGTACTCTCTGTATATCCTTTGAACGCGACTTGACCTCTAGGCTCCGAGTGCGATACTTGTCTCCGCGCACTACCTTTGACTGTTGATGTAGGAATCGCGCGATACCCGAATTGATGGATATGTTATTCAGTGGAGTCTATATCGATGAAAACTCAGTTACTCCTGTACAATTGGTCTTGAGAGATCAAGGACTCTTCGGTGTTTCGAGATACAAGCTGTGTAAAGTCTGGCGTAGGATAACGAAGAGACGATTAAACAACAGAGCTGATAACACTCTTGCAACCAAAGTCCGGTCGAATAGGACCACAGGAATTGAAAACAGGGCTGTACTACACGACACGACGACAAAGCCGCGATCAATGCCACGTGGGGGCCCAGACAATCTCATGGATCACTTTTTCATCTTGACAGTCCGGACCTGCGCCCTTTGGCTCCGGAAATCCTGTCCCTCCCACCTTGATGATTGCAAGAGTTTCCCGGAATGTCTTGCCAAAGCCGCCCGCGCGCCCGTTTCGCTTTCGGGGCTGCCTCGTTGCCAAGCAGGAGTCTCGTCGTACCACTCGCAAATTCTCGACAGAAACTCAGCCGACGATTCCTGCATCAGCAGACGACCGGACACTCATAACACTGTTCGACCAGCCGTCGGGCAGCTCCAGCGGCGGTCTGTTGTCGCGGACGGGATTATTCGGGCACTCGACTTTGACGCATCCGCGGGCTCTAATCAGTCTCGCCAATGCGACCTACGTACGGGCCCAGCTGCTCACTAATCGTATTCTGCGGGCGCACGAGTCTCGAGACGAGCTGTTCAAGGTTGTCAAGAACTTGGATCGCCTCAGTGATATGCTGTGTGGTGTCATAGACCTCACGGAGCTCGTACGGAACTCTCATCCTGATCGCGCATGGGTTGACGCCGCGAATACAGCATACGAGACGTTGTGCGAGTTCATGAATGTTCTGAATACTCATGTTGGCTTATACGAAGTGCGTTGTCGTGTTGTTGAGCGCGGTCACCATTATTTATGCCTACCCAGGTGTTGAAGTCTGTCCTGTCTGACCCTGACATTGTGAAGTCACTTTCACCGGAGGCGTACAAGACTGCCCTTATATTCTGGCACGACTTTGAGGCTATTGCTCTTCCGCCCGCGCAACGCGAGAAATTCGTTTCTCTATCGACAGACATCATCGTCCTTGGCCGACAATTTCTCAAGGATGCTGGTGCTCTTCGTCCGCCAGCATCGATAAAACCTTCAGAACTAGCTGGTCTGACAGACCAAGGCATGGGCGTTCGGCTCAAGTATCAAGCACGCTTCACCCAGCGCGACTTGTTGGTTTACCCAGGCTCTTTACAAGCGCAAATGATTATGCGTTCTGCACCAGCCGAAGAACCGCGGAGAAAGATGTACATAGCAGCGAATTCAAGCTCACCCGAGCAAATCGCTACTCTGGAGCAACTCCTACGAAAACGCGCGGAGGTCGCCCACCTTGTTGGTCACACGAGTTACGCTGAAATGACATTGGATAGTAAGATGGCCAAGTCTCCAGGCAAGTCTACTTAGTTATCGCGCTCCCTGACGCTATGGCTTATGTTCTACCATAGAAAATGTGTCTCATTTCCTCGACGCGCTTATGGACTATACACGTCCGTATGCTAAAGCAGCAATAGGTGCTCTCAGTCGACGAAAAGAGGCACATCTGCGTACTCCCCCTTACCCCATTATCCAAGCTTGGGATCGTGATTTCTATTGTCCACCCGAACCCCCGGCTCCTCCGATTTCTCTCCCCCCTTTGACTGTCGGAACCGTCTTTATGGGTCTTTCGAGGCTATTCCGCCATTTGTATGGCGTGACTTTTCGCCCGGTGGAAACCTCCCCGGGAGAAGTCTGGCACAAGGACGTCCAGAAGCTCGAGGTAATAGACGAGACGCAGGGTATCATTGGCTGGGTTTATGCTGATCTCTTCGCGAGACGTGGTAAAGCCAGCGGCGCAGCCCATTACACCGTCCGGTGTTCTCGGAGGACCGACGACGATGACGATGACTCGAATGCGCCTGCTATCTTAGACGGCAACGAGTATAACGTGCGTGAGTCTGTCGACTTTGAAGCTCAGAAGCGACATCGGTTACCGGGGCAAGAAGGTGTATACCAACTACCTCTTGTCGTTTTATTGACGGAATTCACCCGACCAACATCGGCTGGCGGAGCTGCGGGGCTGGAATGGCAGCATGTAAAGACCCTGTTCCATGAGATGGGACATGCCATGCATTGTAAGTCACTTTCTACCCCTTGCAGACGTATTTCTGATTTCCTATAGCAATGCTTGGGCGGACGGATTACCAGAATGTCTCCGGCACCCGTTGTGCAACAGATTTCGTAGAGCTCCCTTCCATTCTTATGGAACATTTCCTCTCCTCACCTGATGTTCTCTCACTCTTCGATGTGGATTCCACAATGACTCTCCACCAGGGCGTAAACAACACCGAGGATCCATGCCACTCCATTGACACGTACTCCCAGATCCTACTCTCCGCCGTTGACCAGATTTATCACTCGTCCGGCGCCCTCGATCCTCACTTTGACTCTACTAAAGAGTATGCCAATCTGCTGAATACTCGCGGATTAATACCGTACGTCGAAGGGACGTCGTACCAGACTCAATTCGGGCACTTGTTTGGATATGGTGCCACTTATTATTCATATCTATTTGACCGGGCGATTGCCTCTAGAGTATGGAGCCATGTCTTCGCCAAGGACCCTCTCAGTCGCGCGCAAGGAGACAAGTTCAGAGGCGAGGTGCTGCGGTATGGAGGAGGGAAGGATCCTTGGCAGATGGTAGCCGCGATCCTGTCGAATCCTGAGTTGGAGAAGGGCGACGCTGAGGCTATGCGGCAAGTAGGTCAGTGGAGGATCGAAGACGAGATGGGCTTCGCCGCTGGCATGCACTGATGTATCTTAGACGACAATACATACATTACCATCTTAAGATCTTAATCTCCAGGATAGATGATACGTACAACAGTTTCGGGATGTGGTATGCAAAAACACGCACAGGATTGAGGTTTCTGGATTATGTTATAAAACCAAACTACAATATGGTTATCTGGGTAGACATATTTTGGCATATACAAGTCTATGATATCCATTCAAACCAGCCTACAAGGAGGGTAAACGTCGAGCTCATTATTATAAATTTTGGAGTGGGGCGCAAGGAAGGAGAGGTAATCGCAGGCTTACATCGCCGTCATGTTTACTTCCGATAGCGTTTTGAACGCATCCCTGTAAGCGTCTAGTAGTGCTTTCACTCTCGTTCGCTCCGCGACTAGCCCTTCATCTTCGTTCAACATGTCTGCGAATAGTTCCGGCTTGTATAAGCTGGCCACCAGCCGATTCTGCACATGCTGGCTCGTATGGTTCACCAACAAATGCATAATCGCCTTTGGCACCAAATCCTGGATGGACTGCCGCACGATCTCAAAGTACGACGCTATGAGCGACCGGATTAAAGAGGTTTCCATTTCCTCTCGGACACTCATGTTCATCGACTCAGATGGAAGTGCCTCAATGTGACGTCCGAGAGACTTCATGTCAAAAGCAGCATTCGAACCGTCGAGGCTGCGACGTCCGGCCATCAAGCCTGAGTTCAACGTCGCGTCTGCAGTAGAGGTATCCCGCCCAACGCGCTCGATCTGTCCTGCATGCGCCTGTCGTTCGGGAACAACCGGGCCTGGACCGTTCTGACCAAAGAAGTAATCAAGGAAGGTCTCCCTAGCCGTCCCCTTGCCTGGCCGCCCTCCTGCTCCCGTAGCAGCCATCGCGGAATGTGGTCGATGTGGTTGTTCTTGAGATACTCGATGGGCCTTTCTGACAGTGGCCGTGTTAGAGGCCGGGACAGCAGGGTGCCCGCGATCGTGTAAAGTCGACGACACAGACCGACCACTAGGCGTGACGCTACTAGTGGTGTCTTGGGAAGAGGCGTCGTCGTCATCTTCGGCTGAAGAATTCACACCATTGACGGGTTCGGCAGATGCTGGCTGTTAATCAATGAAGACGTGTGCTCTTGACAGAACATAGAAACTGACCCTTGGTGGCAGCTGTGACCTTTGTGGGCGGGATGCCTGTGCAGACATGGAGCCAGAAACGAAGGCCGGATGATTGGTGTTGATATAGGCCGCTTGTATGGCAATCAGGCTTTGTGTGTACTCCGATGTGGGATTCAACCGCTCTCGCAGGAGATCAGACACGACCTCTACGAGCTGGGCGTGTAAACGCGGGAACCGTTGCAACTCCTGTCAGGAAGTTCAGAAACATGACTGGTCCGAAGGGAGACGGGCAACATACCATACTGGTACAGTTATGGCATATCTTGACCAGCTCTTCGTATACCAACTCTACGCATCTCAAACTCGGGGCTTCCAACAACTTTATCTGCGGCTTGACTAGCAGATCAAAAGCAATCTCGGGAACGAATAAGCTCGGCCTGGGACCCATCGAATTTCTGATGGCTGTCCGTATATCCTGATCCTCCAAATTATGGGTCGAATCAATGGAACTAAGTGCCTGGCCGAATATATCATTAAAGATGTAGTAGATGCGCGCCCCGCCAGATAATTCCTTTGTGGAGATGTCGATGTTGGTACCATCTATGGAAGAGACAAAGTCGCGGGCAAACTGAGTCATAAGACGAAGGACAAGCGCGCCCTGTTGGTTCTTGTCACCATAGATGGCCGCGTCTCCGAACGAGCTGAGTTCCTGTTGAGCTTGGCCCATGAGGGTGTTTAGGCGAGCCTTCATGTCAGGAAGCTTCTCGCGGATATGGTTCAGTAACACCTAGGTGATAGGAACCTGTTAGCAACACGGACGAATGAGAAAATGAAGAGAAGGCAGTCGAACCTGGTTCAGTGTCTTGGCCAGATACTTGGTACCATTCTTGTGCGCGATATTTCTATACGAAGGGTGATTCCGGAAGAAAGCTGTCTCCTTCTCCAATGCATCCTGCATGTTCTTTGCTATATTGATTTCTTGCTGGCTGCGGTTTACGACGCCGATGAAGCCCAATTTGAGCGGATAAACGCGCCCAGTAAGAATATCAAGTGCATTCGTGCCAGCGTCCATCAAGTCGAGTTTGGTAAGAACACCAATGGTACGTCGCCCTTGAGGATCAACGGTCCTCGCAAGTTGAAGGGATTCTGAGTTGGCGAGGTCAACGTTCGCAGCCGATACGGCGAGGATGACACTGTTGGGATTAGATATGTAGTCCAGCACGAGATTGCGTATTTGTCGCTCGATATCACTGGGCTGGTCGCCTACCGGAATCTATACAACAATTGATTCAACATGAAAGAAAGGGACGCGATATAAAACGTACCTTTGTAAGACCCGGTAAATCCACCAACGTCAAGTCCAGAACGTCTGGGCTGTAAATTTTGAGGAAAATTGCCAGCTTGCTCACGCCCTTATTCTGGCCAGCCACCCTAAAAGTCTCCTGTTCAATCTCCTTTCGTATGTCGTTATAGTCCGTAAACCGTTTGTCGAGGTGCAGAAATTGGCCCCATTCTGTGGGGCCCTGGTTGCGCTCGCCTTCAGCAGGAACTGGGGTATGGATGAGCTGCAGGACAAGAGGACGCCGCGTGACAATGCCCTGTCCTCGCGGAAGAAAATCGCGTCCAACAATGCTGACGACGAAGCAACCGTGATCAGTGTGGCTTTCATTGGATGGTAACAACCACATACGTCTCGAGAACACTGGATTTTCCCGCCGACTGACTGCCAACCTACAATATGGTGAATGTTTACGCGAGGCGCTCGCTCTTCCGAGTTGACGTACCACGACCAGTTGAGGCATATCCAGCTCCCCTCCTATAAAAATGTTAATAGGCGAACGACAAGCAGTGCTAACGGCGTACCCAGATTGTTGAACGTCTCCTGCAGCCGGTTCACCAGCTTGATGAGGTCCGAATCCATGATTGCGTGTGGTGTTCGTGAAGAAAGGTCGTAAGGAGTTGAGAGCACAAAATGTCAAAAGCTGCCCAAACGCGTCGTAACGGCGAGGATGTGTATGTCAGCGCTCGGGCCGAGTTTCCGAACTTAGCTCCCGGCACGACGCGTCCACTAAACGCCAACGCTGCTTGCAGCAAAGATTATAGCGTTATACTGATTAGTACGTGCGCCCCGTCCTCTCGCATATGTTCGATTCTATAAACTTTTACCAGACGCCACGTTTGGTGCCTAGTCTCTGTAACTACACGAAGTACTGGTAAACTCCTTCCACAGCTCGATGGGCCCTTTCGTCTTCAGTATATTCAAAGCATAATTGGAAAGCTCGCGGACAACACGCTGTTGCAGGAGCGTCTTCTATAGGATCTGAAATTCTAGCCAGAGTCCTTGTAAAGAGCCTCTAAGAAAGACCATTTTTCTAGCATCCCTCTATTGCCCCGGGCCACAAACGAGGCAGAAATCTCTAAATATGGAAGTGTAGACAGTTGGAGAGGAGAAACGAAACCATCGAAGCAGGTACTCTGTAATCGTAGCTGTACATAACTCATTCCGCTCTCATGTAACCAACTCTCGTGAGACTAGATCTTCTCTCTCGAACAAGCACACCCGCATCACCAATCCTCGGAAGAATGCCCAACCATACGCCTTACGCAAAGCATAGATGTACGTGAGAGCGTTCTAATGGCCGCCACCGTATTCCCTACGGAAAGCACCACATAACAGACACCGACACCGTATTGACTTTCGTCTTAGCGTTGCTTCTTCGAGGCCTTCGTTATATCGCACAGGTCTCGGAACATACACACGTAGTGGAAGGCGTACCATAGGGCCAAGGGAGAGGCGTGCGAGGCAAAGTGCCGGCAGCGCCTGAGACACATACGCGGTGCTGTCGTTTCAGTCTACTCCGCCACATGTCTCAGGCGACAAGAATAGCTTAGAACCGCCCTTTCGCTGCTATCGCATCTGTGTCGATGGCTCGTACGATGCGATGGCATGTCACATGTCGTTCCTCGAATTATTTATCAATCATCAACGCCATATCTGTCTGTAAGGATGTTCAAGGGCTGGAAGTCATTCCGACTGACGAAATCTATCACAGAAAGCATAATGCAAGGCTGGTCATTTGACACAAAACGAATTCCAGACAGGAACATCGTTCAATCAACCTCCTTTGGCCGAGTCGTCGACAGTCAAAAGGTCAGCAGTGCCTTTGATCAAAGAGACGATCTGAGGTAACGTCGGAAGGTAAACTATAGACACCGCCATGCACAGCTAAAAAATGTCGGAATGTTCGTCCCATAGAAAAGCATAGAAAGAACCGAAGAAACATCGAGTATCGACGACCAAGACGACAATAGGCGGAGAGGTGCAGAGCAGTCCACGAGCGATCTCGCTCCGTGATTGCCGCCAGTGTACGAATGAACATGTAAGCGAGTCATGGTAGCTCGTCAGGAAGGGCAAGGAACCCGTCCTGAACGCAAGTCCGATGATGAAACAGAAGCATGTAATCGAGACCGCCGAACCAGTCTTGATAAACTCCGAATGCTTGCGATTCGGTATATTACGGCGTCCATATGTAATGACGGTACGAATGAAGAGCGAGGAGGAACCATCTGACCAGAGTGCGCATTTTTACGCACAGTGACATAAACATAAACCGCCGGCAAAGCTGGGAGGAGCACGAAAATCAGAGAAATGTGAGATCGTAGGAGTAAAGGAGGCGAATGTGCCGTACTGAGCTAGAGGTATAACATATAACGCGTTGAAAACTTGACCGCAGGAAACAAGGTTGCTGAATGATCGATCTAGATCGAGACTGACTGTTTCGGCAACCCGCATGAGGCGCACTCTGACGGCAGAATCAGCCCTGGATCAGTTTCTCTCAAGAGTCCCTACATAATGCCACATTTATCCTCTAAATTCGATAAAGCCCCGGCCTTTTTCTACCTCTCTATTCCCATCCGGTCCAGCCGTCGCTTATGAACTTCAAGTATTCTCTGCTACACTCGAGGTCCTCTTCCTCAGCCTCCGCCATGGAAGACGGTTTAGATGCTTATCCACGGAAATCGACAAGCTTCAGACGGCCTCGTTTTGTTAATGCCGCCATCCTCTTAGGCCTTGCTTCGTTAATATCTCTCGGTGTATGGACGATGCATCCATTCGGAGAGATGTCGCCGACGAGTGAAACAGTAGCAGATGATCTTCGCGGGAGCTCTTCATCGTCGGAATACCTACCCGTGGAGGAGACCACCGCATCCTGGGATACTCGAGTACTGCGTGGGGAACCAGCGGCGCATTTCAGAGGTGCGGGTCCTTCCAGAACAGCAGAGTCAGACGTACTTATGCCTCCTGACAGATGCTTTACGCCCTGATGTCAAGTATATCACTTCGTGGCCTGCTGCAGGTTGGAGTAAGTGATAGATGTTCTTTCGTTCCTTCTTATGCTCATCCTTCTTTTCTTCTCCAGCGAACGATGTAATGACACTGGTTCGTTCCTCTTCGTCTCTGTTATTTCCTCTCCGATTTACCCGAAATTCGTGCAGATAAACCTGATCTATCTTGGGATCATCACCGAGAGAGTACCCATTCTACCGCCATTTACTCCTTCACACGTTCTACAAGACGGCCCCGCGTCGGAGCTTCCTTTCGGCGACGTGTTCGACGTTCCGCGGATGCAAAAGTTGATGAACACCCCGATTCTTGAATGGCGCGATGTCAAAAATCGAGCCATCGCAGGGGATGATGAGCTTGGGTGCTGGAACGTTTGGGAGGCGACACAATATAACGAACCAAATCCCCGACGCAGCAGCGTACCCGAACTATTGAAACTTGGTATGCGTCATTCTGCGATAGTTTTGGCTTGACTTGAATGCGCTTGTAGATATTTCTTACACACTGGCTCCGAGTTGGATCAAGCTCTATCCCAATTACGAACACGACCAGCACACGACATTTTGGGCATTAGCGCGCCTTGCGTCCCCTGAAACCCGGGAAGTCAGTCTTGTCACACCTTTACCCTCTCCGAACAATGTTTCCCTTGCTCCCGATGAGCAACTGCTATGCTACGATTATCTGTATTATGTCTGTGCACAGCAGGTAAGTTTAAAATAGCGCATAGCCCTTGGGTTAACCAACGCTTTACTTCTAGCCTTACGAATACGACTTTGAATACAGCCCGGCTTGGCGGTTTGTTGCTCAGTACATGCACTTCACGCCGGCGCTTGAGAAGCTCGCGAACACATACATCAACCGAGCAATTGGTATTCCAGACGATGAGCCAACTCCTCCCGTAAGTCGTTTAGTTCCATCTCATCAGCGGTAAATTGAATCTATTCTCAGTACATTGGTATCCATGTCCGTCATTCCGATTTTCATTGGGCTTGCGGAGATTTTCCCAAGGAAGATTGTTTCGCGCCTCTATCGGTCATAGCGCGGCGGGTGCAAGAAGTCAAAGACGAACTTTTGGAGAAGAGCGGGCGTATCGTTGATCATGTCGTGGTAACCAGTGACGAGAAGGATCCTGCATGGTGGCAAGACGTCGCTAATTTGGGCTGGGTCGCTCCTGACCATAGTCAAACCATTCAGCTGTTTGGGCCGTGGTACGTTATGATCAGGCTAATGTTGGCGCTCTGACACTTACGTTCAACCAGGTATCCCGTTCTTATTGACGCTGTCATCCAATCTGGGGGTGCCGGATTTGTGGGAACAGCTCGATCGACTATGTCCATTATCGCCGCCAGACGTGCTGCTACATGGCAGAACGGAGCTACGAGATATGTGGAATGGGGTAGACCAGGGGCTGATGATCACTAACGGGAAGAAGGGTATTTGAACTTTGTACGCTATTTCTAAACATCTCCTACATTGGACGAAACTCCATCATGATTCTAGTAATGATTCTATTTGTATCTATATGCTATATTAACTGCTGAGCTTTCATACCATCGTCTGGACCTATCGTGGACTCTGAGGTTATTCTGACGAAAGGGCTCGTGGCGCAAGGTTTGTCAATCTTGTCATGTTCACTTCACGAAATGCGTAGCGGGACAGGGCATGATTGACAGACATTTGAGTACTAGTAGGGCAGAAGTTCTGATGTTGCTCTCTTCGGAAGGTCGACCAGTGCACACTAGTAAGTAGTACGGTGTCCGGCAGTTCCCGATTCTCATAAGTCAGAAGTTGAAACCGTTGAAAAAGCTAGATTGTTGTAAATGACATCCATACAGTGGTACGGAAGGCTGGCTGTCTTTGACTCTTCTACCTCAGCGTCAATCTTCAGGCCGGCGTCAAAAGCACACGTTAGGCACCAAGTTCTATAGAACGCATGTAACACTTCCGTGGACAATGGCCCAATGAGCCTCACCTCCGCAATTCTCAAAACTAGTTGTCGTCTGGTAAGACGTTTATTTGTGACGGACAAGGTATACATGCTGCGTCCAGTTGAAACACATTTTATTGAACCCCACAAAAAAAAAAAAAAAAAAAAAACACCAACAATTACGTGCAGTAGCAAAACTGTGACATGCCTGTGTCTCTTCGAATTTAAACGCAAGTCGTTAGCTTAGACACTCAGGCGGCCACGGGACGCTGGCAGCATGGGCTCCTCGAAAGGTGAAACTGGGGAAGGCAGGGAGGGTGCAAATCGTGTGGCAGTAGAAACCTTCAGCTCAGAACGACGGTAGTATTATACCGCGACGAAGATGAGCCTCGATACTACGAATTCAGGAAGGAAACGACATTCAAGCGTCCGGTTCGAAGTCCATCCTCTAGCAACTTGAAGTCCTGACAATGTCACTCCATATACAGCAAGGAAAAGTACAGGGCTACGCGGAGATTACCGAAGTCCTCGTAGCTTCGCGAATGTGCCAATCTCGAAGGGGAAGCGTCGCGAAAAGGAAGGAAGCGGGTTTAGGGGAGAACACACGTGTTCGTGAGCAGAGACTGTGGTGACGACAGGAGCCTAGTTGGAGCAGAAGTGGCGACTAGACGATTCTAGGTCAAGGGCACCACTAATCCTGCTGGCGTTAATGGTGCTTTTGGACAGAATTACAACAGGGAGAGGATCGAAAGTAACAAGAATGAGTGAACGGCAATTGCCGACGCGAGCAAGTTCGATCGAGCTCTTGGTCAACGAAACGGCGGAGTCTGAAACCCCCTTCTCCTCGTCGTCATCATTTCTCCTCCTTGAAGGTGGAAACGTTCCTTCCCGCCTTGCGCTCAACGGCGAACCCACTTTCCTTTGCGTTTACTTGGTCCTTGCAGGGACAAGGATGCTTTACCTGACATCAGATGATTTCCCCATATGTGCGTACCCTGGCCTACCCTACAATTCTGACCAACAACCACCCACAGTCGTGCCGTTCGGGCTGATTGGGTATGCTGCTCGCCTATTGTTATTCTGTTCCGGTTCACGTTTCCTGGCAGGTTTTATCGTTACTTCTGGTATATCATACGCATATCCGCATCACTTGCATATCGCCCAGTTCCTCTGCCCACCAATCCTACATACACCCCCTCTGAAGACGTGACTATCATTGTCCCAACCATCGATGCTGGGCCAGAATTCATCGCTGCGGCACGCTCCTGGCTCGCGGGATCGCCGCCCAAAGAGATCATTATCGTCACTGAAGAACGCATGCTTGAACCCCTACGCGCTCTAGCGGAGGAGGTGGACAAAGAAAGAATCAAAGTCTTGACGGTCCCTTTTGCGAACAAGCGGTTGCAGATGGCGGCGGGGATCAAAGCGGCACAGACGGACATTCTGGTCTTCGCAGACGACGATGCGCTTTGGCCGCCGACTCTGCTGCCGTATGTTCTAGCGTGTTTTGAGGATCAACGGATCGGTGGCGTCGGAACCTCCCAACGTGTTCAAGCCGTTGGAGACAGGATGACTGTTTGGGAGGTTCTTGCCGCGTTCCGCCTTACCATCCGTAACATCGAAATTTCCGCGTCAACGCACATCGACGGCGGAATTCCCTGCTTGTCTGGCCGTACTGCCGCGTACCGGACAATTATCTTGAAGGATCCTGAGTTTCTGTATGGATTCACGCACGATTATTGGTTGGGTAAATATCAGCTTAATAGCGGCGACGATAAATTTTTGACGCGCTGGATGGTTTCTCGGGGATGGGGAACGTACGTGCAATGTTGCAAGGAGGCGGAGCTTCTCAGCACGATGAAGCCGAACTGGCGATTCTTGAAACAGGTCTTGAGATGGACGCGGAACACATGGCGTAGCGACCTCCGCAGTCTTTTCACGGAGCGATTTATTTGGACGGCACATCCCTATGTGGCGTATACGATGGTTGACAAACTTTTCAATCCCCTCACACTCCTTGTTGGACCTTGTCTTGTGGCATATGTAGTGTACAAGAGTACGATTCCGGTGGACGACGGTGGATACCATTTGCCGTGGTGGAATGTGATGTGCGTACGCGTTCTTCCTTTTGGCCTCGACTTGACGTTGCTGTAGTTTGAGTTATCTCGTCTGGTTGACTGCTACGCGCACGGCCAAGCTCCTCCCTCATCTTTGGACGCGCCCTCAGGACATAATTTATGTCCCTGCTTTTATCCTGTTTGGATACTACTTTGCGGTTATGAAATTGTATGCGTTGTGTACGTTACATGAAGTGCGTACCCTTCCTCCTCGCGTCGTTAATTTCCTCAATGTCATCTTATATGTAGACCGGCTGGGGCACGCGTGCTGGAATCGGCGATATCGGTGCTGCAACAGCGGCGATGGATAAAGAGGAGGAAAAGAGCCCGTTCCGGGATGAGAATAGGGAAGTGGGCAGTTTGGGTTACGAGGCCCGCAGAGATAGGTAGAGAAAGGACTATAAGTGATTATTGTGGTGGTTGGTGGCATCTGGACTTGGACTTTTTCTTGTGACGCTCTAGCTTGTTATACTACCATTAAACATCGGATTGTCACAAGTACTTTGCATTACATACATAATAGACACGAATAGTATATTCAACATCTGGTACATAATCTTCAAGGCGCTGGTCGTATATAAGAGGCGCCGTCGTGGCGTCACTACCAAATCATGTGATGAGAGGTGCAGCGTCACGCCGCGTCTTTGTTTCCGCCGTCTAACGAGGCTGGCTTATACACGATCAAAACATCAACCACTTACAGCTTGTCGACCGGTTTCTGAAAAAGACTTATGCCGCAACATAAGTACACTTCATACTTGACATCGTCGAAGAGGCACGAAAAACGTTCGATAGCAAATGGAGATCTAGAGATACGATACAAGTAAAGCAAGCGATGAAAACACATAGATAATAATAAACATAGATACAGTAGGACGAGAAAGCAATGCAGCGATAACAAGAAAACCATGAGTAGCAGTAGCAGATGTGACGAGAAAGCAATACAATGATAACAAGAAACAACAATAGCAATGACGGGAACATATGTGGCAAGTGAAACAGCAATTAAAAGCGATTTTGTACCGATATAGTGACGGCAATGAGCGCCACATTAGCGGTTGTGAGTCGTTGGGGCTAATAGGCTTTGTATTGGGCCATCAGATGATGTCCAGCGTATGACATGGCAGCACAACGAGGCATCAGCGGGAATGCGATGCGCCACTGAACGGACGACCTTCCTCGAGCTCGAGGCGGATATAAAGCGGCAGCGAGGCCAAGTAACAGAGAAGCGAGTATCCTCTCTCGGCGTCTAGAACATGTTCCCCATCTGTGGCAGCAGACCCCAGTTCATGCTGGGCATCCCATAGCCCATGTTCATGGGCATGTTCATCCCCATACCCATAGTCATGTTCATATCCATGCCGTATCCCATGCCTATATCCATCGGCATACCGACGTTGACGTTCATAGGAATGTGATATCCCATGTTCGGCATGCCGATTGAACCGTAAGCGTCGTGTCCAGCGATGCTGAAGCCCTCAACAGCCAACTTGACGTTGGGCTGTTGCGCTTGGGCTCGAGGCTCCGGACCACCGAAAAGACTCTCCATATCATCGTCGTCTTCGGACGATGCGGATGAGTTGGATGTAAGCGAGGGCGTGCGGGAGGAAGTAGATGAGATGGACGATGAAGACGCGTGCGAACGAAGTGACGATCTCGACGGAGCAGGCGGCTTGACGTGTGATTGAGCTTGGGCAGGATACGGCTCGTACCGCGGCGCAGCCGTCGGTGTCCGCTTCTCCCCAAGCCTCTTCTTTTTCTCCTTCTCCTTCTGCCTCCGTTTCTCCTTCTTCGCTTGCTTCTCCTCTCCCTCTCCTCCTCCGCCTTCCTCCGAGCTCCTTCTCCTCTCTTATACTCCAGTGCCGTCTGCCACGCGCCACGCTGTCCCCTCACGTACCACCGCACGTCCATTGTCAACGCAAGCGTCGCTGCACCAGAGCGTTCACGCTCTTCGTCATCCCCCGCGGACTCTCCATACACCTTCTGACCGAGGTCCCCAAAATGGATGTGGCCGGGATCGGTGAACATTTCGGTGATGAGGCGCACACTGGCTTTCGCGTCTTTCCTCGTCGGCACAGGCGACTTTGGGACATGCGCAGGTGGCGGTGGAGTGGGCCGGATAATTGTTCGCTGCGAATAGGGTGCCTTCAACGCGGAAAAGTCAAACGTGATTTCCCCGCTTTCCGTTGAGCCGCCCACTCCTCCATGGTCTGCGATTGAAGAGGTGTTTTTAATGCGAGGAGGTCAACTGGAGTGCCCCGCTTTACAATATCGGCGTTCTCCCTCTCGATGACAGTTCGCCCGACGACCTTGCCTCTCTCCCAAAGTCCCGACAGGCCAAAGCTCCCCCACCCCGTAGCCCATCCCCACTTCTTCTCCTCGACTTCCTTCCGCTTCTTCTCTAGCCCAGTTGCAGTTTCGTCTGGAGATAATCCGATGCCATAGTACCCCTTCAGCGGGACGTGGGAGGTGAATTCGTTAATTTGTTTGAGGAGGTCGGCAGGGACACCCTGTGAGGATTTGTCTTTGTAATGAGTCTTTTGAAGATTGACGCCAGTTTGCTTGCGAACAACAGCGCGGCGGTTTTGAAACTAGAAAAAAGAGGATTAGTATCGTGCGCCTAATACGAGGTGTGAAATCAAAGCTGAATGCACGCTTACCCAAACATCAATCTGTCGTTCAGACATGAGACCCTTCTCAGCAAGTATGCGTTTGTCGGAAGCGGGAGGGAATGGGTTCCAGAGGAAGTATGTAGTCAGAATGGGAATGAATGCCTGAGGCGGGAAATAGGTCAGCGTAGGACAAGGATCAAGGACCAAGGAAGAACGTACATTGTTAAATGGCTTGGAGGATGTGCTTGCTATGGTTGAGGCGGCTTGTATCGAGCGCGCTATTTCCTCTTTGGTCTTGTAATGTTGTTCCATGACACCAGGTAGGGCCTGCTGGACAAATCTTTTTTGCAACATCTCCGCAAACCTCTCCGGTATGTTGAGAGACAGCAAGTCTGTCGCAAATGATTTCCGCGCATTATCGAAGGCTCGTTGATACCCTTCTCGTAGTTCCTGTATGGACCGAACGAGAACTGTACGCAGCTCTGGCAAGACTGACATATCGTCAAGTTCAGCTTGGACATCGTGCGGCAACTCCAGGGTAAGAACGTATGACGGTGGTGGTGTCGGTGAAGGTCCTGATTTCGAGGGTCGAGCGGACGTAAGGGCTTGCTTGAATAACGAAGAAATTTGGCTAATGCGCTGGTAACGCTGGATATCCGACATCCTGTACGGGAGAAAGTGAAGTGATCGTTCTGGAGAACAATGCCTTGCCTTGCCTTGACAGGATATTTGGGACTCCGAAGAACAATGGACAAGACTTGTTTGGCTATATTTGACAACAGATACTACGGCACGTCGCGGCACAGCCTGATATATTACCGCCTTGACTCCCTTCCAAACCTCCACCTACTGCACTCGGTATGGCTGGTATAGAGACGCGTCTCATTTCGGCCTTCGAATCATTTCTTCATATCGCACACGAACCCCCCAGCAGTTCAGGTGTCCACGATTTCGCCTCCCAATGGCACTCGCTTTATACAGATACAGTAGGGAAGCTGGATGAATCCACTGATCTACAGTATAGGATCGCTGACGCCATGGATGTGATGACTCGAAGTCTTATGCAGTTGTCTGTTGCGGAAGACGAGGTGGCGGACCTTCTCGTCGAGAAGCAGGGAACGGTTAAAGCAGAAATTATATCACAACGTCCTGCGTCACCCTCGGTCAAAGCGCCGTCCGCCTCTCCTTCCCGCGAGTCCTCTCCCACCGACTCCTCCTGGTCGGACCCGTTGACGCCTAGGCATTCTCTATCCCCCGCTGCTTCTCCCCGGGTACCATCTTTCCAGCTCGTGGATAACGCAGAGCAGCCCGCCCATACGGCGGACACGAAGAATGCAATGCCAATAACGCCTCTTAGGCCACGACGACATAACTCTCATGAGACGATCTCCCCATCGCCTCCTTCTATGCCGTTGCCACTCAAGACCCCTTCGAACAAGGAGGATGTCCCACCAGGATTGCCGTCCCGCGCGAGGACTGAGGACGATAAATCTCAGAGAAGTGCTTCGCCGCTACCCGATCTTCCTGGTGGTCCGTTTTGCCTTGTTTCGTCCTCGATTGCACGTCGTTAATAGCTTTAATTTAGGCACTCAGAGCGCCGCTGTTGAAGATAATGGTATGCCCCTACCATTCGTGTATGTGCGTGCTGAACTGATATGTTTCAAGGCGTAGAGCTTCGTTTTATCAGAGAATCAGGACGTGCTTCCTCCGAAGCAATAGGTCTGTTTGTTTTGGTCTTTTGAGAGGAGCCATATATTGATCCTTCATCCGCATAGACTCAACAACTACTGTCGTTGTCGTTGAAGCAGAAGAAGTACCGCCCCTACCGAACACTGCGCCTGCAACACCACTGTCCTGCTCAAAAATGGTAGACTTAGGTTCCCATTCCGAGTTTTCTTCCCCGTCGAGCCAAGGAACCCACAAAGTGTCCTCCGTAGCACCCGCATACATCCGACCACTCCTCACCAGCATCGCTGAAAAGCCCTATAATCCTATACCCCTCCAAAACTCTCATATCCGAAATTGCTCTCTCGACTGCTACGTCCGAGAAAGACATAAACGCCTACCTCAGCAATTTACGCTCAAAGTTGGGATGGAACGGAATCCGAAAACGTACTTCCCCCAACGCAATGGAGCACCAACGAGATGCTCGCGTGGCTGGATGGGTATTGGCGGTACACACACTCCGAACTTCCTTCGCTCAAGGATTATGACATCTACATGGGTGTTGAGGGCATCAGCGGCACAATGCGTGGGCTGGATGTTCAACTGGCCATCTTGCATGACGACTTGAAAGGCATGTACGACAGGATGACAGGGAGGGAGGGTGACGGTAGTGATGTTGGCAAGGCGATCAAGGAGGGCGTGAAGTGGTCTGGCAAGCACGAGTGGGAGAGGAAGAGGACGAGAGCTTGAGAAACAAGGAGAGGCGTTGAGGAAAGCGCAGAGAGAGGAAGAGAGAGGTCTCAAGAGGAAGTTTGTGGAAGACGAGGACTATGACGGCGAGGAGGAGGCCCGACAAATACCCCGTGCCCGCGTGGTCTCTGCACCTCAACCTCAAAACAAGAAACGTGGTCGTTCGGAGTCTCCAGAATCCGAAGACGATGGGGACTCGACGCCGCCGCCACCCGCTAAGCGACATTGTTCGCTACCAACGATGTCATTGTCGACGCCGCCAGATCTTGAGAATTGGTTCAAGATCCAGACGCCGACCTCGACGTGGGACGCACCGGTGACTTTGAAGGCCTTTAGCTACGATGCAATGCCGATGCCTTCGCTTGTGGATGATGATAGCGATTCGGAGAGGGGCAGCAGTGTTGGACGTGAGTACCTTTTTGGTTTTGTTTTTTTTCGAGTTCTTGGGCTTTGTGGCGCAGTCTTGTTTTCCGAGCTTCTCATGGGTTACTGGATCTCTTGGTTTGTGTCCACTTACTGTCTTGTCGTCGTTGACTGGTCGGATGGGGTCCGCGACCAGCGCCGATGTCGGCTGAAGACTGACAAGTGGCGGAAGGAGAGGAAAGGAAGCAACGGATGTCCATTCCGAGTGCTTTTATATCATCGTGTGGTCCTTTATCTGTCCATTCTCGGTGATTTCTATTGTCTCTCCATATCCAATTTTTATCATTGTGATATGGGATGGATGATGATGGTCTTGATCGTGGTTGGGACCATTGCATTTCATATTTTTCTATTGTTCCTCTCCATTCCATCCCGTTGACGACGATACTAATTGACCACTCCGTGTAGCATCGACACCTGATTCCGCAGAACACCTCGACCTCCCTTCGTTCGATTTCTCGAACCTGATGCAACCTACGGAATATGGAGGAATACCGAAGCCTTTCGAGCTTAACGTTCCTACACTCCCGGATGTTGCATTCCCTGAGTTTCTTAACGCCCAAAATCTCAACATTGACCTTTTCGCTGGTTTATTCCGCCCGAGTCATCCACAGGCAAGGACCTATCGTCGTTATCCAGCTCCGACCTGTTCATCTCCATCCCGACATCTGATGAAGCTCCCTTCGATTTCGGGGACCCACAATCCTGGAGTTTCAAACTATGAGGGCTTGGATCTAGGGAGTATGGGCTTCGATCTGACTTTCGGGGTGGATGGTGTGTGATAGGGAACAAGGAGTTTTCGTTCTTTTGCCCACCAAGTGTGGTCCCGCCTTTACAGGCCAGAGGGATGTGGATACGCCGGTCGTAATCCTGCCCTCCCCTCCGCCAGCGCCGCGGACAAGACGTCGCGTCAATGCCTGCATTGTGTCGCTCTGACGTCGCGTCGTGCCGCTCGCCGCACCTCATAAGCCGCATGCTGCACCCATTGCCGCGTGGAGACACAAACTATGATCTCGTCTGTTTGCATTGATACTCACGCACTTCACTTATACCCACTCGCACTCAAAATTATACCCCACACACTATGCTTTTATGTCGCTATGCTGTCGTCTATGCTTTCTTCTCGCTATCGCTATTGCTATCATTATTGTATCATTATTGTTTCCTGCTACCACTACTTACTGTATTGATATTTCCGTACGAAATGATGAAGAGAATGTTAGAACTACTGGTGTAAGCAGATGGCATCTTGTTCTTTAGTCCTGCGTCAAGTCGGAGCTATTATGCCTGCCTTTTCTCGAGTGTCCAAACCAAATAAATAACACGTCTGATCTACAATACGAGTCCATCATGAAATCAGTCCGTCGTCTATCTCTTCTTCCCTAATGCTGGTGGCGCGACAAACCCACCTTCCACAGGCGTATACCCCGGCGGGGGCTCATCCGACAACCCCTGCGCCAACGGACTCTGCTGTAGCGTCTTCATCTGTTCCCGCATCGCCGCGATCTGCGCCTTGAGGTCGTCCATCTCCTCGTCCCTCCTCTCACTACTACTACCTGCTATCTCGTTCTGTATCATCCGCATCTGCGCCTGCAATGCCTGTTGCCGCGTACGCCGCAAGTCGGTCTGGTCTACGGCGCTGTCCGAGTGTATGGAGGATGCCGGAGCGGCTGGGAGACCTTCGTGGGATGCGGCGGCAGCGGCGGACATCACGATTGCGCGACTTGGTAAGACGGACTGCGAGTGATTGTGGTGGCCATAACGAGACATAGGCGGCCGACCGTCGGCGTCATCATCATCATGGCTGAGGGTACGTGTTCGACGGCGCCGCTTCAGGAAGAAGAAGACGGCGAGCCCAAGCGCAGCGAGGGCGAAGAGTCCGCCGACTACGCCAATGATGGCACCAGTTGATGAACCGGACCCGGATGTGGATGAACTGTCGGAGGAAGATGAAGATGAGGAGGAGGTCCAGGTAGATGTGGCTGTGCCAGAGGCGGTCGCGTCTTCGTCATATCTAAACGACCATCAAACGACCATACTAAACGCGGAGGTTAACGTACGTATAGCTCGCATAGTCAAAGTCGGCGAAAACATTATAGCTGACGCCTGATGTGCTAGTCACCAGTCGACTGGTCGGATCGGGTCCCGCCGACCAGCGTCGATACCCAGCTGAAGACATAACAAGTGGCGGAAGGAGAGGAAAGGAAGCAAGAACGGGTGTCCATTCCGAGTCCTTTTATATCCCTGCAGTGGTGGTCCGTTACCTGTCCATGCTCGGTGATTTCTAAGTATTGGTTCTCCATATCCATTTTTTGGGTGGGGATGCATTGTGTTCATTCCATACTGGAATGTAGGATGGTGGGGCCGGCCGTCCACACATGGTTATGCGCATCACATTTCCTTTCTCCATTTTTCACGCTCTGTTTGTTTTTAAACCACGTCTTATCACGATCCATTTCTGATCCTCCCTCCCTCCCTGTCTCCCTCCGAGCCATGACTACCACAAGGACGGACGTTCGCGCAATGCCTCTATCTTCTCGCCCCACTTTGAGGACTTTGAGGCTGCAGGTAGAACGAAGGGTAAAGATACTTCCTCAAGCGACAATGATGTTACTTGGGAGAGTATCTGGAGCATGGCGTCGCAGAAGATTAAGACCCAATGGACTACCCGTAGAGGTACATTTCTAGCCTCTATGCAGCGCTCCATGATCTAATCCCGCTCTTTTCTTAAGGACGTCTCGACTGAGAGGAAACTTCGCGACAGGACTCGCGACATCCTACTCAAATACCTGAGTCGCTGTGGCTTCAGTCCTGTGCCACTCGTACACAACCAAGCCTTCGAGGACCTAGTGTTCGCGGAAGCCAGGTCATACGGATGGGAGGTCGCCTCAATTGCAATGCATTCTGCCCTCATCGACGGTGCAAGCATCACCAGCGCCTCGTACCGTCATCTCACCGATGTCAAGACCCTCTTATACATCGCCCTTTTCACATCCCTCCTTGTCGTCATTGACGACCTATGCACGAAGGACGCGGAGATTCTGCAAGGCGTCTCGGAATTTATCCGCGTGCGTCCACTTCTTCTAAACTTGTATCAACGAATGATGTAGTCTCATACTCAATCACTTTATATCAGCGATTCCGATCAAAGGAACCCCAGAAGATCCCCGTGCTTCAGAATCTGGAGACACACCTACTCAAGTGTGACCAGTACTTCCACCCCACGGCGGCGGACATCATTGTCTGGGGCACGCTACGCTTCATTTCAGGGTGTTACCTCGAGTCCCTCCGAAGAGTATTGCTATTACCTCCGAAATCTCACTGGCATCCCAGAGCCTTACGGCATGTTTATCTTCCCACCTTCCATCCCCTTCACCGCGTACAAGGACGGCATCCCCATGATATGCGACTACATCAACTTCAACAACGACCTGCTGTCGTTCTACAAGGAGGAGGTTGCCGGCGAGGACAACATGGTGACGTACCTCGCCCAGGTCCAGAACTTGCCCAAGTTCCAGGTGCTAGAAGAGCTCGCCGACAAGACGGCGAGGGCGTACGAGCACGGGGTCGCCGCGATGAAGACCGAGGAGGCGAGAAAGGCGTTCATCGCGTTCGCGCTTAGCTACGTCGATGCTCACATCGGCTTGAAGAGGTACAAGCTCGTGGACCTGGGCATCACACAGCAGTAACGTGTTGCGAATTAGAGTCCCCTACTCTTTCTCTTTATTGAATATTGACTCTTGAGTTTCCACATTAGCTATCTGTACTATAGAAACCCACAGTGTTGTATATAATTGTAGGGACATGTATATCAGGCCCTGCTCTGCGTCGACAGAGCCTACTGTAATAGACGGTATTTATAGACCTGCCTGGAATCCTAGCTTCACTTGTCTGTGTCAATCAGCTGCTACCTATCAGTGTGAATAAACGATCAGACAGCGTTCGCCGTCATCCCTTATCCACGAGCTCCATTGGGTCCTGGACGAGGAACCGCCAACGTGAAGGCACTATTATGCCTGCCTTTTTCGAGGTGGCTATGTCAAGAACTTTAACTAACACTGGAAGGCTTCGGTGGCAAACTATCATATAAATAACGCGTCCGATGCCTAACCGAACTACTAATGCTACAACACCTACAGCCATAGTCTAGCGCTTCCTCCTTGATGCTAGTGGCGCCAGACAACCCACCTTCCGCTTGCGTATACCCCGGCGGCGGCTCATCCGACAACCCCTGCGCCCACGGACTCTGCAGCTGCGTCTGCAGCGTCTTCATCTGCTCCCGCATCGCCGCTACCTGCGCCTTCAGATCGTCCATCTCCTCGTCCCGCCTCTCACTACTACACCGCGTGATCGTCCCGCTATCTCGTTCTGTATCGCGCGCATCTGCGCCTGCAGTGCCTGTTGCCGCGTACGCCGCAAATCAGTCTGGTCTACGGAGCTGCCTGTGCGGTCGGAGTGTATGGAGGATGCGGGAGCTGCTGCGCCGGCTGGGAGACACTTCGTGGGAGACGACGGATCGATAGTGGTCCTGGTGCTGCGGCGGCGGACATCACGATGGCGCCACTTGGTAAGGAGGATACGACGTCTCGGGGTATATACGACGAGGACCTGTCGTGGTCGGCATAGGAGGTGTTGAAAGGGTTGTATTCCGTGTGAGCGGGGTCACGGTTGTAGTCCGAGGCGCTGGCGAGCGGGAGAGGGACTGCGAGTGATTGTGGGTGGCCATAACGGTCTGTAATCATAGACATAGGGGCTGACCGTCGTCGTCGTCAATGTCATGGCTGGGGATATGGGTTCGATGGCGCCGCTTGAGGAAGAAGAAGACGGCGAGCCCAAGTGCAGCGAGGGCGACGAGTCCGCCGACTACGCCTCCAACGATAGCGCCAGTTGATTCACCGGATCCGGATGTGGATGAGCTGTCGGAGGAAGATGTAGTAGATGAGGAGGAGAGGTAGAGGTTGCTGTGCCAGAGGCCGTGGCCGCGTCTTCGTCATATCTAAAGGACCGTAAGTATGATTCCGTTAAACGCGGAGATATAACGTACACGTAGTTCGCATAGTCAAAGTTGACCCAAACGTTATAGCTAACGCCTGATGTGCTAATGACCATGCTATGCGCCTTCTGCTCGAGCCCCGTCACCGAGAACGCAAGCGCATTGTACTCCAAAGCGGTACTGCTGGAGGGAGTGTGATTGAAGAAACCGGCGTGCATGTCGTCCAGCGTAAAATTACATTCCGTTCGCGTGGTGATGCCGCTTCCCTGGTCGTTGGCAAGGATGAAATAAATATACAGCGCAACGCCTGTATGTATACGGTAAACGAAAGCACTGTGTAAAGAAGGTAACGCACCCTCAAAAGAAAAATAAATGTTGGAAGAACCGAGCCCGAGTTGTAGGTAGCCGCCGTCCAAGTACCATCGAACGCTTCGGACGTGGAGGGCTTTATGGAGCACGTCGAGCAGTCCACGCCGTCCCAGGCGCCGACGGGCGATATATGGGCACCTGGCCTGTTGCCGAGTCACCGTTTGTGTCATCGATGGTGCGGTTGACGCGCGCGGCCGTGACGAGGCGGGTACAAAGACAAAGGAACACGAAGAAGAAGTGGTGCAAGGAGGACATGAAGGGGTGATTATACGTCGTCAAACATGGAGGGGCAGCAGAAAGTGATGGATTCAGGCACTGCAGTGCTAGACTTTTCTCGAAATTCGCACTCTAGACCAGGGCCGCGTGTTTCTCTCACACGATTGGGTTGGAGTCCCCTGTGGCGGTATTCTTCTCTCTGAGAAAAGACGTTGCTGTCACGCGGCGATCGCCGAGTAGGGTCGTTCGATCGGTGGGAAAAATCAGTTTCCTCGCTGCACAGCCGCAGAGACTCCGGTTCACGCCGCGTTTCATCTCTCCTCGCTCGTCGTCGTTGCCCCCGCTCGATCGCTCCGCTGTCCCGGATATTGGAAAGGGCGCGCTCCTTTCTGTCAGGTCGCGCATCTGGATGGTTTAGAGCGCGCCTCGCTGGTTCTCCCCACTGCACCAACGCACACTTGCTTCTTTTCGTGTTTTGCATATTTACCACCATCGTTCCTGCTCCCTTGTCGCGGCGCCATCGTCACTAGTATTTGTGTCGCTAACCGATCATGTCAGGACCCTGGATCAAGCAAATGCCGTCGCCGCTCATATTGCTTCGGAATTCTCTCGTTTCTGGCCTTTCGCGCTCCTCGCAGCCTTTGTGCTCGTTGAACTTGCGGTTTACGTTTACATGGATGGGACGCGCGCGGGAGATGCAGCAGTGCCTGATCTGCCTTGTGGATTGCCGTTTCCTACGCGTAGTCGAGAGATCGACCAGAATGGGCAGTACGTGGTCGAGTACTTGAACATGTATGTTGCCTTGTAATGTTCTATCTGTGTTTAAACTCACATTTATTTAGTCCCAGCCTCCGGAACAAGAACCTCGAAGGCATTTGCAAGTACCTTGGGCTCAAGGGTTATTCAGGAAAGCCAAAGCATTACTTGGTGGATGCCCTGACCAAGTTCAGTGCTCTGGGAAACAATGGATGGAATGAACAGTGCGTAATATACTCTTTTTTTTTTGCACCATGTTGATCTTTCACTTAGCTTTACCCCCGGTGCTCGACTCGCGCATCTGGCTCCACGCGAAGGCACGAAGCGGCTCAACCACATCCAGAAGCGGCGCAAGGAGGTCCTCGGTATCGACGATGATGACCGCAATACGGCCTCGAAGGGAAACCGACCTGTTCGTTCCAAGGATACACGATCTCAAGAAGAGATTCAGGCTCCTTTGGCTTGGGTACGTTGTACGGTCTTAAGCAGGTATAACATTGCTAAAATATCCACAGGCTGAACGCGTCTTAGCGCGACACGAGAAGACGAAGGTTACGGTATTGCAGCACTCTCATCTGCCAACAGCTCACGTTGAGGACACTCAGCCGGTGGTAATAGCTCTCTCCTTTCTCATCTTGCTTGAGTTGCTGACCTGTTTCTTACAGCCGGCAGATACTGTTTCGACTGCGCTCCTTCAAGAACTCAAGAACCTCCGTCGTGAACTCACTGGTCTACGGGACACGCCTATCATCGCGCCGTACATCCCGTCGTTATATCAGGATCCTAACGCTATGGAGGTTGATGGTTGCGGAATGTTTATGCAGCCTGCAACGGCATGCTATGACTCGCCCGACATGTTCGAGGTTTGCCCAACTGATCAACTGTCGCTGTCTTCATCTCCATTACCATTCTCTTCTTCAATGCTGCCGTCCTCGCCACCACCATCATCCTCGCCACTGCCATCATCATCGCCGCCCACATTGTTATCCTTGCCACCGCCATTGTCCTCGCCACTGCCGTTGTCCTCGCCACCATCGTTGCATTTGCCTTCGCGATTGTTCGCACCACCGCCGTCCTCTACACTACTGCCTTCCTCTTCGCTACCATCTCCCACGGAGGTACAAGTAGTTTCCTCTACGGAATCGGAGCATTCCCGTGTGATTGTCCTTGGTGGTGGACGACCGCTACTTCAGTGCACTGATGCGGATATTCCCAATGCTCCACTCTTCAAGAACCGGAGTATCGAGGAGATGGCACGGATGTGGGACGATGATCTTCCGCTGTTCTGGAGTCCTCCGGAGTCTGCACTGCAGATCAAAGGGCATGCCATTCCCCTTAAGCTTTGGCCAATGGTTTATAGTAAAGGGAAAGGCCGTGTCAAAGCAAACTGGGCGCATAACAAGAGTCAGTGGAGTGTATGGCGGGTTAGTCTTCTATTGTGCTTTGAGACTTCATGTCACTGATTCTACTCTAGTACGTACTTTTGGCCTATGTCAACAGTTCAACAACGACCGATTTCTGGACGCGCTTCACTGATGGTAATGGAAAGCGGCAGTCGTTTACCAAGATTTCCGCTGCGCTTCGAGAACAGCGGAAACGGGAAGATACTGCCTACGCCAACAGTGCACGCCAGGCCCTGGACTTTGATACAGTGTATATCTCGAAGCGTAAAGGACGAGGGAATGTGGTTATGTCGCGAGACTGGGTTATTGCTCGCGCTTATCGAAAGCGACATGGTATTCGCGACATTTACGATGATGGCTCTGACGAGCCTGAAGATTAGATACATTATGACAGTTGTATACTATATCTACGTTAATAATACTACTTTATCTTATGCACATGAGCAGGAACGCCCGCACGTCCAACACTTCAGAGTGGGAGCGCGACTGAAATCAAAGAACTGATCGCGCCGTAGCATAGGCGCATCGTTCCAAGAGATTAGATACTTGACAATTGTCAAGTGCGTGAACTCAGTACTCCACCCGCCCCATTCGCATATCTGTCGGAGTGGCCAGCGCAGATGAACCGAGAACCACTGACAGCCGCCTCGGCGAAATGAGTGAGCGCCATAGAGATTGGGATCCACACGTATATCAAGCAGATTGTCCCGAAACATTTTGAGAAAGGCTTCAGATGTCTAGTTTTCTGTTAGTAAAACTTGATTCCTTGGGCCGAAGACCTTTAGCATACCAATGGATCATTTTCAGCTACAATTCGATCATGCTTCCCAATCTTGCGAAAGAGATAGCCAGTGGTGATCTGCGAGACCTTGATCCATTCTGCTAAGGCTCGAACAGGACAAAGATGAGCCATTTGGGGAGGCATCATCTTCAGAACAAATGGTTTAACATCTGAATTTTGATGAACTGCTGATAGTCATACCGAAGACTGAGCACATACCGCCATATTGATCTGTCTTGCGTTCAGGTAAAGTGTATTCGATTGTTTCGTCATCGATGATTCTGATATCGTGAGCTTGAGTTTGTAGGACTTCGTCAGACCGAAGAAGACAAGTGAATGCAAATGTATAGATGACATGCAGAAGGGCGCGTGCAGTGCCACCGCCCCAGCTTCCAGATGCAATCTGACCAGGTACGGAATTCTCTGCCTTGTGGTTATGAATGTAGAGTTTTTCGAGGAGTCCAGGTTCTATAGCGCGAGAACTCTGAGGAGTCTCGCCATTCTCAGTCTGGTATGACATGAATCATGAGCTTCTCTAGAAGAATCTGAAATGAGTTCCTCACCTTTCTTCGACGAATCGAGCACATAAATGTTGATACGGGTTCAGAGATAGATGGATTCCCATACCATTCTCTCGTGTGAGGATCTTCGTGCCATGGTACGCGGCCAATATGGTGTACCCGACTGAACGCGTATGTGGCCATAGCACGTATCTTTTCAGCATGAGAGTAGCTGCCTCGATTAGTTGATTTTGGCTTTGCCTGTCCGTCAGCCTCCATATCGTCACATCTATGAAGTACGTTCATCATCAAAATTTAAAGTAAGGTAAGGCTTCGTACTTATGCATAATGAACGCCACAATGTGATATGGTGCATCTTTTGAGGGTTTGTCGGAAAAGAGCGATTCACCCGGTTTAATTAGCTTCTTGCGAATTAGGAAGTTATCGCAAGTTTTCATGAGTCTGTTCAGTTAGTGAGTATGCCATCCTTCGAATCAACAGAGAGACCTTACCGACGGTACGTTGCATCAGTGGAATCCTTGACGCCCTTGGAGTTTGCGTGTATAGTTTCAATAAGCACGTCACGATCTATGCCACCTTCGTCTGCCGGAGCGTCTATATCCTCAGCTGCCGGAGCATCTATATCATCCTTCAGCAGATCCTCTGTATCGACGTCCTCTGACAAGGGTAGTATATCCTGCTGCTCCTGAGCGTGCCGCATATCCAACAAGACAGCACCAACAGTCCCACTATCCCCAGCACCACCATCATTCAGAGCCTTGTTCACGCCAGCAAGCTCGGGATTCTTCTCAGAAGGTCCCATATACAACATGGCTAGTCGTTAAGGAGGGGAAAGAAAGAGAAAAGGAAATAGGAGACAAGCTCTCACGGACAGCAACATGCCTTACGCGCGTGTTAGATAAACGTGTACATAGATGAAATGGGTCTACAATAAAATATTACGCTAGTACTCTCCTTCAGAATCAGTGACGAACTCAAGGACTTCTTGACCACCTGCAGTTCTGTACTGTTCGATGCGAAAGTGGCGGTCCGCGCGTCGTACCGTGGCATTGCGCTGATAGGGTACCACATAGCGTCTGCGCTGTTCAACTGTGGCGGGAGCAGAAACAGAATGCCCAACTGCAGCAGGAGCAGAAGCAGACTGGACACTGCGCATAGAGCCAGCAGCTACAGTAACGACTAAGGCGCTGAATCAGTAATCACAGAGAATCATTGAGTTGAAGGACTAACCAGGGGGCGTAAGAACATATTGATACAGCGTGCGCGGTATCCAAGCCTTGACCAGACGAGATCCCGCAATAAGAACCGGATTGAGGTCGTCCTCCACTCCGCCAAGTATAGCACCAGCAACCATATTGGCTATGATGCCGTCAAGAGGGATCTGGAGGGACACATAGATATGTGTCGTCTCTCGGTCACGTTGGTCGCGCCGCGGCACAACTGGCGGTCCCAGTACGCGCACAGGACAAATAACACCATCAAGGTTTCGGTCCTTCTCCAGCTGAGTTTGTAGCAGCTCACGAATGGCAATGCCGGGAAATACTGCAGTCTTGAAACGACTGAGGATTTTGTCGAAATCGCTGCCCCAGGAAAAGTGTCGAGCTACAAACTCTGTAAGCTTCCCAAGATCGGGGTGAGAGTCCCATGACAGAATATTAGGAATGGACGGGTGAGAGACAAGGGGATGCATGTAGAGGTAGACGATGTCGAGAGAAGGAAATTGGGAAGGAATCTTCAACTTCCGGATTGCCGCAGAGGGATGTTGAGCGACTGCAGTTCTAAACTCTTTGCGCCACGATACCAGGTACGCGCCGAGTTCAGCCTTCGTCAAGGAAGACCCGACAATGATGAGGCGTTGAGTGATGCCCATATCAGCCAAGATACGTCCTCTGGCGATGGCAACATCAGGAATGCCGGGCTGTAGTACGTTAATCAAAGGTATACAGATAACAATGAACACATACTCCGTAGTCACCACCAGAGAAGATGGCAATGAGAAGAAGACGAGGTCGGAGATGGCTGAAATCCTTGTAGTCGAAGATCTTGAAATCAGCAGTGCTTTTGACAACACCCTTTTCATTATCCATATCGCTGCAGAGATATTAGATCAATGTTAAGAACAGGATCAAGATGCGCACATTCGAAAAATCCGTGGTGCGCCAAAGATGGCGACGTCTACGTCTTCCGTCATGACGGCGTCGACCCAACCATCAGCACAAAGCCAGGCCAATTCGGCTTCAGCTTCGCCGGGTGCCTACAAGTAAATCAGTCCCATGTCAATTAGGCGTTAGACAAAAACGTACTACGTCCCACGCAACGCCCATGATAGTCAGGAGAGCCTTGAATTTCTTCGTGATCCAATGGTCGGTTCCTTGGACGCGCTTGTAACGCTTCATACCAGGACGGCCTGGGCCATCAAAAATGAAGTAAGGA
Organism: Hymenopellis radicata; assembly: GCA_015501595.1. NCBI lineage: Eukaryota > Fungi > Basidiomycota > Agaricomycetes > Agaricales > Physalacriaceae > Hymenopellis > Hymenopellis radicata. Next base: position 4,574 of record JADNRX010000021.1, on the reverse strand, counting down.
ATAACAGCCGTCATGCTAAATAGGCGCATGGTATGAATGAAGAGAGTGGCGAGAACAGCATTCCGTGCTTGGTGGAGATGAGCGGTACCGCGTCTGATCCAGATGCTGCAGACGGTCAGCAATGCCAGTAACATAGTTGCCAATACTCTCACCTAGCATCAATACCTACACGAAACCCTCGAACGTTGGCCACGTTCTGAATAAACCCCTCACGAATAGAAATGTCAGTGAGAGACGCTTCGTGTTGATATGGCTTGAGCTCCTGCAAAATATATCAGAAATATACAAAAAAGAGTGATTGAGCCTACCGTCCAGAGGCCTTTCACACCCATGATTGGTAGTGGAGATGGTGGTCGGATGATAGGGAGAAAAGGGGTGTTTCGCAAGAGCAAAGCTCATGATCGACATGTAGCCGCCATCCGTAACACGATATTACTAGTTGATAGTTTGCCTAAAAAAATGATGAGGATTAGAAGAGTAAACAAAGACGCAGAAGCGCATACCTTAGTACGAAGAACGGAGATGCAAGCATCGTGAGCACAGCGCCGAAGAGGCGCTGCTCTGTTCTGTATCAAATGATGAATATTGTATATGGAAAGCGAGGACAGCAATAGCTCAACGTGCAGTCACAGACCTGCAGATACCTGCTCAAGGTCGGCCTGCCTCTAAACAGGTCCGTGACTGCAAATTTACGCCACTGTTGTGCCAAGTGAAGAGACGTGCCTTAAAAACAAACAAGTTCACCGTCCTGTTACAATGAGGGCAGGCGGTGCATATCAACGAGTCCATCAGGCAAGGTCCTAGTCACCAAGGCCGTTAGTTAATCAATCGAGTCAACAGAGAGATAACGTACCACAACTGAACATCCTCTAAGAGTACGCTCACAACGTTGATGATCTGCCGAGAACGGTAAAGACAAGTAGCTGGTACAATTACATATCACCCTGGTTATCAAAACCGTTGGGATCAAGCAAAAGTTTCGCAATCAATACGTTTTTCCAGCTCTTGCCTCACCACCTCTGACAGCTTGGAGCTGATTGATTTGGTCCAGTTGGTAAGGCCCAGGGAACCGAAAATTGAACAACAAGTTGTACGCCGGTGCGTCGGCGTGCACCCATGAGTTCGGACTGATCAGTATTCCATGGGCCCACCCCGACGACATCGTTGGAATGAAACAACCCCCACGCGGGGGTCCAACTCAGACGTGTGGTGGACCCAAGGGAACATGGACTGTAGTAGGTGTGGGAGTGTCCACAAGCCAAGCAGTCTGGAGAATATCATAAGTACAAGGAAACACCCATCAATATTGGAAAAGCATACTGGAATGAAAGAGACGCCATATCGTCATCACAGCTGACAGCAAAATAGCAGAACAGCGCGAGATCTGCGAGACAAATCAGATCAATAAAAGAAAAGAGGTGACACACTCACTTCGTTCAAGACAGACGCGAGAAGCGAGCAGCGCGAGTGCAGAGGCGGTATCGCCGCTGGTCGCGTCGATTTTCTGGAGACGTTGACCTGACCCGAATGAACAGGCAACATACAAACGCACACCGTACGAGGCATGAGATGGTGGTGGTGGAGTCATCGAACGGGCAGCATACAAACGTGCACCGTACGAGGCATGACGCCAACGACATAGATGAGGCATCCTGCAAGGACCACACACACTGTAATCGGGCGGGCCTAAACCCAAACACCTCTGCGTCGAGGTCCAATTGCAGCGTGAAGTGGTCCCTGACCCACTGACCACCAGAACGCGTAGAAATGACTGAACAACTTGAAAGCAGGCTCGATCCGGCGTTTCTCGGGCTGAACAACGCAAACGAGCATCCCCGCGCGTAGAGGAATACACATGAACCTTCGGAGCCGTGAAGGAAAGCAGCGTGGTTGGCCTCGCCGGCCAGGCAAAATTTCCAGGAAAATCGGCTGAAATGTGGGTGAGATTGAAGTCAGAATAGTGTATATAACCGGGAGACTTACGATGGCAATCCAACTCGGCGCGGACATCGACATCAACATCAACGAAGCACTCCTGCGCAGACGCGGCATGAATCAGGGCAGCCGGTGTGGCCTCGCTGGCCAGGCTTTTGAGTCTGGGAAATCTGCCTTCAAAATGAGTCAGAAAGGTGAAGAAAGTTTCAATGAAAAGAAGGAAACTCACACATGATAGCAGGCACACAATCCGAGTTCTCCGGTTGAATATCGAGAATCTCGGCGGCGAGATAACGATGGCGAGATAACGAGGCCATCGAGGACGAGCAGCGTGGGGTGGCCTTGCCGGTTTTTGAGTCCGGGAGATTAGGCTAAACTTGGGTTAGAACGCGGTCTCAAACCGCGAACGAAATAATAACTTGAGACGTCGTTGGACTCGGCTGGAGACGATGGCGGGGAAGGAAAGATCCTGCGCATGACGTTCCAATGTGGTAAACCCGGCCAGAGTGGCCTCGCCGGCCAGGCGTCTGGGTTGGTGAATTCTCACTAAAACTATGTGTTACAATGGTGGCGAAAGTTCAAGCCAGATACGACGTACCACGAAGTAAAGTCGTCTGTGAGACGGGAAATTGTCGTTCCACAATGACATCGAAGTGACGAGAGCAGCGTGTGGGGGGACAGCAAAGCTGCAGACGAGTTGGTGAAGGTATTCCAGCGATGTGGCCTGGCCGGCCGGGCGTCTGGGTCCGAAAATTTCAACTAAAACAGAATCAGAAATGAGGGAAATGCATGTGAGAAACGAACGACATACCGTGGTCAAAATAGTGCGTCGTCCCACACGCGACTAGCCCATAAACAGCCTTAGCATCGGCGCCCTGGGACGACAACAATCAGCTGGAGAACACGGGACGAACGATGGATAATGGACTTACCTCGAAGGACATAGTGAGTCAGTTGATGCAGCGGGTTGTAGGTGAAGAGGAATGGTGGTATATTCTTGATGTATGGGTATTCTTAGGATGAGACCTCGAGTGTGGCGTCCGGGTAGAACGAATCCAGACAGTCGTCGTTCTACATTGCACAGTCGCCATATTCGCGGGAAAAACTCCTCCAGTCGTCCAGTCGGAAGGCGTTGATATTGCTTGGCAATCGCCAAAGCAAGAGGACTGGCAATCGCCAAGTCCCAGGAAGAAAGGCGGGAAAGCTTGTGGTAGGGTGAGAGATACTGAGGCCGTCTTGGAGGATTGTCCTTGGATGTATATCAGTTAACGTCGAGAGAAATGATGGACGTGAACTCACTGCTGGCGCGGCGTACTGTACGGCCGCGTCAACGTCGGCTCCCATAGTATTGGCTGCGTCGACGCCGGTATCCATGGTACTGACAAGTGCGACTCGCACAGCGAGTGGAGGGCTGTAGGTGGAGCAGTGGTCGCGCCGAAGTCACGCGAAGCATGTGGCAAGATGGTGGTGGGCAATTGGCGCAGCATTAGAGGGTGAACGGTGGTGAACGGCGGCGGTGATGATGACGAAAAATTTTGAGGTAGTCGCGGCAGAGAGTAAATGAGATGTGGTGGGCATGTCGTTGAGTGATGACCGGCGAGTGTAAGATGAGGGAAGCACGTCCGAGGCGCGGCTCACACCTCCACGCGATGGGCAACAATGGGCAACAATAATTCTAAGAAGGGAGCGCGTCCGAGGCGTGAAACTGGACATCTTGTTGGGAGGTGATGGGCGTCGGATGTAAGTGGCATACCCACGGTGCTTGATGATTGATCAACAAACACGACCAACGGGTGGTACATTGACGGAAGTCCCGCCTTGAACGTAGCGTGAGAGAGCGCAAATGTCTTTTCCGAATCCCGGCTCACCTTCACGAAATCCCTGGCAGGGCGAGAAGTTGTATCAGAATACGAAAACGACATTTCTGGTGACCCGGACGACATTTCTGATGATGAGCCGCATGGTTCATTATTCATCATCGGGTCATTCCTTGTAGTCATAGACCCTGGTCGCATGTCAGCCGCCTTGTATCAGTGTAAAAAACGCGTTGGAACGCGTTGTTTCCCAGTGTGACGCGTGAATATATTCGCGCCGGCTCCACTACCCTACCATTCGACCACCACCATCGTAACGTTTACCACTCCATCTTCGAGCGCCACAATGCCACCTGCAAGTGCCCCAGTCATTTCCATCGCGGAGATTGTTCCAAGGTAAGCATTATTATTATTTTGTTTCTACTCTACTTGCAACCGGCCATGCAAGACATTTCTCATTTTGTGGGGGGATACACACTACAAGTTTCTTGTATGGTCCCTCCGCCCGGCTACGAGTACAACGACGAGCCTGCAGCCCTCATTTTTTTCCTTCCTTCCAGTCTCTTTTCCTTATCTCCCTTTTCTCGCTCTCTCTCGTGAAAGGATTGTATCCGCGGGCGAATATCTTCTCGTGTAGCGTGAATTTTGCGCCCACGGCGGGCAGGTATCGCCGCGTAGTCGGATGATTTTAGTCGGGGCGTGGCTTGCCTTGGCGTGGGGGCGTGTGTGCGTGCGCGTGGGGGGGAGGAAACGAACCCTTGATGGTCACAGCCCGTCACTGATCGGGCAACGTCTTTTCCTGTCTCGACAGGTTCACTTCTCCGA